>WAAD01028312.1:0-10936 GCA_013389945.1 Fregata magnificens
TGTTTACCTGTCAGCTTTGTGGCTCTGTATATTTTTGTTCACGGCTTCTCCCTTTTCCTTGTCATCCCCTTTGACAAGGTCCTTGATCAGGTAATCTACTGGAATGACCATTCCCATGTTCCAGTACGCTTATCAATGAGTACGACTGACCAGGTTCATTACTGCCTCCCTTATTGTTTGTTGGTCATGTTTCTGTCTCTGTGTCTTCTTATTTACAGCCTCCTCCTTTAATTATTATACCTTTTTGCTTTAAAAGGTTCTTGGACAGAGAGCCTTAAGGGAGCTGACTCTCCCTCCTTCCACATACCCTTCCACAGAGTACGTATTAAAATTCTAGTTGATGACACTGCTTGATTAAAGCAAGCTTCTGTTAGAAATATATCTTGTTTAAAATATTGTTGGTAGCATTTTATGGAATTCTGCAGTGTACACAAAGAGATAGGGATATTAAGTTTTAATCTGATGATCACTTCGGTTTTAAGAACTTTAATCACTGTAGGGAGGAGGTGGGGAGGAGCACGAACTCCCTTTTCTCTTCTTTCACAGGATACCAAACCTAAAATTTGCACGTAACATTAATGCTCCTTTTCTCTGTCCTTTTCCTCCAAAACTAGAATATTGTTAAAGAAGTTGCAAAGCTTGTATGCAAATGTGAGTAGGAGCAAAGAAGTGATAGAGGGAAAAAAGGGAAATCTCTTCAGCTGAGCTAAAGCAAGAGTCCAGAAAAGTACACAAGACATTTATTACTTTCACAAATCCCTAAAAATTTGCAGATATTAAGTGTGATGCTGTGTGTCTGAGGCTGACCGACAACAAATATACTGCTACCAAAAATAACATCCTCAGTAAATAATCTAAGCAAAGTGCAAAGGCATCCTAAAGGAGTTAAGGTACCTATAAGAGGCGGAAGGAGAGCTTAGGTTACCTGCTGTACACTGTTTGTTTTAAAGATATATTTTCTCCAGTTACTTCTACTTTATTTTTTTATTTCAAGTGCTGGCACACTTACCTTCTGCAATTGAATTTGTCATTTGTCACTTGCAGAGACAGTAGCATCTTCTAGCCTATAGAAACAGGAGATGCAGGTCTGCTCCCCAGCAAATATCTTTCATGACAGCAGTTCTTTTCTCTTTCATTATGTGCAAGACAGCAAATGTAGTCCCTGAGGAGTTGAGAAGAGGAGAAGCGGGTCTTGAGATAATTGGTATATTTTTCAAAATCTGTTTACAGACCTAAAGAAGAGCACTTTTGGTGAAGAAAAAGCTGAGGTCATTGAATGATTTTAGTTCATTAGGCAAGCTGATTCACTTTAAAAGGGGAAAGGTAGGGGAACAAGGCAGAGAAAGAGAGAACTTTTCCTTTCATTCTTGTATCATTCTTTAATGAAGCATTAGAGCTTCATTTGAGGATTTCATCCAATAACAGAACTAATATCAGGACTTATTCTTTCCATTTATTATAAAAATGGAGTGAACAATACTGAACTATTTTCTTGTCTTTGTTTCAACTAGTAATGTTAATTCTAGCATCTGTTTTCACTTCTGGAAGTTAAAAGTATGAACAAACACATCTGGTTTATTGAAAAGCATATACAACAATAGATTACTCACAGTTGGCATCACCGCATGTCATGATTCACTTTCTGGCTTCTGACTGACTGGTGTAGAATCATAGAATCATAAAATCATAGGCTTGTTTAGGTTGGAAAAGACCTTTAAGATCAAGTCCAACAGTTAACCTAGCACTGCCAAGTCCACCACTAAACCATGTCCCTAAGCACCACATCTACAAGTCTTTTAAATACCTCCAGGGATGGTGACTCCACCACTTCCCTGGGCAGCCTGTTCCAATACTTGACAATGTACTATACTGTGTACTATAACAGTAAAAAAAAATACAAGGATGATTACAGAAAATACATACTGCTGAACTATTTGTAGTATAAGGGATGCTATATATAGCATATACTTCATCAGCAAGAACACAGGGCCAAGTCAGTGCCAGTTAATTGTCTCTGTCTCTCTTAATGTTCAAATCCACTGATGGGCTAAAACCAAAACAGCATAGTAGCTTTATTTTGAAAACAAAACATCAGGCTCCAATCTTCACAGAGAACTTGTAAGTATGGGCTGGATAAGAAGACAGTGAGGTGGACTGAAAACTGAAAACTGGCTGAATGGCTGGGCCCAGAGGGTGGCAGTCAGTGACATGAAGTCTTGCTAGAGGCCAGTAACCAGTGATGTACCCCAGGGGTCAATACTTGTTCCAATCCTGTTCAACATCTTCATTAATGGTCTGGATGGTAGGACAGAGTTTACTCTCAGCAAGTTTTCTGATGATACAAAACCAGCAGGAGTGGCTGATACACCAGAGGGTTGTGCTACCATCCAGAGGTACCTTGAGAACCTGGAAAAATGAGGTGACAGGAACCTCATGGAGTTCAACACAGGGAAGTGCAAAGTCTTGCACCTGGGGAAGAATAACCCCATGCACCAGTATACATGGGGCCTGCTTAGCTGGAAAACAGCTTTGCAGAAAATTACCCGGAGGCCCTGGTAGATACCAAGTTGGACAACTTGGTGTCCCTTGTGGCAAAGGCTAATGATATCCTGGGCTGCATTAGGAGGTGTGTTGCCAGCAGGTCAAGGGAAAGATCCCTGGAGTATTGTGTCCAGTTCTGGGCTCCCCAATAACAAGAGAGAGAAGGAGCTACTAAGGGAATTCAATCAAGGACCACTAAGATTATTAAGGGACTCATGTATGGAAGGAAAGGCTGAGAGAGATGGGACTGTTCAACCTGGAGGAGAGGTCTGAGGAGGGATGTCATGCATGTGTACAAATGCCTGAAAGGAAGTTGTAAAGAAGACAGCCAGACTGTCGTCGGTGGTGCCTCGTGACAGGATCTGAGGCAGTCTGCACAAACTGACACATGGGACGTTCCTCCTGAACATCAGGAAAAACAACTTTACTGTGAGAGTGACTGAGCACTGGAACAAGTTGCCCAGAGAGGTTGTGGAGTCTGCATCCTTGGAGATATTCAAAAGCCATCTGTACATGGTTCTGGGCAGGTGAGACTGCTTGAGCAGGCGCATTGGACCAGATGACCTCCAGAGGTCCCTTCCAACCTCAATCATTCTGTGATTCTGGCTTGAAAAGAAGTGTTTGTTCTATTGAAATCGGAGGATATCTGTGATTGGTTCTGGTTTTGTTATATGTATCTTCCAAACTTGGTGACTTCTTTTTGATTCTGTATGCACACCAGTAAGAAAATTAGTTATGCAAAAATTTGGGGTTTCTCCATTAAAATACCTAAGAAATGCAATAAGATTTATAGAAATTTAAATAAAGAGACAAACAGGGAGGAGATTCAAAAACTGAGATGAATTTAAATTGTATCTATCAGGCATCTTCTATGTGGTTTCCCCCTTCTGAGTCATTAGCATGCCGCTATGCAATGTTAAAAAATGTAGGATGAAACTTACCCTAGTAGTTAATGATGAGAACTATCATGAGAAACACCAGTCTTAAAGTAAGGTCTGAAAATGAATGCAATATTTTCATCAGAGAAAATAAAATAAATAAGGGTTTGCTGCTAAAGTTGACGAATCTGTAATTTAGGCCACAGACCTTTTTGGTAAGTTTAAAAGCAAATAATCTTCATTAAAAAATTAAAGTAAAATAAATAAAAAGTCTTCTATTAATAAAATACATTACCTCTCTCTACAAGTACCTGAAAGGAGGTTGTAGTGGAGCGGGTGTTAGACTCTTCTCCCAAGTAAGTACTGATAAGACAAGAGAAATGGCCTCAAGTTGTGTCAGGGGAGGTTTAGATTGGATATCAGGACAAATTTCTTTACCAAAAGAGTGGTTAAACATTGGAACAGGCTGCCCAGAGAGGTGGTGGAGTCGTCAACTCTGGAGGCGTTCAAAAAAGGTATAGATGTGGCACTCCAGGGCCTAGGCATGGTGGTGTTGTGTGGATGGTTGGGCTTGATGATCTTAGTGGTCTTTTGCAACCTTAATGATTCTATGATTCTAAATTATATTGGGTTTACACGGCAAAGTTTTGGTAGCGGTGGATAGGGAGAGCTGCAGGGGTGGCCTCTGTGAGAAGAGACCAGGGGATGTCTCATGCTCGACAGAGCCAATTCCAGCTGTCTCTGGAAAGGACCCACGACAAGGCACAGCTGAGCCCAACTGCAAAGATGGTAGTGCCTCTGGGAAAACATATTTAAGAAAGGGTAAAAAACATTGTGAAAGAGTTGTGAGACAGAGGAGTGAGAAAAAGTGTAAGGTAAACAACACTGCAGACAGCAACATCAAAGAAAGAGGGGTAGGAGACACTCCAGGCACCAGAGCAGAGATACATGGAGAAGACCAAGGTGAAGCAGGTGTCCTTCTGCAGCCTGTGGAGAGGACCACGGTGAAACAGGTAGTCCCTACGGCCTGTGAAGAGGGCTGTGCCCGAGCAGATATCCACACTTCAGCCCATGCAGGACCCCATGCTGCAGCAGGTGGACGTGCCCTGAGGGAAGCTGCAGTCCTTGGAAAGCCCACACAGGACCAGGCTCCTGTCAGGAGGTGTGGCTTGTGGAGAGCAGCCCACACAGGAGCAGGTTTTCTGGCAGAAACTGTGGAGCAGTCTGTTCCTGAAGGACTGTGGCCTGTGGAAAGGACCCATGCTAGAGCAGTTGCCTTTTTCCTCACCATCCAACTCTGTTTTTAAATTGGCAATAAATTAAATTAATTTGCCCTAGTCCGTTTTGCCTGTGACAGTAACTGGTAAGTGATCCCCCCGTCTTTATCATGACCCATGAGCTTTTCCATCTTATTTTTTCTGACTGTCCTACTGAGGAAGAGGATTGAGAAAGCAGCTGGTTGGGGATCTGGCAGCCAGCCAAGGTCAACCCACTACAAATATTTGTTTAGTGACTGTGTACAATAATTCATAAAGCTTGGTCCTTTCAGGAATGATACAATTATCTGTTATATTGTGTTGTCTTTTATGATATATGCTACTCATTTCCTTCCATTACCAGGCAACAGTCCTGGGACTTTTTTTTTTTATTTTTATATTGAACACGTCAAATATTCCCCAAACTGAGTGTGATGAAGTCTGTCAGGAAGAGCTAATAAAGCCTGCTGTTGCTAACAATTCTGTGCATTGAATTCAACAGATATTTGATGGTTTTGACAACCTAAGGTATTTTCTGTGTGGCTCTCAGAAGATCTCATTTTTATTTAGCAGTCTATTTATTAGACGATTCACTTTGCATTGATCATTATGCATAACTTAGCTAGCCATCTTTCAATAGAAGGGACATGTATGGACAGGGTATTGAAGTATTTCTTTATACACGTTGATCAGAAGGGAATATTTAGAGGGTGATTTTAACAAGATAACATGTAAGAAAATTTCCTCACCAACTAAGTAACATGGCTGTTCCTTCACTACTCCAACATGACTCTTTAAGAAGAAATCATTAATACAGCATTAAATAGGAGGAGACGTTACTAACACCTCCAGACTGACATGCCATTGGTAAAGACTCTTGTATTGAAAGCAATGTGTTGCCATCTCATGAGAGTGCTTATAGAAAACTAAGAAATTTGTAACAGGGTAATTGGCAAAGCTGTTAATTTTCTAACATGGATCTTGAACGAGATCCTAATCACCACTTATTTCTATGCAAATGGTTAAAGGAGTTATGAATCATCTCAGTAAAAAAGAGACTTAGTCACTCTCTGCTAGTTTTTCATCAGCCACAATGGAGATGAACTCATCCCATAAGTCAATGAATTCTCCTCTCTCTTTTTTTTTTTTTTTTTTTAATAGTCTATTCTGATATTCATTAATTCTTCAGAAGTAAACTCTTCTATCAAGTCATCCTGTGATAATTTTTCGTGTCTCAAGTATCTAGTGGTCTTGTTGCATTTATACAATTGCAAAGGTAACCTGAGTGGCAGCTAGAAACAAAGGAAAAAATGTCCTTCCCTTTCACTGTACCTGGGATTATCTAGAGTAATGGAACAGTTAGAACTCTAAACATCTGCACAGCATAGGGAATCACATTTCTTGAATTCAGGATTTTTATTTCTAACAATCCTGTCTCTATGCAAGATAAATAGTTTAGAGAGCCTACAACTTCTGAACATTAACCCCATCTCTCATCTTATTCTGCATTTTCAGACCACTCGTTAACTTCTCTCTGTAATATTCCATTCTGTAACATAAATGCTAACATTTTGTAAGGTCCTATATGAGTATTAAATATAATTACTGTTAAACTACATTGTTTACTTGTGTTTCTATAGTTTCTTGTGTGGATTGTAATAAGTTGTGAAGTTTGGTGCCTTTTATGAAAAGAAAACCCGTCAATAACTTATATAATCTCATAAGTTAATACAACACCCTTTCTCCTGACAGCAGCATCCTATCTGTTCTTCCAGATAGTTACAACATTAAACTACAAATTGTGTAATATGTCTCTGTTTGAAGACATGGCATAACAGTCTTTGCATTGTAAATTAGAATTGTCTAATAGAAATAGAAATGGAAGATGTTAATACTTCAAAGCAATTACATTTGGTATCACCTAATTTTGGGGTTTGCAGTCTCATTGGATTCAACTGCTTCAGTTGATAACTTAGAAAAAAATTTTCTTGTCTTGTTCTTGATGACACTGAGTAATGGGTTACATAGTTATGTGTGATACAGTAAGATTAGTATGGAGTACAGTTTTGTTAGTCTACTTGGAAAAAAGAAAATGAACTCAGGAGTTCACCTAGAGTTTGACTGTGGACTTTATTGTAATTATAGAGATATGAAAAAATCTGAAAAGATTTTCATTTCTACAGTCTCTTTGAATCTGTAATTTTGGTCCAAACTAGCAAAAATACCAAAGTATACTGTATGTTATGTTTCTCTTTTTTTGTAGGTTATATTATGCAGCGGAGTTATCAGTGTGAATATAGAAAATAAGTCTAGCCACAGGAGTTGATAAGGAAATATTTTTGTAAATTTTTGTAACAATTGTGCCAGAATTTTAACTCTTCCCACCTGATTTACAGTCACCCATTTCTCTTAAGAATAATGATGCCTCTGTTTCCACTGCCATTTTGATCCACAATTCCATTCTGGACCTAAAAAATCCATGAGAACTTCTATTTTCAATAAAATGTAATTTTCTAAGAAAAAATATCCATCTTTTTGATTCTTAATGACCAAACCAAGCCTGCCTTTTTTTATGAGATATGAGATTATAACCAACAAAGCAGCAAGATGCCATGGTGATCCTGAGCAGAAAACCACTGTACATGGAGGAGCTGGTGACCCACACAACAGCTAACCTGCACAACTAAGGTGCAGGTCTGTGCTGTGCTGTCCTGCACATCCAGTGTGGCCTTCAGGATGTGTTGTGCTGCACAGATCTCGTGGCTGCAAGGAAAGCTCAGCCAGATGGTGGTAACAGATGAATCTGCAGGCAGCTCCCACTTGGTACCAGCAATTATGCCACCTGTGCAGCCTTGTCTTTACCTAAAAATTCAGCCAGAAGTTCTGTGTGAAAATCCTCGGTGTTTGGCAGTGGAAATGACGAATAAAGTTTTTTTTCTTATTAGTGAATGATCAAAATGGGGTACTCCACCACAGACAGGAGCTGCACTCTGTGCTGTGTCCTGATCAGAGGCACGTTTGATGTTGCACAACTTGAGCTTCCCAACATCTGAGATGTAAGATTACCTATACTATCCTCTCTTTCCATGTAGTGTTATCTTTAATAAATGGTATTTGAATTGGTACTTTACAGAGTCTGAGTGTCTTTCTTACTGGGATCATAACAAACCAGCACGTCCTGGTGCAAAAGAGATGCTAAGATGCTACTCAGAGGTGATAAACTGCAAACTGCAGTGTCTTTGGAGGAAAGATAGGAAGCAATTGCAGCTAAGATAAGTTGCATAAACAAGTCTCCAGTAATGAAAAACAAATCAGTAGCCTAGAAGGAAAATTAAACACACAAGAGAAATTCCTACTCTTCCAAATATGGGTATAAAATATACAATGAGTATGAATAGAAAATGAAAACTAGAAGAATAAAAATGTAAATACTCTGGGTATTCATGTAAGCAGAAAGTCAGACTTAAGTTTCTGTGTGGCATAGAGATGACTGCGATCTCTAATGCAGTGCACTGACTGCTGCCTCCCCTGAATCAGAACAGCTCCTTTGAAGACAATGAATGGTAACAGAGTACTAACAGGGAAAGAAATCTGTGATCCAATTAGTACAGCTTAGAACTTGTGAGCCTGTTGCAATTAAATGCAAAGACTGCCACATGTTTGTGAGAAATATTATAATAATGCCACCCTAAACTGGAAGCAAGAAATCTGCAGTAGTTCTATCACTATGCATTTGAGTAACAAAAGCATACTCCTTCTTTTCCAAGATAAGAAAGGAAGACTTAATATTCATATTCTATATTGTTTTGATTTATTTCAAACTAAGTAGTTGTCTCTTCTGTCTACTGCCACCCCAGTTATCCTTACAGGAGAGCTATCAACTTACAGACATATATGGTGTGGGGATGCCAAGAAAATTAATCCTTTTCTACTTTTTCACCCCTGGACATTTGCCCTTCCATGAAGTAAAATGAAACAAAGTAAAGGTGAAAACTTTCTTGTTAGAGGTTGTTCTCACGGAGTGGCCTGAAGAGACCTTTTTAAATGTTTATATTCTGTACTTGTCAAGGAGCGGAAGTCTCCTGTACGCAACACTTTCCGTAGAGCTTCAAAATGTCTAATGCTAGTGTGAATCTGGCCATGGTTATTTGTTAAAGAGACACGTTGCTGCAGAGCAACATCTGTCAGACTAGATATTAATTAATATGCATTGTCCAAAGCATCTGAATCTCAAATAATAACTGAATCTTTTCTATGAAGAGTTTTCATATTGCTTCTGTTGCTAAGGGAATGACTTTTCTGTTACCCATGATGTTCACATGAACCCTAATTTTTTAATGGTTTTTGAGAAAGAGAGTAGAAGCAGCAGAAAATGCATAACAATCAGCAGTGAAAGATGGGGAAAATATCTGAACTATGTTCTATCTTTCAAAAATACTATTTGTTCCTTCTAGAGAGGGGGAGGTGAGCATTGTCATTTTCTCAGGGAAAGAGCCATAGCTTCCATTTTATATAGTTAAGCTTGAGTGTCTCAAAACTGAGTGAGGTTAGTGGAAGGTTTTTCTGTTACTTTCTTGGACACTTTTATCTTTTTTGTAACCTCATAAGTTCTAAAATATTAAGACATGCAAATCCTGCTGTTGTTTGTTTTATATGCATAAATGAGTCAGATCTTTGGATTTATATTTTTTTCTCCCTTAGATGAGTGGCTATGGGGTAAGTGAAGGGTTCAGGGAACAAATAAAATTAAACAGTTGTAGAACTTATAAGTAATCATTTTATTATATATTAAATACATTTACTGATTACAAATTATCTATTTTTTCCTATGAAAATCAGACACTAATCAAGACTGTGTTTTCTTTCCATTCAACTAACAGCTAAATGAATACACATATACATAGTGAAAAATAGAATATTTTCAGGAAGTAGGTCCTGAAAGCTGGAGATATAGATGAAGATAGAGCTATTAAATCTCTCTTGAAAAGACACCAGATTTTCAACAGAAGTAATTTTACATAAACTAATTGGCTTTTCATCGCTGGTTTTTTTCCTCCAGATTATTTTATTTTATTTTATTTTGCTTCAAACTAAGAGTTGTAATAATTAAAATACCTCTTAATTTGTAATTTTGCACCTGCTCAATGATAATTTTGTAGCTTTTTCTTTTGGCTATGGATACCTACAACTTTGTGATCTTTATCCAAGATCATTCTCCACACATTAAGAACAGTTAAATTTTTAATTTAAGAGACAGAAGGGAAGCTGCCTGCTTCTTAAGTAGTGTTTAACACAATAGCACATCACAGTGCTGCTCCAGAAACTCATTTCCAGTGACTTACTGGTAGGAGAGTATGGCTTACTGTTTGCCCTTTAAATACTACTACTGTCTGATACATTGACTCTTCACTTAAGTACCTAAACTGAACTCAGTAAAAAATTAACTGAAACTGATAATCTTAATTTCAGAGTTATGATTGATGATGAGGGTGTTCTTATTGGTTCTCCCCATTTATAGGAACTCTCTCAGTCTAACAGAGACTGAGATAGAGTTTGTATTGCTGGCTCGTCCAGTTAGACTTTTTCCAGTGTTTGGACTGAGTTTAGCACTGCTGACAAAATAAAGGTCAAGCAGGGATGAGACTGTTGACTATGGATATATCAGGATGTAGACTGCAGCAATGGAAAAAATCTATATAAGATCTGTATAAGATGATAGTCAGTTTTGGCACAACTGCAAATAGGTACAGCTGCCATAAATAATTTAACTGAAAGTTTAAAAAAGGTTCTACAACAGACTCCAAAGAAATGTGAAGAAACGAATAAATGTGGAAGTATTTCTTCCCCTCCCAGGTTTTCTGCCACTCTCAGTAACAATATCAAAACCATGAATAGAAGGCGTATTTTACTTCAGAGTGATTTCACTCTTTCTACCACAAGCAATGAATTCTAGCTGCCTATTCTGTCATGCCTATTTGATATAAATATAAGAATGTGATAAAATGTAGAAATATAAGATTTGGTTAAAATGGTTCTTGAATGAAATTGATTAATAAAATACATAAATATAGCATGGAAACTTACCATGGTGTTATGGACAATGAATTTCTAATGTGCTGCAGTGCACAGCATGTGTATTAGAAATGCATTATTACTGTAAATTGTGGACTATATTATAGAAGAAAGCTTGGATGGTACCAGATGTTTTTCTTACCCTATTTCTAAAGAAGTAAAGTGCCTGACTAATACCTGTACTTTTTC
>WAAD01028315.1:0-121020 GCA_013389945.1 Fregata magnificens
AGCCCGGGACGATGCTCCTTCTTCCCTTTGTCGTTAGATGAGGTGGAAAAGGACAGATTGTCCGAAGGGGCGAGCGCGGGGTCTCCCGGTGTCGTGGGCCAGCTGAGGGGCTTTAAAGGGCGGCGCGTAGTTGCGCTTGGCGTCGGTTCGTTTCTTTAAAGACTTCTTTTAAGTCTCACCCTCTAGGAAGCCGGCAAAATTGAGCCGGTTGTGTGTTTAACAGCAAGTAAAACCGTGAGACGTGTAAAAGGCTGATGTGGAAAAACTTGAGGCAAGGGAAAAAACCACCACTTTGAAAGTGTTTGCCTGTGTTGGCCGTGGAAGCACACGGTGGAACCATTTTCATTTTTACTCCCCTCTTCTGCCGCCGGGTTCCACGTGAAAATGCACCCCGTTTAAATCCTGCCCCACAAGCCCCAGCTGGGTGGCCCCTGGCGTTGGGTGGCCCCTGGCGTTGGGTGGCCCACTGGGGAGAGCCCACGCGGCGGGGGCTGATGGCAGCGCCCAGCTCGGCTGAGGCTCGGATTGACTTCGCCGCAAAGCCCCCGAGCGTTCCAGAGCAGAGTCACCTCTACCCCTCCGAGCCCCGCTGGAAGCCAGCTGGACCTTGCGTAAGCAAAAATGTGAGGATCCTTGAATATATGGAGATGTGGATTGCAAAATCTCCGTGGGAGACATGATTTCTTTTTGTTTTCACGCAGAACGCCCACTCCCCCACCCCCCGATCTATCTATGGAAAATGAAATGGATTGCTAAAAGACATTGGAGAGAGGGATTGATTTGGTGAAGAGAAGATTTTGTTGATTTGGAGGAGCAGGGCACTGGGTAAGGGTTCAGAAGTTCGAGGCTCAGTCAAAGTCAGACTCAATACGCGCTCGCCATTGCATTCGTCAGCAAACAATTTACTGGAGTCCGTGCCTCAGTTTCCCACTCGTGAACTGAGGATGACATTTCCCCAGCTGCAAAGCTGTTGTCAGGATAAACATCCATCTGAGATCGTGTGGGATTCAGGAGGGTGATGTAGAGTGGAAAACCCAGATCTTACTAGACAGCAGGAAGGCGGAGGGAGGAAGCGATGGTACCTAAGGAGGCCACGCAGCTGCCGCAGAACATTGCACAACACCACAGTCTCATTTTACCAGTTACTTTACTGACATTTTTACTTTGCAAAAACCCTGGGGTTTGTACAACATTTATTACATTCTGAAGTTTGTGCCTGTGAATGCAGTCATGCCAAGCTCAGGGTTCAGATGCTGCTCAGGGTTCTCTCTTTTTGTGATGCTTGAGGAGGGGGGAGCTGTAGTTTGCACGGGAGAGCCGTGAAAAGGTCTTAACGTTGTAGACCAAGGTAAACAGCGCATCATGATCTAATTAGTTATATATCCTCTTGGGGTTTTGTTTTGTTTTTATAGTGTCTCTTAAGGGGTTTTATTTAGCTAAGGATAATACAAACCTCAGAAAAAATCTTGCAGAGCCCAAGGTATCACCCTCCTCCTTGGACAATTATTGAACATGGAGGCCAGGGGGCGAATTTTGTTTTCCAGACCACTTTCCTTGCCCTTTCCTCTGCAAGCAAATAATGGTTTTACAAACCCCTACTCATGATGCGCTTTAATGGACATGTTACATCAAGAGAAACTCTGTGTTTACTAATATAAAATAGAAGAGATTAAGGGGTATTTAGAATCACTGACCATTTTTACCTGTGATTACTCCACCCCCATGTTGCCCAAAGAGCTTCTATATATTTGTTTGTTTAACCAGCAGTTTGAAATGCTCTTTGTTTCCAAAGTGTGTCCTGAGGAAACAGACTGTTAAACAAGATTGATACCAATTGATCCACAGATAGATATTTGCATTGATGAATTTTCTCCTTTTACACTTGATATGCTCAGTGTAACCAACAGATTTTCATTTATTACACATAATGCTACCAACCCACACCAGCGAATTTATTAAACACGCTGTTTTATGTCTCAAGCTGAGAGAGAGACAGCCCTGTACAGTAGATCCATATTTAAAATAGACGACTCCTGTGGAGCATTTGTACTGAATTTAAAAGAATATATTATATGAAATCAATGGAAGTTTTGGTATTGATTTCAGAGGACTGGGATTTCACTCAGTATGGCTCTAACGCTGAAAGAAAAGAAGACGTGGAAAGTGTTAGTTTAAAACAAAAAATAAAAAAACAAAGGGACGTTGCTGTATTTAAGGCTCGGAAGACAGCAAAAGTAGGAGAAAGAGCACAACTGACTGAAAAATACAGGGAGGAAGAGGAGGAATGTGACCAAGGAAAAACTGTGCTGATTATATTTTTCTGGGAAGGTGTTCCCAGCCAGGGGTGATTATAAACGGGCTACCCTGAATGATTACATCATATGCAAAAGGCATGCTACTTGGCTTTAGCACAATCATATGGATTAGCATGATTACGGCTTCTGGATTTGAAAAATAGCAGGCTTCCTTTTCTGGCTTGACATTTATTTATTTTTTTAAGAAAAGTCCAGAGGAACAATCTTCTACCACCAACAGAGCAGAGGCATCATTCTTGATAGGCATACTTCCCAGAGCAGCCCAGCCCCACCCTCGGAGCTGATAAAAGGAGGCTTTTTTAACGCCGTGCATTATGAGCGCGTGGAACTCATTGCCACAAGAAACTGTTGCCCGCGGCAGGAACCACAGCTCTGCCCAGCCCGGGAAATTCCTGCCTTCAGGAATGTCACTGCAAAATGATTAGGACTATGGAAAATCAGATAAGTATGTTTGTGGGGAGATGTATGTGTATTATGCACACACACACACACACTTGTATACGCCTGTGTATATCTCCGTATGCACACTAACTCCCACCAAGGTAAAGAACACTGTCTTAAGTCCTGTGCTGTCCTACTCTGATCAGCTCCGTTTACTGCTGGGAAGAACACACAAATTTAAAACTTAGTTAATATTTTTTCTGTGTTCAGAATCTAAATGTAAATAAAAATGCCGTTTTCTAAGTTGCACTATGTATTACCTACATCTTTATAGCTTGGAGAGGGGGAAAAATGGTCTTAACATACTTTGAGGCACACCAGTTCACTTTCCTCCTGTATTCTTCCCCCTGTACCTTAGTGCAGCTCATTGCAAGATAAATCTCCCAGTGTAGGCTCTCAGGGCTTATCTCCACTACATGGAAGATGACTTGTATGTTACCCTGTTGGAACATGTTTAGGAAGCCTCAAGTTTGCTGATATCAAGTCGACCATAGCTCTGTAGGCAATGTAAATAGGGGTAATTAACGTTCATTGTTGGGCCAGTTAATCAAGATTGAATGCAGAGACCCAGACATTCAAATTCAGAAGTGGTTAATAAGTACGTTAAATTACATGTTGGTAAGTACTTATGACTCCTCCAGACTAGACTGACTGAATCCAAAACCAGGAGACACTCTCTTTATAGAGGTTTTTTTATACTACTATAACTGTGGTAATTAAGGGACTTATTTTTTCCTACTTTATAAGAAAATAAAGGTTACGTTTTTCCATGGTCCGTCCATCCATCCATCTTCCAAATGACTTTTGAACCTGCTGCCCACTTCAGTCAAAAGTGGTAGTACAGTAGCAGCTTCAAAGACACCGGTTCTTGCAAGCTGTGAGACAATCAGCATCTGGATAGGGAAGAAAGATCCAAGTTAATGTCCTCGCCGAAAGAAAGAATCATGGTTCAAACCTCACCCGCATGGCAGCCAGCAAGCCAGATAGCACGTATGTGCTGCTGGCCCATCAGCCAAATCGTTTCTCCAGGTCTGCACACACACGCTGGCACCAGCAGCCTGCAGGGGTTGTGGATATCGGACTGAGCAGGAAAAGCACTGAGGAATGGGAGAACGATGGAGCACAAACCTTTAGAAAGAGGCTTCCTTAGCCCACTACTCAGGGAGCAACTTGCTTCTTGACCTAGTGATGCTTTTAGTACAGCTGCAGTTAAATATAGCCACAATATAGCTTACGTACCTTCCGTGTGGGAATTGTTAACACAAGCGTGACTGCCCTCACCAGGGCAATGGCCCTGCTTTATACATATTTGCAGGCCAATATAATTAAGGGGCACACCTGTTCATGAATAAGCTTTGGGTTAAATTTAGAAACTCTCCTGAATTTGCTTCTGGTTTTTTTCTCACTGTGCTAAAATCTTTGATGCTAATTCTTGTGAACATCCTAAAGGGCCTTAGGCACCGAGTTCCCTTGGACACTCAGTCCTAAATATTTAAGAGCCAAAATAATAAGTAGAACAGTAATGAAGAGCTGCAAGAAAAGTATTAACAGAGCTTCATATTTTCCTCCCATTGCTAAACAAACACACCGTCTGTGTGATAGCACCACAGAACTGTTATTAATTACTAACTAGTTGTTAAGTGTGAGCATTTATATTGTTTTGAAAATTTCTGATAGCAGCAAGCCTTCTTGCTTTAGTGGCTGTGACTCTGCTTAGTCACCCGATGGCCCCACGCCCACTGTTCACTCCAGCTCCGTTAGCTGGGATTACTGCGAAGAGATTATATTATTTTGCATTATTATGTTTTAGGAATAATACTTAGACATTGGTGATGAGAGTGAAGAGGGAAGGAGGAGCTCTGAGGTGGCAAGACCTTCACGCTTCCAGTATGGGAAGGTGAAGGAGAAAGAAACAACATGGGGGTGTAACAAGTAAAAGATCGCAGTTCCCCTCCCTCTTGTGAACACAGTCTCTTGTGCTGAGGCTGACAATGCTGCCAGTTCTAAGATTTTATAAACACTATAGAAATACCACCTTCATAATGGTATTCCTAATGCAACTAACGGACTGCTGATTCCCGTGGGTTCTAGGCTGTTACGTCTAAAATGCATTTTAACAAAGATGCATCTGACCGAAGATGCGGGAAGCAGCTGAATCTCAAACCTTAGCTCTCCCAAGCAGGGGAAGGAATAACATAGGCATTGTAACTTTTTGAAAGAACCAGCAACTGGCTCCCCAGCCAGGAGGAATGAGAGGCATGTGGGCTAGGCAGGTAAACAAACAAATCTCTGGATGTTTGTTAAAATGCCCAAGCGTTTCATCTAGGCAAGAGTAAACATTATCAGCTCTATTTCTCACAGCATGAAAAGTGTCCTCGTGTAATATCTTGTATTAGATGCCAGATGCAATCTGGAGAATGAGAGATCCAGCTTTGCCCAAGAATACTAGCCAAGTATTTTAAGGAATGGATTAACCGTGTGTTAAGTGAATAGCATTCCCCCTACTCTGCAATATTTGTTCATTTTCAAACACTTACTTGCTTCTGAATAAGCGTAAGATCAGAGGTAAGTGTAACTTGTCATTGTGGAGCTGTCTTCACTGAATTTCATGACCCAACGATACATCACAGATAGTAACAGGAATCCTGTGAGATCGTTTCCTTCCAGACAAGGTACACAAACCTTTTTTTAGCACTAAGCTGCAATGGAGCCTTTGGAGATGTCTAATTATTATCCCTTTTTAGGGGGGGGGATGTAGGGCCAGCAGTGGTGTAAGGGTCACGGAGTAACCGCTGTGAGCTGGCAGCCCCTGCCTCCGGTGCATCAGGGCTGCCGTTTGCCTATGGTAAATCCCCTTCATAAATAGCAACTAGGCGGATGGGTTTTGATTATGAGGTATAATTTTTTCAGTGAGTACCAAACCATATCTGAATGTGACGGTGAAATATTCAATCAGATGGCAATACTAAATACAACTTAGTGGGTAACAAATTAGGACCACCTCCCCCTGTATCCTTATCATCTCAGATAACCGTGATTGAATTGCATGTAGTATTGCTTCATAATCAATTTGTCGATACATTGTGCCGTTATGTTACCCTAAAAAGGAGCTCGTGAAAGGCACATGGAACACGTTGCTTGTCCTAGCAAAGGACTGAGCTTGGTTCCAAAAGGTCTCTTCCCAGGTCCTGGTGGTTGCAAAGAAAATCTGCTAGCTGGGCTCGAGTGGCCTGCGATCGTCTGCAGAGACGGCTTGAAACAACAGCTCGCAGAGAGAATTATGAATTTCCTTGTTCACGTCGGTGAAGCACCAGGATCGAAACTGAATTATTTTCAGATGTCAAAATACCACTTAGCAGGGGTCTTTTACTTAGTAAAATTAGCTCTCATTTTCTGCCTTTACGACTATGATTAGTAAGATTAGGGTGGGGGGTTTTTTTCTTACATTGTAGACCTAATTCCATTTCTTTTGCTACAGCAGTTTCTCCAGTTACTTTTATCAGTTATACCCCAGTCCTAAATTTGGCTAGTTTCCACGTGGGTGAATTTGGTTGATGCCATACCTAATGAAGGGCTAGCAGCCAATTGTTAGTGGAGATTCAGAGCATTAGCAGGTTTTGGACGTGCCATCTGGTCTTTGATAGCTCAGCTTTTACTTAAAAAATAACAAAAATTAACAACTGAAAAATCCCCAAGCCCCCTGTCTTCAACTGTTAGGGTTGGAAGGCAATAGGAAAAAAAAAACCCAAAACATTAGCACTGAAAACCATGAATAGAAAGAAGTCAACACAAAATTATCCCAGTGACAGCCTGAAAGAAAAAGGACAAAAATCTACGAATTGCACTTTTTTTGGTGAAGCGTCAGGTCAGCTTAGTTGCAGAATGATGAATTAAATACCTAAAATGATCAAGCTTAGTACTCTACTCTTTATGCCAGAAATGCTGGGGGGGAAATGGAGGAGATATAATAGTATGATCACTCTTGAACATCTGCACAATTTACTGTGAGTGGTATCCTATTTTCACAATTTATGGATCTTCTACTGAGAGTAAAGTACAGGAGAAAGTCATCCCTTCCTTTTCCTCGTTCCAACTTTCCTACAGATCAATTCTTGACCAAGACTCGAAGATGGTAGTATGTTGTGTCTGCTGTAAGTAATATTATTTTAAGAAAATCTGATTTAAACTTGTATCTCCAGTTTTGATTAAATTTCCAATACTGTTCTTTTAAATGAATGATTAAAGGGATTTTGTCTGGCCTTTCATACAGGTGCTGAAGTGCCACAGCAGAATGAGCCCACTGAAGTTAAGACTACACTTTTGATATTATTCGGTATCTCTACTAAGACTGGACAACTGAAAAATTACATTTGAATTTCTTTACATGAGAAATTTCTTACAAACTACAGGTATAACGCTATAAATCCCAGAGAGTTTATTCAGTCTGGATGCTGTATAGCCACGTAGCTATGTTACTGTATTTAAGAGAATGCATATGCCTTCCTAAACGAGTCTTAAGTCAGATCAGAAAGTTCAGGCCAAACTGGGGTAGGCTGACATTTTCTATGAGGAGTTCCTGCTGTCCGCCACCACTTTCAGCAAAACCAGTATTGCTACTCAGTTTTCTCTTCCAACAAAGGAAATGTTTGTTGAGTGTTAGTTCATACATTGTCTCCCAAAACGGTTGAAACAGACTTTAGTCTTCATCAAGGCGGCTTAAGAACAGCCCTTAAAACTGAGGGAGCCTGGAATTGGTGGGTAAATACATTGAAACTGAGCAACTGGCAGTTGGGACAGAACTAATTAAATTTAATAGCTGCCCCCAAGTATGATTGAACACAATAGGACATCTTTGCTGTTTGGTTGGCCAAAGTCACTTCAGCCAGCCAATTCTGGTATAAATTAAAAAAAGTCCAAACAACCAAACCAAAACCCCACAACCCTGAAGTATTGCCGCCTATGAAGCTCAGCTGTTTCATTGTAACCCCATCCACACTGGCTGATCAAACCGGTTTAGGACCTGCTGGTTTTAACACTGGTTAGTTAACCAGTGATGTGTTTTCTAAAGTCACACTGATGCAGCACCACTGGCTAGCAGGGCTATCACTGTCTGTAAAGTTCCCCTGACAGCTCTTTTACAATCTGTCTGCTTTTATACCTTCAAGACCCTTAACGCTGTCTGATTATTCCCTGTAGTAGTGTAAATGATGCACCATGGTGCATCACCGATGTATGCCAGGTCATCTACCTGCTGTCCCTCAATGCGCACTGTCCGCTCAAGAGCACGGAGGCTCTTTGGGTGAGGCTTTTTCGTGGAGGTGTGCAGGTGAAGGTGGATTTGAGCGAGGCCTGGGCATCTGCCTGGTTGCTCCAGATGTGCCGTGGCCACACAATAAGCAGGGAAGATGCCAAGCAGCTGCTGGGCCACGTGCTCCAGAGGGTTGCGAGGTGATGCACTTGCGCAAGTGGCACTGCGTTCGTTAGTGCTCCTGAGCCCGCTGCTGGGGGTGCTGGGATGAAGTGTTCGAGAGGAGGGAAACAGCTAGATAAAGCTAAAATAGTTGTTGTATTTGGCTCAGCCCAAAAGTACTTTTTAAGGCCCTTTTTAATTAGAAGCTTGGCAGGGAGTTAGCTGCAAGTAGAACTGATGCAGGGTTTGGACATTAAATGAAGATCAGCCCGTCTCCCTTGCAAACCTCCCACTTTTCAGCTAGTTCTGGCTGTAACTTGGTTATCCCTGATTACAAGTGTTCAACAGCTTGAATTTTAATTTAGTTATGTTAGCTAAGGTGCAGTCTACTCGACAGACTTTAACTAGATTAAGAGACAGACCAGCTATAATTGGAGTCCCTGATTGAATTAGATTGGGATTACAAATATAATTGGATACTACCCTATTTGAGACACTTCAAAGGAAATATATCTTCGGAGCACGAAAACTGAAAAAATCAACAGACCTTTGGAAATCCTTGATCCTGTTTCCCATGTGGACGCAGCCCGTCCTGTGTCGCTCCAGTGCCTTCTGCAGAAAGATTTTTTTTAAAAGACAATTGCACTGGTGGAAACTGTAAACCAGACTTTTGACATACATTCGCAAGTCAAAGGCAACATAACCTTGCGGCTTCATAATCTTGCCCGTGCTAGTGATACAGCCAGATTAGGCTAAAACTGTGCCTGAAAGGAGCTTTAAAACCTAGTAACAAGTCCTAAGTATGGACTAATAGGCCTCAGGTTTTATTGTAGGATATAAGCTAGGAGCCACAGTTTAAGCAAAGAATTCCTTTTGCTGACATGGCTTTTGCAGACATTTCCATTTGAAAAGAGCAGTTGGTTGAACAATGGTCTCGGCCCTGGTTCAGTGCTTGACACCTTGCAGCATGTAAGGGACAAAAGCCTGAAAACTTTGTTTTTTCATATGATATCTTTTCCTGTTTGTGGCCTTTAGTCTTTGCACTACTGTGAGCCTCCAGCCACCAGAGCTCTGGTTAAGTAGGTCACACCATAAACAGGCTTATCAGAATAACAGCAGGCTCATAGCTCAAGTAGGAAAAACCTAGAGAATACATTTTGTGGAAGAGAAACAAAACAACTCCAGCAGCCTCTTAACTGATCAGCCATGTGACAAAATGGAATTAAAATTCAGCCCTCAAAATATCTAGTCCTATTTCAAGATAAGCTTCCATAAAGACATCAACATTATTGAGAGGGTGCTCCACTCTGGTCCAGGCATGAGATGACTTTAGGTCTCTTGAGCCTTCTACGTCTTAGCCTCATTCGATCTCCTTATCCAGGCACCTCAAAAGCCCCCAAACATTCAAGTTTATATGGAAATAAATTGTTATGTGAGAGGTACTTTCAGGGGAAACACCCAGCTTGGGTTGCCTTTTGTTCTTTTTCGGATGTTCTTTTTTACCTTCTCCTTTAGGCTTCATCAAAAACTTGCTGCTCGTGTAAAGAATGCTGGTCCAGTCGCATACTGCTCACCCCTGGAGTCTCAAAGTGCCTTCCACACATGAAATATTGTTTAGAAGATAAAAACGGCCTCAGCAAATCTATAATCCCTTGACCCATTCCTTATAACACTCAATCCCGGCTCCCTCCACTAAAACGCAAGAGCAGCAAAACACCTTTGCAGGACGCTCAAACAAGCTGCAATTACAGTTAATAAATTTTAACCCTCATGCTTGTGTTTCCCCACACTCTTTTTGCTGATTAATTGTTAACAGCATCTCTGTTTAAAGGTACTCCAGGACAAATTGGATCCTGATTTATTTTTTTGACATCCCACAGTTAGCTATTTTCAGGGAAGAAGGCAAATGCATTAAAGTAATTCCGTGTCCCGAAGTGAGACCTGTAACCGTGAAAAAAAGGAGATATGGGACTCTTGGCTCCTTTGTGTAACAGATCATGGCTGTCTAGGAGAGGTTTTAGTTATATGTCATTTGTATACACAAGATTTATGCTTGCAATTAAGTTTCAGTGTAAATTAGCCTAGCCTGTGTGTCTGTTTAATTGCAGGTGCAAATCAAGACGGTAAAACATCTTTTTCTGCCCCCCTTGGATTTGTAAGCAGCTCACATCTGAGCTTCAAAACTCCGTGTGTATATTTTGCAGATGACAGTTGTGCCTTGAAAGAAGCAACACGGATCCTAGCTCTCTCAAAGCTTCAGCTAGTAAATGGTCTCTTATACATTTTAATTAAAGCGGTTATTCAACAAGAAGCCCTTCTTGTTGGGTTAGGTGCATAAATTCACTCAATTTTGCACATCAAGAGAGTAAATCGTATCCAAATATTGATATATGTTGAAACTATTGATACAGCCGAACAGGTATCTTTCTTTTACTTGAGATTTTCCAATTTCTAAGCCTGGTGTTATGTGACAACTTTAGCATGAGCAATCTTTATCTCTGTGCTAGTTAATTGAGAGGGGTCAGATTACTTTAAGGAGCCAATCACTTCGGGGTGGGGGTTGCTGTAATTTCGGACATCAGGCATTTTGACTCCAAGAACAATTCTTTTCAAACTTCACTTTTCACGTCCGAGATGATTAACTTTTAAATTTTCAGGGAGGAGGGGGGGGATAGATGCGGTGGGGGAGCAAACCAGAAGCACCGAAGAGATTGGCAGTCACCTTGAGCGTACTAAGGGGTGACCAAAGAGAGGAAAAAATTGCAATTTCCTTTATTTACGAAGCTTGCTCCATTCCTGATTGTGTATGACTTGGCAACAATATACTGATTTTTCAGGAGTTTCTTTTTACAATTACAAAAGAAAACGAAATTACTGATTGGGAAGGAAAACTCCTTTGTTCTGTTTTGTAAAAGAAACAGGTTTTTGTGTGTTCGGAAGAAATAGAAATGCATTAAAAGAAGAGAAAGAGAAGGAAGAAGATGGTGCCACAGAAATCAATACAGAGAATTAGGTGAAACAGAACATCTTGTATGTTTTTTTAGAAAATCATTTTTCATACACTAAATACATTTGCAGACTTGCTTCCTACAAACTTTTTCAAGTTGCAGTTTGAGTCTGAAGCTATAGACCTCCTGATAGGTTTTAAGATGGCTGAGAAATCTTTTTTACTATTTCGGGAAAAGCAAAAGATTAGGAAGAACGCGGGCCTTCAGAGACCACCTGAAGTAATCTTAAGAAACGCACGTGTATTTATCATCCCTACAGCCATGTCAAAGAAGGTATAAAGTTATTGCCTGAGGGTTGAAAGACCTGACCGTGCGTCATCATGCAGGGCCTCACCTCCGTATGACATAATGAAAGAAGAACTCGGTGCCGAGGTGGCACATCCTCACCCACCGTACAGAAAATACTGAATGCCGGTTCTCCCAGACAGGCTTTATAAGAGAGCAGTTGTCTGAACTCAGTGTGACTAATGGTGAAATCAAGGCTGAATAGCTTGAATTCTGAATGCTAATGCAGCTCTCAGAAGTGGTATCACCACCTACAATAATCAGGGAGCAGTCCATCACCCTCATTCACCCCCGCTATTGCTATTTATTTTGGGCAGCCAGTATGCTCAGAACTGTTTAAACACAGAAGATGACAAAGCCCAAGTGGTTTACAATCGGGAGACGTGGTGTTTTCTCTCGGGGTGAGGTTACAGTTTGGGATGAACCAAAATACCTACCTGCTGCCATCCCTGTTTCCAGCCAGGGATGGGCAGAGGAAGGATGGCGGCACTTAGTCTTTAGGCAGGGTTTTCACGTTCACAGAGCCAAAGCCTCCCAGTTTCGTTCGATGATGTTTGAGTATCAGCGCTAAACAGCATTGTGGCTAAACCAGCCTGTGCTCCCACCTCTCTCTTGTTCTTTTTATGCTGCACTGGCTGAAAAATAACCCAGTAAAAAAAAAGTTGCTAGCTCAGCTGGATAATTTCCTCAGACCACAGCCACAAAAAATGCTTGTGGGTCCATCCAGCGAGGAGGGGAGGCGTGTGGGGCCGGGGGCTGCAGCCTCCTGCCAGCCACAATACCTGCACCACCCAGTTCTCTCCCTTTTATTAGGTTCTTACCAATATAGCCCTGGACAGAGCAGGATCAGGTCTGTTGCATGCAGGAGCATTTCTGCTTTTGAGAAGGCTGTGCAGGGGGTTTTTTGCCACCAATGTAACTAACTCCACCTCTAGGAAAGGGGAAATTAGTCTGCAATTAAGTAATTATCAGCCACCCTGAAGCTCAATTAATACATTCAGTAACTCTTCCAGAAAAGAGGGAGGTCTGTTGGATGCATGGTGTAAATATAAACAGTGGGAATTTCTCCCTCCAGCTTTGTTTCTCTGTATTTTAATCTCCATTCATAAGGCGGTATGTAAAGAGAACTGAATTCAGCTCGGTTAGGGTTTACATCTGCAGCTACTGGCTAGTACTGATGAGCTGCACGTTGCGTTATCTCAGGTCCTGCCTGTATGAATGGAGTTGCTTCAGCACAAGGAATTTTGCTGCAATAGCCTGGGGCAGCCATACACAAACAAACAGCCTCTCGGAAGAAATGCTCTGAATGAGTAACCCAGGATGCAGTTTCCTGGGTTAGGCTGCATTTACCTCAAGTTGTAGAGTTGCATAGTGTGGGCATAACTTTTTCTTCTCAAAATATACTGCTCCCCTTCTTTGCAGAGGTGTTCCCCAAGGTTAAGCAGCTCTTTCAAATATTTAAGTATCTACAGAGAGTTAATCAGGAGCAGTGACTCCAAAATAAGGCTTCATGTAGATAGACTTAAGGACTTGAAATGTCATGAAACAGGGAAAGGCTTGATCACGTCACAGCACAAACACCAGGTTTGCTTTCACAGGGGGGTGTTGCAGCCTCCCCTCCAATTTCTGCCATGGCTCTGCAATGAATTTGCACCAGTGAAAAATCCTGAAGGTGTTGATTTACTCGCTCACTAGCACCCAGCCTAGCCAAAGGACACGACTGTAATACAGGAGGGGAAGGACAAAGTCATCCATAAATTCACCTGCTTAGTCTTCATAAGACCTAAGGAGCGGGATGCCCAGCTCTTCCTTTGTGCCATTACTCCATAGCCGGAGAACAGCATCTTCTCCCACGGGCACCCTCCAAGCCTCTGGTTTGTTCCTCAGGCAGAGCCAGAGCTCTGGTGCGTCGGGGTGGGGATAAATGGGCTCCAACAGCGGCAGCGTAACGGGTAACAGCCGAGGCTCTGGCCCCATAACGCTGGTGGCCCACCAGCTTCTCTTCTACCTTACCCACCACTTTCAACGTTTATTCAAGAAAGACTGATTTTATTTAATCAAGCCTTACATGTAATGATGTGTTATCTGTGAAATATGATGGAAGTTCCATCCATGCATGCGCTAAAAAAGAGGAAAAAAGTTTTAATTCGCTAGCGCGTGTTTGAGGAGATATTTATGCAAACTTCCATAATTTTGGGAACCTGCTGTTACGTGGCCGGCTGATGGCACTTCTGAAAATGAATGACTGCTATTCAGAGCGCTCAATGTTCATATCAAGCGGTTTCTTGATACAAACTATTCGGTTTCGGGTTACTAACTCCCACGATATTTGATGTTTCATTTAGAACTGAAGTTCCTAGAGAAACAAATGGTTGTAAGAGAAGCCTTTCTTCTGCGATCTGTAAAGTAATCTTAAAACATGTGATAATAAAGAAGAGCTTGAAAACGTGGGGTCTCTGTGGGGTTCACCCTAAGGTCACAAACCCCCAGAAAGTAAACAGAACATTTCCAGTATACATAGCTCCAGTATTTATATATATATTAAAAAAATAAAAGTATATCTATATATTTCTGGTACATATATATATCTCTCCAGTATTTATATATATCCTGTGTGTGTGTGTATATATATGTGTATAAATCTCAGAGGACTTTAAGATAATTTCGGAGCTTTCGGGGTAATTGAAGCTAATATCTGTTTTTTCTGTTTTCTTTTCTTTTTTTCTCCGAATACCTGTGAGGCATAATGCCATGTTTATCTCGCTCTTATGTGCAAACCCAATGCAAATTCAGTGCATATTCAGTTCTCCAGATACTATCAATGATATGTGGATAAAACAGGCACGGGAAATCAGATTTCAGCCTGCTGGGAACATGAGCTTCAGTCTCTTTCTGGTTTTAGTCTGATGATCAAGGCGGGTAAATAGATTGTGGAGGTACAACGTGGAAGAGGTATTAAAAATAAGGAAAAGAAATCTCAAGGGAGATAGATGGCAGGAAGTGAAGTAATGGGCAAATAAAAAGAAACACGCATTCTAGAGCTGGGGAAGGACGGGATGTCACCGTGATTGATTGGCTCCAAGTGACAGATTCTTCGGAGGTAGAAAGATGCCTCAGCAAGATTGAGTTTAACTAAGCGGGCAGATCCATGGTGGGCTTCTCGCCATAGAACAGATTTGCCAAATTGCCTTTGATTCATTATATTTATGAGTTTAAAAAGCATGTAAAATATTTTTACATGTTGTTTTTTTTTTCTTCCCCCCCCAGGAAAGAATAAACATAAATAATGCAGGAGAAGGCTGAGTTCAGTGGTGTGGAAGCGGCACCCACCTGAATCCTGATGAATCTGAGATTAGGGCATGCAGGATCGGGCCCGTGTGGAGTAAGACTCTGGGGACAAATCATGGCATCCAGGGAAGAAAACTTTTATCTAAGTTGCTGGTTATTGCCGTGCTTGTAGAGCTCATCATGTCTATCTTCTAGAGACAGAATCCCTCTGCAGGGCATTTGCACAGTACTTTTCCTGCAGTGCCTGAACACCAAAACTTGATTTTAGGATGGTAGAAATTACCATGTGGGACTAAACCAGGGGAATGGGAAGGTGCCTATCTCATTCAATAACCACTTTTGATGCTGGACATCATTTGATGCTCAGGCAAGGTGGTGTAGAAGACCATGCAAGATAATCAGCCACCACATCAGGTATCATCTTGACCTGAAAATCAGAGTACAGATTAGACCCTGAAGCCTGAGGTTAAACAACCCTTGCAGAAATGCCATTAGCAATAGCAGTTAAACAAAGATAGTTCTGTCATCCGGTCTGTGCACGAAACTTTTAAAATCCTTGTATTGGTGGCCACGAGTCCCACAGTGCAATAAATCACTTCACTGAAAAAGCATTTCCTATGAATTTGCTGTCTTAAATAATAAAATATCTCTTGAATGTCATGTCCCCTTTTTATGTGTCTCTCTTCACGTTTTAAATTATTTTACTTCCTGCGGGAGTTGGGCTATTGTTTAATCTTTAAAAGCTTCTTGCTTGATTTTCAGAAGTGCTGAGCACCCACAAACGGTGTCAGCGGGCTCTGAAAATGTTCAAGATCTTTTTAAGATCAAGGCATGGTTTCGATGCTGAGCCAGTTCAATGATGCCATTGATTCGAGCTCATTTGATGTAATGGATTTCCCAATTAGCAGACAGGGGAGGATCACACCTTGGGAATACGTGCTTCATAAAGGGATACAGTATCTGCTCTGAAGAAGCATTTAAAGAATTAAACCCCAAAATGAGTCCAAACCCCAGTTGCTGGTTCTCCAGCTAACAACTTACCTTCTGCAGCTCTAAGTAGTATTTAATCTTCTGAAGAATAATTGCTGCTTGCAAACTTGTTAGCAAGAACAGCACAAGATTGGCCGAGAATCCATGTTACAATTATTGGGTCTTGCTGTGGTAATGTGGGTGGGCTGAAGGCTGAATTTTTAAATAAAAGATGCACAGGGAGAGAGCAAGAGTGCAGTTGAACCAGCCTGTAGCACTGAGGCTGTTCTGTATCTGAACTTACTCAATGGAAGTAAAATATTTTGCTTATAAAGAATTTTCATAAACATGTCTTAGGATGTGTATTAGAGGTACGTCTTAGGATGTGCATTAGGAGTAAGCTAAACAAGATGGTATAAACACAGGAATGGCCCTGTAATAGGAGAATAAATGGCCTGCCTCTGCTTCCTGCAGCAGCCCCTGCGGAGGCTGCGCGCCCGGCGGAGCCCTCGGCTGGAGCGAGGAACCGCGGAAGATCAATCCCCCTGACCAGGCGTTTGGTGTTTAAATCTGGGAGATGCCTAAATATAGAAGCGCATGGCTAATTCCAGGATCCCATTTTTAAAATGTCTTTAAATTGCAACCACGTCTAACTTATCTTCAGCTAAAATTAAAAAGGGCAGATCTACCTCAAGGGATGTCTCAGTGCCAAAAATATCTAAAAGTTTCTCAGGCAGCGGAAAGAACAAATCAAAGAGAACAAGGAGATTTTATTGGGTTTACTGTTAAACATTTATCCGAAGTGTCCTGCTAGATTCTGAAAGGCATTTGGGCATTGAAAGGTACAGGTAGGCATGTAAGAGGGCTTTCAAAAGAGTCTGAGCAGCTCAGGTGCCCAATTCCCATTGAAATCCAGAAATACCTTTTGATTCCCATTAAACCCTAACTTAAGCAAACCTCAGCTGGAGCATTTAAAATCTGGCAGATGCCTAAATATAGACACAAATGCCTAATTTGAGACTTCCACTAAACTGTTTTAGAACTACTGCCATACCTAACCTATATAAAGGCACAAATCCACACTGAAAAATAATAACTGAATACAAACGCTTTCATCCAGATAAAGTGCAGCAATTGAATTAAAATCTGCAAGGATTTTTGGAGCCAGGGTGGACAGTGTAAGTTATAATCTAGTTTATGGTATAAAGTACTAATTATATGTCCATGGTATTCATCAGACTAAAACGTTTCCTGTGTGCTGTAAAAAAAGTATGGTAAAGATTAATTTAATTATGCATTTTATAGATGAAACTATGTTTCGAATATTTTGTAACTAACAATAACTTTAAAGGCAACTGTAAATATATAGTATTTTGGAACCTTAAAAGATTAAAATAAATAACATCTGGACCAAAAGAATGCGTGAGGCCCGGATTACAGTTTTGCTAACATCACTTTTAGAAGTACAATACTTTACTGACAAATAAGGCCAGCAAAAAAGCCAGCTCAATATAAACTCAGTAATATTGGCCAGAAAATCACTTTTTACTAGCGAAAGTGGGAAGTGATTTAAGTTAAATTGACAAAAAGCCAATACGTTTTGTGCTGGTGAGGTTTGACAGTACCGAAACAGTCTGGTTTCTGACATTGCTTTTCTGCACTGCAAGGAATAAATAACTGTGCACTTCTCGGCTGTCAGCACTATCCATTGAAAGGTTACAAAATAAATTAGAATTTCCACCTATTTGATCTAACTCTCATCTTCCTACTTGCAACTCTGTCACGATACTTTGGAACACGGTGCATGACTGAATTTTCCTGCCTTGGCAGCATCTGTGGGTTGTAGCATCCCCTTCCCACGGCGGGATCTGCTCCGCGCCCCTGGAGCCGGTGCTGCACGGAAAGGTGAACTTCAGGGAAGTTGTAGCAAAGATAAATGTCACTCTTGCTCTTTCTCCGCCTCACCTTCAGATGGGAATTAATGTCGTTACCTCATCACAAGCAGCTTCTGGGCAACATATGACAAACACATTAGAGGAGGGCCTGTGCTGACAAAACAGCAAAAAGTTTGCTTTCTCGACGGAGTAATTAATTTTGATGATTTTTTTTTGAAATGGTGGTTCTGCTGTGTTCTCTGCCTGTGGATAGGTGTTAAATTATTCCTGTGAGAAAGGCGGCTCAGGGTAACAGCAGCAGCAGCTGTGGAAACCATTCGCACTCTAATAGCACTGCTGCCGCGTCCCCGGTGAAAGCCCACCATGTAATGAGCAGAGACAATTTCCACGTGGTAGTAAACAAAGAATATCTATGTGAAGATAGTCTGCGTGAAGCCACTCTTCCGCAACNTTCCCCTGTTTATTTTGTGGCCTCAGCCTGATTAAGGTCCCCTTTTTGTGTTTCTGCTTGGTCTTGTAGGCTGCATCACTAACAACTTGGTGCTATTTAGTTTTATTTGCTCTTAAAATGAACAAGGCATTCTTAGGATGTGTTATGTGATACTACTGTTTTGTTACTTCCCCTGGATAATAAACAGTCTGGAAATTAATGATTTATAAAGGGTTAGTGTTTGTGTGACAGAAACTAGGACAAGTGGCTTGACTCGGATCCCGCTTGTGCCTGTAACTCCAAATATTTTAGATGATTCACCTCTGATTTGCATTTGTTCAGAATCCTGCCCAATGCACTTCTTTTAACACGTATAAGTCAAATGAACATTTAGCACTAATGTAATGGCCACTGATGAAGGGACCTAGTAGAAGTCACAGCTATATTTTCTTTGCAATGAAATACATACACAGCTGAATTATATTAGAGAGAGACAATTCTGCGTGGTAAACTCCAACCGGGCCTTGTTTGTTGTACAAATAAGCTTCAGCCCTCCAGGATTTAGGAAGACAGAGTATCAGCCCCTTGCACAATGCTGCTGGGAAGCGATTCTCCCATGGGGTCAGTCATCAGCTGCACGTCGCAGGCTATGACTAACCTTATCTGCGGATTCATGTTACGGCGAGTTTTGAGGCAACTGTGGTTTCCAACGATCCAGGACTCCCTCCACGTTGCTTCTTCTGTGCACCAGAGCCCTTCCTGTGCTGGCCCATCTGGTTGTGAAATCAGTCTGTCATCCAGTTCAGGGAACTGATCCAGCTTAAAAGCACACGCACACACAAAAAAACGAAGGATGGAGAGCCAGCTTGGGGTGGGAACTGGGAAAGGTGTAATGGGGCAAGAACACTCTAAGCCCTTTCTGCCATGAAGCCGTAGTCACAGGTGCCACAGTTCACTCCACAGGTTTTAGACCTTTTGAGTAGTTATCAGGTTATGTCAAATACAGCGAGGAATATACTGCCTGGCACATAAGGCTTGATCCTGCAATAAAACGTAATCACTTATTAACTGAAGACATCATTTACAGTGAAAAGATGAACATATTAATATCTGCACACATCCTCAAGTGCAATGTTCTTGGACTTGATTTAGCTCTCACTGAACTGTACAAGCTATCTCCCACCCATATACCCTATTTAATGGAAAGATACTCAAACACACCCTTAATAAATAAAACTGAGTAATACTAGGTGATGCGACACAAAATTTTGAGATCACTGCTAAAAATCGTTGCCGGGAATGGCTGTTGCTCCAGCTGAATTTTGGAACAACTCTGTAGACTGAGAAAAGAGCCCTTTTTTAAGCTGTGCACCTGCACTAGTGTCATTAAAAATCCGAACAGAAATACCAGAGAACAGTTCTCATGCGAACTCGCAAACACTTTCATGAAACAAGTATAACTCCCAGGCAGAGCACGTGGGATATGTAACACCCTCAAACAATGGGCTTTTGTTAATGAGCTCAGGAGAGGCTCCAATATAATTTACCATACAATGGTGCAGCGTAAGGGATGTGCAAATCCGTAAACACCAGCCCCCAAGTGTGTTGTGGTTTTGAAACAGCGCGGTAAGATCACATAACCTAAACTGCAGATGTAGGGACAAAATGGACCTGTCAGCCACCCCCAGCTCAATTACTGAGACTCTGGGTCAAGGTCTTTAAAATACTTCCAGTGTCATGGATCAGTGGCTACGGGAAAAGGAGTAACATGAGGGTGTTATGTGTGGGGTTTCGCTCACATGCGCCTGTAAGCGCTATGTAAGGCTTCACGTCTTTCATGGACTTTCTGAGAATTGCATATGGACAGGACTCCCTCGACTCACTGCTGTTTTCTGCGGAGGACCTGCCTTAGGAAGGGGCAACTCACCAAACTTAGAGGTTTTGGTAGCGAAGTGCCTCGGCAGCTTGTGAATGGAAAGATTGAAAGGTGCTATGAAAATTGTAAATCGTTACTGTATTTTTCTAAAAGATTAATGTCAGATCCTCAAGAAAAGGGCATGTCTACAGGCTGCGAATTTATTACCAGTAAAGCTTGGTTTAATAAACTTGTGGTAAATATTTTCTGCTTTTAAGACCCTTTAAGGCTTCAAAGGCTCCCATTTGCTTTAGGGTCCCTAGGGATGCTGGTGCCAATGAGACATGTTTCATTAATTATGTTGCACAAATAAGCCAAATATTGCACAAATGTGTGTAGCAACATTGTGAGGAATGCGGCAAGGACTCTTCCTAACTTCACATGGAGCAGGGCTGCCCAGCTGGGTGCTCTTTTGAAGGACAGTTAGGGCCTGAAGCACACACTTGGGTCCTGTCCACACCCCAAATTGTGTTGGTACTGTTTAGGTCACCACAAAATCGCCAATGGTTTTCCCTCTGGCATTCACGAACATCAGGCTGTATTTCCCAGTGCACGGCCCTGTTAAAATAGGAATAGGGGGAAAAAGCACACTGCAGGGATGTTGCAGATCCCTCACCTCTTGTTGGGTTGGAAATTATGCAAATATTGTGAGATACTGGAAGATGACAAAGTCGGAGGTTGTGTTTCCGTAAGTCTTCTTTGCCTGGACGAGGTTGAAAGCGGGCACCTTGCCGCGAGGAGCCTGGAGGTGAGATGTTCCTGGGTCAGGTTCAGAGCCAGGGTCCTTTGGTGCTGGAAAGTGAAAATATCAGTGCTGTGAGCAGGTATGCTGCAGTAAAACCGAATATACCAGGGAAAGGGAATAACCAGAGATATTTCACAGCCATTACTAAAAGGTCAGTGAAGCCACACGATGATTGCACCTTTCAGGAGGACTGTTGGAAGAGCTACAGGCAAAGATGATTTTCCCAGAGGGGCACGCAGGGATAGAAACCCTCATTTTGATTCTCAGCTTACCTTTTTGCTTGTGTAACTCACACAGAGAACCAGCAAAAAGCTGCATCTTGTCCGAGCAGGTGAAAGCCCCCTGTTAAACGGGCAGATGATAAACTGAAAGGCTGGAGATAAACTCTTGATCAGTCCCTCTCTAAACCAACTATTCTCACGATCAGTGTTTTCCTGGTAGCTGAGAAGGAAAAGTGGCAAAAGCTCGGTGGTAACTGGAAAATGGAAAGATGTTGTTTGACTGGCTGGACACAAGAGCAGTTACAAAAGCACCCTGAAGTACTTACAGCTGAGGGAGACCTTAAGAGCATACGTTGACAGTGTGCCATATGTCAGGGCGCGTGCTGCTTTATATTACTCGGTGCAGCTTTGTGAAGGAACTGTACTTGGCTTGTATATGAATTTTAAATGAATTGTTAACACATTTTATGAATCTGGTAAAGGGGTGCTGATGTGGGAGACCGCACATGTCTGTTCTGCGAGATGGAGTAAATAAATCATGACTTTCACAAGATAAAACTTTATTGAGTAGCAATAAATGACAGAAATACTTCTAACAGCATTTAAAGCTGTGTAAAAGAAAGCACGAAGGGCTGACTGCCCCCGAGTACGTGTGCTTGTAACAGCTTGTGTTGCACCGGTGGGAGAGAAGGTGCTTTGCCAGAGGAGCACCGGCTGTCACACACTGGCTGTCGTGCCGTAACTCCCTGGGTCTTTGGTCCGTAACGGCTTTCAGCACCTACGTTTGTCGCTCACAGTATCCACAACATTTTGGTGCCTTTCCCTAGACATAATCCTTCTCTCACTCTGCCTTTCCTCACCATAAATTCCTCTGCTCTTTTGTCCTGAGGACAGTTTTGGACCAGAGGACACATCATCTGTGCTGCCCTCCTGCCTGGGTTCACGCTGTGAGCAGGTGGGGGAAGTCGTTCTCTAGAACAACACGCTCAAGGCCATGGGGATCGGTAAGCCAAAATTAGACTGAAAAGCAGGCAAAACAAATTCCCATCGCTTTCTCTTAAAGTTCTTCATAAGAATACCTTGACTCTTGTCAGTGCATTTTGGCCATTCACGGTGGGGTGGGTAAGAGCTGTCTGGTAGGTCCTCTGCAGTAGGGGATGGACTCTAGAGCACCTCGGGTAACACGTGCAGGAACGGTACCACAAATTTTGCTTAATGTGCTGGTGACTGACACAGTGTTACATGCGAAGCGTTAGAGATCCAGAGGAGAAAACTGCCTGAATTGGTACCAAACCCCCCGGTAGCTGTATCACTTGAGTGGTGTGGACCAGTGTACTACCACAAGGAAACAAGGCACTCTTTCTAGAATTATTTACTCAGCTTCCACCAGTTAATTTAGTGCCAAATCCTCTCAGGCAGCAACAGATTCTCTCTTTTGATAGAAAGTAACCAAATAATTTATCTGGACTCTCAAAACTGGAAAACTATAGTTCTGCATTATTGACATCAATGATGTTACAGATTTACTTTACAATTTTATTCGTGAGAATCGCTGAGTCTAAATGATCAGTCCCTGGATCTCTTGGGAGTTTGCTGAATTCTGTTTACATCTCAGGTATTCTTTTCAGCATCTCTCTGTTCACAAGGCATTGATTTATGCTGCTAGGAGCCCGTTTGTCTGTCTTGCCCTGCCCTATCATGGTGGCTTTTAGTATTTGCTTCTGTCTAAGACTGTCACTACTTATTTTTTAAAGAAGCCAGCTATTTAAAAAGGCTCTTTCTCTGCTTGTATTTGTTTCTCTGTCATTTAGTGAAGAAAAAATCGAGGACTGTGGAGGTGGTGTTCTGGGGAACATAGTATCTACCTGAATGTCTTTCCCTTCTTCACTGGGTTGTGCACCTGAGTCTGTCTGGATCTCCAAGAACCTGCATCTCTCTTTTGGAAGTGCATCAGCTGAAGCTCCAGCCTTCAACAGGGTCCTCATCTGAGTGTGCTCCGCAGGTTCCTGCTTTCCAGAAACACAAAGCCTGTAGGATCAGTCACAAGACAGACGCTGTCCTGGTTGGTATCCAGAGTCCCACCTTTACTCAGGTTGGCTCCTTCCTTCAGTGCTCTTCCTCTGCAACGCACTCCTGCCCCTGCACTTCTCAGGGACCATCCCTTCCCTGCAAATTCAGCTCTTCATGTGCTGTGGCCATTCAGGAAGGTTAGTTCTGCCCTAGGTGGAAGCTGGAGGTCCAGATGCAGCTTGAAACGGAGCCACTCTGGTCTTCCTGCAGAGCTGCAAGAAGAATTACAAAGCAGACAGGCAATGTAATACCTGGAGATTTTAGAGAGCCAGGACTGATTTCCACACACCATGAAGGTGGGCAGCAGGAGTAAAAATTTGTACCAGAGTATTTTCTGTCAATTCTCTGAAGTGCAGTTTGTACCAGGAGATAATAAAGAGTCCACACTGCAGCTTCGTGGGTGGAACAGTCTTGATACAGACCTAGTGCTATTTTGAGAATAATTTCATTTGACCATCAGGGATATCGACTTTTACTGGTGAAGCCAAGTATGGATGTATGCAAAGATACCTCCACTTCAGACATACTTTACCAGTCAGGCCTGGTAGGCCTGCCTTTTTAAAGAGCTTAACTTGAAATACGACTACAGTGGTGGTATTTATGCTAAGATATTACAATGAGACAGCACAGATCTTCTTAATCGGGGGACTGCTCTGCAGAAGGATATTTTTTCCCCAATACTGAGTCAAAGATACTTACCTAAACTTACCCAAACAACTTTTACTTCAAAATCTTATGTAAGCAGGTGTTTATAAAGTGAGAAATATCATCCTGCTTTACCCCAGCACTGTCAGATTTACCAAGAAACAGTTCACTAAATTTGTAGGTGCAACAGTGACCCAGTGAAGTCAATGGCAACATTTCCACTGTATTGAACGGGACCAGGATGCAGTCTGTAATTGGTGAATTTAGGATTCTCAAGCTTTAAGTCTCTGGTTTGATTTTGCTCCAGAACTACAACCTGGTCTATTATTTCTTTGTCATTCATGGATATTGGGATGATCATAATTGGTCAAAACTAGGAAATGAAAAAAATACGAAGTTGCCTTATACAGAGACACAGGCAACATCACTTTATGCTTCCAGGGAAAGTCGGCACTTTGCACAGACTCAGATTTCATGCAGCTATTGCCTTAGCCCAGCTCAGCGCTCAGTAAAGACAAGAGGAATTTCCATCATCCCAAAAGTCTCTCGGTTCCCAGAAAAACTCCCCTTAAACCTCAGAAATACCCACAGAAGTGGACAGATGAATCTTTCTTCTCAGTAAAAAAAAGTTTTGTAGAGTAATAAAGTTTAGGAAAAAAAAAAGTCACTTGCCTGATTGATCTCTTTTGGCTGACTGTGAAGTGGAATGAACCCTCTTGCAATGGACAGTCTTACTTTTCCTCTAGCGCACTCACTGCAGTCTGCAGCCCAATAAATCTGTTCTTCAGTGTATCCACAATACCATCAGCTGATCAAGGCTCAGCTGAACGCTGTATGCTTAGTGATGATATAACAGAGACCCGAGATAAGTAACTTTATATATATGCGACAGTAATCCCCCCTCCATCCGGACATTTTTAAAACATCTTGATATAGAATTAAAACAGAGAGATGTGCAAAGAGGTGAAATTATTCAGGATATACAATGGAGGAATTTTATTACCAAGCTGACTGCGTTATAAATCAAATGCTCTGTAAATGCAATAAAACAATTGTTTAGTCTGCATGATTCATACCACAAACCTCAGTATTCTGTGTTTTGATCTTATTGCAGCAATAAACTGTCTAGACAGCAATTAACAAACTGTTTTTTCTTCAGATGTTTGGAGTGCCTTTGCTGCCTGATCAGCACTCAGAAATACAGGGCTTTTTCTCTATTCCTATTAATTATCGGGTTGATCAAGAAGCATGGTTAGCCATTCTCTGTAATTGTACAACATTTCTCTTTAAGTGAATTGCTATAGGAAAAGTACCGATAATATTGTTTTTCATTAGTACTAAGTAGCTAAGATAAAGATTTATTTCACCTTGGTGCTCTAGAATGAGCTTTAAAGTATAATTTATACAGAGCAATAGCGTGCCATTTTAGGCCCCGATTCAACAAACTGCTTACGCCTGTGCCCAAGTTTAAGCATATAAGTAATCCCAAGAGAACGCGTAGATTTAGATTTTGGTGCACGACTCAGTACTTTGCTGAATTACAGCCAAATAATCAATCCCTCATATATAGCTAGCCCTTATCTTTGTCCGCAATAAGTGGCGCAGATGTGTTGCATTTTGGTCTTAAGCTTAATGGCTTACCAGCGGGAGGCAAGATGGAAATGGTCTAAAACCTGGGACAGCTTCGGGGGGGAAAAAAGATGCTTGAGAAAAGCCTGCAGAAAGAGATTGAGGTGCTTGCTTCAGATAGTCATTTAACACATGTGATACAAGGAAGCCTTTAGAACCCTATAATATAATTGCGCAGAATCTTACAGAAAGGTAAACAGAGCCGTATTTCCCATGGTGGCCTGTGCAGGTGAACCCTTCCCTTTCAGGAGCCATTTAAGGCGTGGGAGGCATCCGCTCTGCAGCCGAAGGAAGGGTATCACGGGCTGCAGTACGTTCGTTCAGCACAAACACCGAGGCTGTAGATGTACGTGTCTGCGTGCGTGTTTATGCTCAATAAGCAGAGAGTGACTCACCGCACATCATTTCCCTTACGCAGCTTCTTGCTTTGGGAGGGTGATGCAACCCTATGCGATTTATGGGAGACGAGAACAAACGGTCCCCGATTTTTGCCTGGTATAAACCAGTGAGGCAGCCTTCTGCCGGCTTCGGGGCCATCCCCGGNCATGGGCCGCCGGAGCTGCAGCCCGAGGTCCAGCGGCAGCTGCAGGAGACACCTCGGAAACGCAGCCGGGGCGCTCCGCTCGCTCCCCTTTGCGGAAATGATGGCGGGGGATTTGGCTGTGATTCCAAGTCGTGGGTAGATGCGCGGTGTCTCAAAGGCAACACAAAGAGGTTCAGTTTGAAGCTGCTTTTCGGAAGTTAGCTGAATAATGATCTTCCTTTAAAGAAAAAAGAAGTGTTTTGGGTTTTTTTCTTTAAAGTGTTTTCTCTCGTTCCCTACTGTGGCCGAGGAAAGGGGAATGGGGAAAAAACCCAAAAATGTACAGAAAAGAGAGGGGAGAACGACAGTCAAATCTGGTTTGATTATCCTGGAAAGTGGAAAAATAAGAAATTCGTTGACATGGAACTTTTCAAGTGTTTCACAGTTTTCATTCACAGTATTTCTAACAGTTCCAGAGTACTGTTTTGCATCTGTGGAGGTGAAATATTCTATCTCAATGTAAAAGAAAAGACTATGGGTCTGATTTTGATAAACAGCTCATAAAAGACACTTGCCAACCTGAGCAGCAGTGCAACGCAAATGGTGCTTCGAAGAGAAAAAGGTTGTATGGAAAGACATGAGAAATATGATGAAACTTGAGAAGTTATTTTTGGAGCACTGTGCGGTTTATATGAAGTACTGCAAGGCATTTAACTCGTTAGCGATATCCATACTCCACAGCATCTTAAAATAAACAACTGGTCTCTCATCCATATGATAAGGTCACCAGCTCTGGTGCACTTGCAGAGGGACTAGATGAGTTTGCTGTTCAGATGCTAAGGACTCCAGATGCCTCAGTTATTCATTCATCTGTTGATGGCAGCCCTAGTGTTGCAAAGATTTCCTTGAGTGCCTGTATTACAGCTTCCTTTGCTTTCCTGGGAATATTTGCAAAAAATAAGCGCAGTCTTGTTGAAATTAGGAGCAAGTTTCAGGGTTCATATTTACATAAGTTCTCTCTACAACTTAGGAACGTAAACAAGTAAAAGGCTTAGCTGCCCTCGAAACACAGGCAGGTCCCCTCATTTCTTTCCTGAAAAAACCCTAGAACCAAAGAACCCTAAAGCTTCGCCATGTTCTGTTTCATTGAGCAAGGTCACAGTAACGGGGGGGGTGGGTAAAAGGAAGATTCTGCAAATAGATGTAGGAGGATATGCATCTTACAGGTTATTGATTGAATAATTGATAAGTCCAGCACACAGTAATTACAGTGCAAAAGTCTGGATGTCAGGATTTGTCAGTTAGATCTGGAGGGGCTGGAGCAGATGCGAGGGGAGACTATTTGAGTGTGACCCTGGGAAGTGTGGGAACCACTGCAGGAGTCAATAAGTGCCCCATAATCCACTGACAAATACTTGCTATGTTTGTTTGGTTTTTAAATTTCAAAGAGTTTTGCTTAAAGAGTTGTATACCATTTATAAAATCCTCCTCTTGGTTCAGCTTTTTTTTTTTTTTTTTTTTTTTTAAATAAACTCATTCCTTTGGAAAGCTTGAAAAGGAAGCCTGCTTTCATTCTAATTTGCTTTTCCTCTATTATGTATGAACACTAGGCAGATTTAGCAGGATTGCCCATGAAGTCAGACCTGCAGCTTTGATATATTTTCCCTGGAGAAATATCTTTGTCTTGAGAGAGAGGGGGGGGGGGGGAAAAAAGATGTGGAACTACGCAGACTTTTGAAACAGTTATTAGGAAACACGCACAGCCAGTCAAATCAAATTCTGAGCTCGCTAACCTTGGCAGCATCCCTTTAAATTAACTTTGCAGCCTGGAAACACACAAACAAAATGTTTTAAAGAATTTATCTGAAGAAGCAGCGGTGGCAAAGCTGAGTTTTGCTGCATTGCGCAAGGTCTGGAAAGTGAAATCCTGGAGGGCCCAGGGCACCCACGGCGCGGAGAGGTGGCCTTCCCGGTGCTCCCCTTGTACCTACCCACATCCCCTGGCCCGGGGCAGGGAGGGCAGAAGAGGCCTGGCTGGGAAGCTGGGGTGAAAGCTGGTTTGCTTTAAGACCTTTGCCAGCAGCAGCAGCGTGAGGCACAAGCAGGAGGCTCATTTCGCCGCGCTGGCCGAGGTGGGGTCCCTGCTGGCACGCTGCCTAGGCAGACTGGTGGGATGCTGCGGCTCAGCCAGCCACGGGTTCCCTCTCACAGCTCTAAGGCATCCGGCTGGCAGCCCAGAAAATTGCTACCGACGTCAGGGAAAGCTGCCTTCGCGCTGGAAAGGATGAAGAGCGTGTGCAGGAGGGGCCTGTCCGGGAAGAGCTGCCAGCAGGGACATGGATAACACCTCCGCCACCCCTGCAGCGAACGCGTCCTGGAAAGGTATGGGAAGACTCAGAGGTGCAGCCGGATTGCCACTCATCCCCTCCTTTTTCAGAGTATGATTTCGCTTGTGGATTTAATCAGCATCAACACGCTCCTAAAACGTAAATCACACTTTGTTCTCTGGCTGTTCTCGGGATTTTAGCTCACCTAACTCCCCCACCTAGCTAGGCACCCTGTAAAATTCATGGTGGCACTTTAGCACTTTCAGAATATTTTTAAAAGGCAGTTCAATATAACTTAAACCATTTTTCAGGTTTTCACACAGGAAACAAAAAATCCCAGCACAAATTTTTCCTAATTTGTTTTTTAATTTTAATCTTGGGCATAAGAACACATTTTCCCTGTTCACTTGAAGATTCTTCTTTGGCTTGAAAAAATACAGAGGGTAAGGGCTGTGCTGATGAGTCTGAGGAAAGTGGGTGGAAGGAAAAAAAAAAAAAACCCAGAGAAAAAGAGATCTGATGTGTCTTTTGTGCTGCTGCACAGAAACTGCTGCCTGTAATACTACAGCCAGGCACGCTCATTGTACAGCCAAACAGCAAAGTAGCAGCATTGTTAAGCTAGACTGCTGAATTTCATTAGTTTCTTTTTTTTTTTTCCCCCTCCTTTTCTTTTACACAGAGGTAAACCCATACTTTTACAGAAGATGGAAAAGCAGGCTTGTTTAACTATTTTTCAAGATTTTTTGTAGAGGCACAGAACAGCTTCTACAAGAGGGAGATGCTGCTGTAACTCTCTGCCAAACTAGATGCAGCTGTTGCAAGTGTATTTTTCTCCCTTTTTTTTTTTGTTTGTTTGTTTGTTAATTAACAGTGGATCTTTCAAATAACAAATAGCATTCCTGGCACCCATCTTGCAACCCAGAAAATCTTTAGGAAAAAAAAAAGTGCAAATTAGGACCATGGAAGTTGTTCAAAACAGAGAGACAACTTCCCACAAGACTCACCTGCTTTATAGTTTTATCCCAAACTCTAAATTTATATCAGTTTTTTTCAAAATGCTCCAGTCCTTTTCCAAACCAAGCCTGACCTCACTGAAAAGCAAGTCTTACAGCAAGAGAGTCCCCCCTAGCTCAGAGTTTTATAGCCAAATCAAGGAAAAATAGTTTCACCTGGTTTTGCCTCAAAAACTCAGGTGATGTTCATCTATTTCAGATAACTATAACTTTGAGAATGAGCTTTCCTTTAAACTTTGGGGATTTAAGTGGTTAAAACCCCATATTCGTCAGAGCCTAGCAGAATATTCTAATGAATGCCATTTAACTCTCAACATCAATGTTTCTACAGCTCTCAATATAGCCTTAAAGAAAGACAAACCAAACCAAAGCAAGCTTAAAATTTCCATATTCCAAATACATTTTGTTGCATTTTCTTCCAGTTAATGCTGCCAAACAGTGAATCTAATTAACTGGACACAGGAGGGCCTTTATGAATGGAATGTAACATAACCATACAAAGTAATCTCGTTACGTTGTAACAAGAGGTTAAATACCACTTCCTGCTATGTAGTAGCTGTTAAGTATAGTATTGATGAAAAATATGCTAATAACACCTTCTGAAAAGAATAGCTTAGTTCTTGCTCGCTAATCTCTGCAAGCTGTTTGGTAAGCTGCTTTTGTGGTATGGTTATATCACATGCACATCAAGCAAAACTATTCTGTTATGTCTATCACCGGGTTTTAAACTACGGGATCGGTTTTTTTTCTTTTTCCATGGGGAAGATTTACATATATATACATGTAAATATATAGGCAGACAAATAACCGGTGTTCTGGTCTGCTCCTCAGCACCCTTGCCGCCGCCCGGCTCTGCCTCGCGCTGAAGGCCCCGGGTGTGCGAGGAGCTGGCAGGCGTGGGGCCGCTGACCGGACCAGCGCCAACAGCGCAGGATGGAGACGGAGCTGGAAACGAGGGCCTGGGGCTGGGACCCGCTTTATGCTGAGAATCCCCAAAGTTTCAAATAGGACTTTTTATACAGGGAAAGGAGAATCGGGCTTATTCTTTCACTTGTAAATCAACAGAAATCTGCTCATAAATCATCGCTATTCGCATCTGGGGGATAATTACTAGTCAAAGCTCACAGTTAAACCTGAAATTTTAACTGAAGAATAACATAAAAAAATGTTAACTGTTTTAAATCGCAGCAGCTGGAATGGATTTTCACAGTCCCTGACCTGATTTGCAGTTGTATTAGTCGATCAGCATCTTTCATTAGGTGTCTATAATGCAGGCAGGGACACCATGCTAAGCCCCTGTGTTTCTTCTGTGCATGGGCCCATCTTTTTCTGGAGAGTAACGTTCTGTTTTCTTTTCTCCCTCTTCATTTCCATAAACAATATGCACAATTCTCTGAGCCATTCAGTCTGCAAATAAAGGCGGAGGGCTAAGTAAATTTGCTTCACACCAATTATTTTTGTGAGGTCACTGAGTTAAGCATTAAAGAATACTGTTGTGGATGAGCACTCGGGAACAGTATGATTTGTGCTATGAACTGGACAAAAGCACTCAGTGCAGAGCAGAATACGACATTTATTGGGAAGCTTTGTTCCCCGAGTTACCAGAAGAATAATCCTTTTCTTTTAACAACACGAATTACTCATTTTACTGCATAAGCCAGCTGCACTGTAAGTCACTTTTGTAAGTCACAGCATAGAAAAGAAAGTGAAAGATGTGTGATTTCAGAAAAAAAAAAATTGATTGCTCAGTTCAGTATTAAGCTGTTTTGCTTCTATGCACAGCGTGAGGGTGAGCAGTCGTCAAATTATTGTGTTGTGTTTTTATGCAAATAAAATTACAGAAGGAAAGAACATTTTTAAAGAACCAGAAGCCAAGTGAGGAGCCAAGAATCCAGCTGTTGTGGATTTGCGTGGCTTTATTGTCACACTTCTCACAGCCGCTTACACCAGCGAGAGGCTGGCCCCACGTCTCACTGTTTACTATGTATGGCTGGCTTGTGAGCAGTAAGTAACTGTGACAAAATGCTCTGCACATGGGTAATTGCTGATGATTACATTTCAGACAAAGGACTCAGGCTTGAACAAAGCAGCAAGGCAATATTTCCCCAATGGAAGACAAAATTATACAGCGGTTGTATTGCTATTAACGGAAGAAGGAGTAAGTCTTAAGGTCACTCCGCTCGTTTCAGGATGCGAGGTCAGAATCAGACCCTGGTGTTTCAGGGGATTTCAAAAATCAAACTCAAACAGAAAAATATGATTGTGCCTGAAAGAATTAGAGATCAGGCACAGGCTAGAATCAATGGAAATTTGATCTGGAAAAATCACTGCAGGATCTCAGACTTTATCACGCTTCCCAGGAGACAAAGGACTAAAAACTAGTACCCCCGCTGGCACCTTTAGTAAGAGCAAGTTGCTTTATTTTGGGACACTGTATTCTGTTACAGTAGAACATAAGTGACTATTACATGTACCAATAAAAGGAAGGCAATCAAATTACACATTTGATTATTTAGTAAAAAATAGCTTTTAAATTACACATCTAAATCCAAATAAAGCACGTGGTGTGCCCTTTGAAACCAGATGAAAAGCCAAATGTAACAACGGCCTGAATCCTCACTGCCCGGCTCTATTTGTGCCTTAATTTGGCGGTACCGAAAATCAGAGGTTGCTCCCTTCACCCCCCCTTGGAGGTTTCCACCACCCTCAAAGGACCAAAGGAAGGGAAGGCATGAGTCTCCCCGCGCCGGGCCGGGGTGCGGTGATGCACCCCATGGGGCTCCTGCTCACCGAGACTGTTCCCATCATGCTCCCTATATGATTGTCCCAGTGAGTGCAGAGTCACACGCCAAAATCAGGGAATGAGCCACCTCCTGTTCAGATTAGGGGGCCTGGAGGTTGCTACAAATCCTCTTCTGTAGCAGCTTTGGGTTTCTTCTGTTCTCTTTTTAACTGGCGCCCACTCAGCATCTTTGGGGTGACATGCAGGGATCCTGGAATGACGGATCGTAGCAGAGAGTTTCTTATCAGAGGCACAACAGCATTTGGAGCCATTTGTTGGTTGGGTTGTGAGGGTTTTTTTTGGCCAGTCACTATATCAAGCTTCCCCAGGTGCTTTAATTAACCATTGAAATGACTTTTCCCTCCCCTTCAATATCATGCTTCAGTTCCAGGTGTTGGGTGACTGTATGGGATGTTCATCGTACACCTGATTTGTGCTGAGATTATACAGCAAGTCATGCAATGGAAATACCAAACGGAGAATACTGATTGGTTTTATGAAAAGAGAATATCTCCCAAATAAAAAATGACTTCTTGAAGAGAGTTTTTAATCTTTCACTGTTTTAATGCCTTCCTCGTTTTTATTAATAGTGGAAGTGATTATAGCTCTCTCAAAATAGGAAAAATTGCACTAGTGTGAGGCCTCATTGGGTCATCTCTTTGTTCAGCCACTGAGAGTATCACTTAATTACTGTCAAACAGACAAACCTATCCCTCATCCATTTACAGTATTTAAGTTAGCAAGGGCTGAAGCCGATCAATACACATGAGCCTGGTAAAAGATGTCATTTTGTCATTTACAGTAAGAGACAATACGACGAATGCAATATTTGCTCTTTCTTGAGACGCCTGGGTGTCAACGATAACATCCAAGGTCTTTGCCTTTGTCACAAATATTTGATTGTCTCTTCAGCACCCTCCGTCGCTAACAAACACCTCCGACATTTACTGGCTGCTGCCCATTTTCAAAGCGAAAACAATGCCAAGAACCACACGTCCCTCTGCTGCAGAGACTTGTGAAACTCTTTGTTTCATTTTTTTCCCCACTGTGCTGAATAACCCTCTTGTCCCATATGTCAGTAAATTTGAGTTCCTTTACACTTCCCAGATCTGTGTGGACCAGGCTAATGCGGCTACTGCTGACAAAGGGACCACTGCCTCCAGATGTTAAGCATGAGTGCTGCTTGGAAAAAAAAAATGAAGAGTTTTGTAAGTTGATTAGTGTCTGCTTGGAATTCGGTGCTATCTATTCAATCCCGGGAATGAATGGGGAATTTTCCTTGAGTCATCTTCCTCTTCTCTAGTGCTGCAGATTGGAACGAGCGTGCGGCACAGGCATGACATTGCTGCTGTTAAGGGGAACACAGAGCGTGTAAACAGTTCTGAAATGAAAATAGCAAATTCCACAGTTATGACTCCAGTAAAAGTTACTCAGGCATTTAAATAATGGGACTTCCTACTCCTCAGATATCTTCCTTTCTGAAGAATTGTCTCAGGAAGGGATAGCATCAGGCATCATAAATTGTCTTTTGGCTTTTCAACACTTTACAGGCTCCCATGCATCGCCAACAATAGGGCTGGGGAATGACTCTTAACAGCTCATTAAGGCTGTTTTTGCCAAATGCAAATAATAAAAAGGCCTCTTAAGAGGCTGTCTCATTTTTATTCAGAAAAGCCTACTACAGAATATAAAAAGATGCCATAAAATGGAAATGCAATAGAAGACCCAGTGCAGTTATCTTTGGTGTCCTTTGAAAGATTTCCAGGCTAACTTCAAATCTCATGGGCATTTCTGGGTGGGTTGCTGAATGATTCTGTTCTGCAAATAAGATGGTTAATTCAGAAGGGCACTTAAAAGAAAAAATCAGATACAGACACTCTGCTGGCAACATACACATTTCTGAAGAGCAAGCAGAAATAAATAGGAATGAGTTTAGTGGACTTGCATCACATTTGCCACAATTTGTTAATGTTAGTTCCCAATTCACTTCCCCTGCTTTGGTCTGACTGTAGGTCTGACTCTTTAGTGCTTTTGACCTTCCCACAGACAAAGAAAATACACTCTGGCTATGCATGAAACGCAATTTGGTGTCCCCAGACAGGAAACTCTCTCCCCATTTATATGCTAAGTGTTGGACTAGAATTTCCTAGATTAGTGCAAGCAACGGCAGGAGCACCAGGTCCGAGCATTTGCTGGAGTTTCAGGGCTATTGCCCCCTCCAGCCTCCTGCCTCACTGCCTCCGTGCTCCCGCTTGACTCATATCGCTGGGGAGGCTCATTCCCACGTAACCCTCCACGGCCTTCAGCATCGCTGGATCAGATACAATCCCAGCACTCGTGTCTGAGCGTGAGTGCTGGTACCCAAGTTGCCTGTGAGAGAAATATGTGCTGCGGCCGAAGAGTTTTGGCACTGTTATTTCTTTCTTTTCCTCCCCGGGCAGATGCAGGATTCTGGCTTGAACAGCCTATGAGGTTAGCACCTAATTTTCAGAGGTGTGAAACACCTAGAGCCTTCCTTGATTTTACCAGGGGACTTGAACGCTCATTACTTTTTAAAGTTAGGTCTGCGGGGTAGTCTATGGTAACAATCACAAAGATATCTGAAGATTGCATTGGAGACTGCGATAGTCTAGTTTGTACAGACAGGCACTTTGGATCCATCTCCCTCTGTTGTTAAATCCCAGTCCACGTATGCACCAAATTCATTGGACAAAGATGTCCACTAATTTCAACTGAATAACAAAATTACCCCAGCACAGCTTTAGAATAACTCCATGAAAACTAACAGAATGACAATTTATATCAGCTGATGTACTCGTCCAATTGATTTACACAAGTGACCAATGTCAATGTATTTATAAGAGATTTAGATTTACTTCCTTTCCCTCCCAGAAATATTTTCTTACAATATTGGCTGGAAAAAAAAAATTTTTTTCTGAAAGCTGAACATTCGCTTAAATCTAAATTATTTGAATAGTGGTAGGTTTTCCTTATCTTTATTATAGTATTTGTTATTTATTATGTAATAACACTAGAAATCCCCCAGTGAGAATCAAGCTGTCATTGTGGGAAATGAGTCCGTTACCAGAATTCCCCAGAAGCTCACTGAACGTCGCCATGGGGAGCCTGCAGTCTGCAGAATTAGGACTCTTCATAAATTTGCTCTATCCTCTTAAATCAAGCTTAAGAATTAACATGAAGATCAGACTCGGTAACTTCTCTTGAGTAAGGCTTGAAAAAGAAACGAAACAGAAGAGAATTCCACTGGGTAAGGCTGCAGAACTTGGCCCAGACATCATCCATCTCTGGGAGTTACTCTTGGGCCAGTGCTGGCCCATATTAACTCCTACATCACCCTCCTCGGTGCTTACCTTTGTACAGCCTGAGCCAGTAGGGTCACACCTCTACACCCAGGTTTCATTTTCCTGCAAAAGAACTGGGGGAAAAAAAAAAAAGAAAAAAGAAAAAAGAAAAAAAGAAACAATATATTTGGTTTGGGGCTTTTCTCTAGCGTAAAACTCAAGGAGGGATTTCTGGCTTTGTCCCACACAGTTGCTGACATTAAGCCACACGCAAGCTTACATTGTGATTTATTGCAGTTTTCACTACCTTGGCCTTTCAGAGTGGAAAGGACGGGCAGACTTGACTTTTTAAAATGCAGATGAACCAGAACCTTGAGGGGCCTTGGAATATTTTCCTAACTTCCTGAGAGCCCATAAAAATGTGTCTCTAACATTGTGTTATGATGGGAGACCCCCAAGAAGCAGCATAATGAAAAATGGCACTGAGTTCTTAAGCGCAGGAATCCAACCCATCTCCACGCTCTTGAGAAGCTCGCTGCCTGGTAAGTCAACTTCTCCTGAGTTTGCTCTCCATGTTCCCCGCCCTCCCACATTTAAAGATTGCATTGATCTGATAGTGGCTCATTGGCACTATGCCCTCTAAGGAAAAAGACAGTAGGGTTAAATTGTGAATAGCCCTTAGTTTTGAAAAACTGCTGAGCTCCACCATATGGACTGCTATATGGCAAGGAACATGCTTTATTGGCATTGCTTGGAGGTTTACAAGCAATCTTCTTGAAGTTTTAATGGTTGCTTGGGTGATTTATCCCATCTTGAGAGTCAGTGCTGTTAGGAGGCACCCAATTCTTGAGCTCTTGCTTTCCTTTATTATGAAAACCTTTAATCTTTCCTACATGTACCATAAATAACCTCATTATGGCCACACAGAGAAAATGCAACAGTTCCCATGTAAGTTTTGACTTTTTACCTAACACTTTTATGAGCTACTTTAACTTCACAAGGGGGATGCTTAATATACAGCAGCAGAAACTTGGGGCATGAGGAGTAAGACCAAGAACGAAAGCGTCATATACAATTTTGTGTCTTTGCAGCCATTAAGTTCAGCGTCATTTTTCAGCTGGGACTGCTGGCATGAAGACAGGCACTCTTGGCTTCCTTGAAATTCTCAAGGGCATCTCGTGCTGCTTCTTCCAGTGACTGCTCTAGAGCATCTGGTACCCCAACCTAATATTTCTCCCCCAACACACTACTTAAATCTGTTCTGCACCAAAGTGTTTTCATGGAAAGAAAGAAAGGATACCTTTGGAGGCTGGGATGGGAAGCATTGATAGAGTTAAACCAAAGACCGAAGTGTTGAGGTTCACAGCAGGAATAACATTTCCTTCAAGTTATCACCTGCATGTATCTAAGACAAAATCCACAAAAACTGAAGGACATGCAGGAGGAAGGAAAACCATGATAACCCTTGTAGCTCAGCTATATCACCCTTTTATATCGTCATTTAAGGAAAAATGGGGCATAATGTCCTCAAACCCACCAAATACTCCAACCCTCTATGGCTCCATATCAGATCCGTCTTTGTCCAGATCTATCAGATGTAACTTTCTGCTCTTCGCCTCAGTTTATGTACCTGTAAAATGCAGATGACAACATTTACTCCTCTTTGTGAAGCTTTGTGAGATCTATAGAGAGAAAAAGACTGTATTAATGGTCAGCACTAATACTGCTATTTTTTCTTTAGCTTTAGTGATTCTGCCTCGAGGGATTTTCTTTAACAAAACCTCGGCCCAGGCAAAAGAGTCAGCCTTTGGGACTATGTGGGATGTAGATCACCACACCCAGGGGTGGAAAGCATGAGACAAATCTCAGATAAGGAGGGAACAATTAGAGAATTCAGACTGATGTTTCATGCAAAGGGACGTTCAAATTAGCATAAAACAGCAGAGCATATAGCTTGAGACAGAGGGATCTGTAATTGAAGCAAAGCTCTAAGTGCATCTCTTCAGCTAATTGCCATCTCAAAGATTGTAAAAAAAGAGAGAGGAAAAAAAAAGGACTGGAGGGCAAATTACAACTTTGGAGTAGGGATGGACTAAAGTCAGAGGATGCATGTGAGAGTTATGCAGGGAATTTGCAAAGGGTTGGGCAGTGTTTTATGGAACATTTGCCCTTAAGTTTTAAATATGTCCTTGGTTGTGTAAGGGGGATGGGGAGTGCAGGATCAGAAATACCTCTCTTCTTGGATAGAGGACATTTGATTTGAAATTAAATAGAAGAAATACATAATGTAGAGTAATTACAGATTAAAATAGGCCATCCTTTACTTACTCTCACGGTAATCCGTATGCCACATTGTGAAGACCAACGGCAAGTCCCCAGTACCATGTACAACTACACCTTTACCTGGGAGATGTCCACTGCTGCCCGGAGCACAGGCATTGCCCCCAGCCAGAAGCAGGAGCCCAGATCTGACAGACCAGTGGCAAACTGACAAAACCGGCATTCCTGTAAAACACTTCAGATAACCACAACTGGCTTAATTAGCAGCAGCTCATACCTTTTGGAAACGTGTTAGTATAAAACATAGAAGGGGATACTTTATCAACATGCCCAATAAGGTGTTCAGTTAAAACCTAATAATAAACATATATTGCTGAAACTTGCAGAGGTTCAGACCATTAACCCAATCCATTTGCTTTCTGTCCCACTTTGTTATCTTTTCTCACATAGAGATTGTAGCAATTTGGAAAAGGAAGCACTTTTTTTGCTAGAATTATTTCCAGCACCTCATACAGTTGAAATCTGGGATATTATGAGAGTGCCTACGTGCTCCTGCAGTGCGGAACAAACACCTCATATTAAACTAGGATTTTAGCTGTACTTTGCAATTGCTATCAAGAAAATGTAGATAACCGTTTCCCCCCTTTGTAAAGCTCAGTAAGGTCTATGGATGTAAAAGGGACAGGTGATGTCAGTAGTAATCGTATTATTTTTTCTTCTCGTTCAGTGATTCTGGTAAAGGAACTTCCATTAATGAAACATATGCACTGACAAGATAGCAAGCCTGCGTGCATTTAGCAAAGCTGCGAAGAGTTTGCTTTGGAAGAAGCACGAGCGTACCAGGTTATGGGAGCCAGCACACAATGCCTTCCAGCGAAGTTCAGAAACCCAGCACAAAAGAAGCACGGCTGGGATTGCTTCCTCACCTCAATTCTGGCTTCTCTGCGTACCCACAGGGAAGGGAGCAATAACCGATCCTGCAACATGGTGCAGGAAAATGAACTTAATTTGCATTTACAGAGAAATAGTCTCTTTTGGGGAAAAACAAAACAAACCAAAACTGACCTCCGTTGCAGGAGTTCATTCAAAGGGCTGCTTTAAACACGCACTGGTGGGTGCGCTGTGCTGATGAGAGAGATCTAATTCTCCTGGCGTGTGCTAAACTTCTTACTGTAAACGGCATACGTGTGAGGATTTAGTCTTCAGAAGTAATTTGCTGGAATAAAGACAGATTATACAAGTTAGTAATATATTATCAGATATTTTCAGCTACTATTACTATCAACACAATCAGTTATCAACTTCAACAAGCTGATCCAACAGACAAACCTGCTATAATCTCCCCAGAAGTTAATTTTCCCTGGTTGGGTCTCATCACCAGGTCCACCACAGTCTCGGGGAATTGTTTACTTTAACTCAGCAGAATATTCCCATAAGTCTGGGGCTAGTTCCCAATTTTGAAGATGGTGTGGGGAGGGGACTGGGAGCTGATGATAATGGGATGGAGGAGATTAGGCAGCTAAGCCATCCATTTTAGTTCCAGTGATCAAATTTCACAGTCTTTATCTGAAGCACTGACTAGCTAACTTTTCAAGTGAGGGTAAAATAATGAGGGAGTGCAGCTATAACCAATAACTTAATGCATGTTGATCGCCACCACAAAATTGCCATCTATCCAACGGTGCTTGTGTCTGTGCTGGTATGTGTGCTTGAGCTGGAGAGTTTGATCTTATAAATGCTTATTCTTGTTATCTGTAGAATTACTTATAACAGAAAGCTCTGCTCCAGTTGTGATTGCAATCACAGTACTCACAGTAAGTATCGCAGCAGAGAGATGAGGTTTGTAAAGATCAGCACAGATACCACGCACCAGATTCTGCTCTTAGGCAAACAAAATGCTTAAGGATTGAATAGCAAATGCTGTACTGGACCATTAGGTAGAAATTTCTTATCAGGAGGGGAAAAAAAAAAACAGCTCAGGGGAATTAAAAGTCAGTGTTGCCCAGACATTTTACAAGGAACTGTAAATGCTTAATACCATGGGTGCCAAATGCTATGAAATACAATTAAATGTTATTAAGCTTTTTTATGGTAAGAAGGAACTTTTTCTTACAAATAGTTTTTAACTAGCAGCTTTACTTGTTTATTCTCAAAAAGAAAAACCTTTACATGTTTTATTTAAAACTAAAAATGCAGTGTTATACATATTAACATTCTTTGAAAGCTCCCAAGAGTTTTCCAGACCTCCCTTAGGTACCCTGAGGGGAAAATCAGAACCACATATGGGGAAGTGTGGGGGTGAGAAGAGAAAGAAAAGTTAGTTCCACGTGGATTTTAATGCATCTGATCTCAGGAGGCATTAAAAAAAAAGAAAAAAACCAAACCCAAAATTTGTGCATTTTACAAGGTGAACACTGTATTGATTTGAGATGTTTATATCAGAAGGAGCTCAATTAATCTGATTTCGGTTGACTGATAATACATCCCTCCCTTTCAAAACCAGAAACAACTACCATAGCAACAAAATATAAATAAATGTACACAGCAAAAACAAAAGATAATGAGGTACATTGTTAAAAGTGGAAAATACTGTAGTTTAGGTCCCAAAAGCTTCAGAAGAGTTCACAGTGGTATTTCTGTTACAGGAAAGACTTGAGGTCAGTTTTAAATACAGATGGTGATTTAACTGTTTTGATCTTTGTTGTTATTTTATTCTAATGATTACATGCTCTATAAACAGAACTAGACAAGTCATGTTTCTTGTGAACCGCTGAAGTAATAAATACATTATTTAAATTAACCCTGTAGGACAGACTGTATGAAGATGAAATGAAATGAAAAGGTAGAGAGAAAAGGTGAGAATTTGGTAGCAAACACACAAAAATTACAAGTCTCTCTGACTTTGCTGCCATGGGATCAGCAGCTCTCGTGTACCGACAGTATTAGAGCTGCTGAGTCTTTGAGCTCACAGAAGTAGCACTAATGGCATTTCTCCAAGGATTTGCATGGACACTGTCATGATGTCTGCCTAGCTGAGACGCTTCCAGTGTTGCCATTGGTATTTGTAACCTGGAAACCTCTTTTTGTTTGCACATGGAGTAATATATGTGTGTGTTCTGGAGCTCTTTTGGCTAGTTTGACACCAGAAGATAAATAATACAGCACCATATGAGAGTTAAGAGTCAGCTGTCACCCCATAATGAACAAAGATATTCAGGGGGTATTGCAACAGGCTAAAACTTGGTGCAAAACTGCTACAGATAGAGAAAATTTAATCAAACTGGCTTCATTCGTAAGTAGGTAAAACCAAGACCTTTTATGCACATTTAAATACAGAAAAAGTTTAATTTTCAAATGGGTTGATAATAATTAAATTTCCATTATTTTGCTGTTTTAAAAACATACAGCAAACCAAACCCATGAGAACAGTAACTTAAAATTCCTGCACATTTTGTTGAAAAGAGGTGACACCAGGGTTTGGGCTCCAGGGCCACCTTAGCGTTGCAGAAATGTGGCAGAAGGTGCCTGCCAACCAACTGCCCCCTTCTCCAGCGTCCACCATGCACGTTTACAGAGACTCTCACCCAACACAGTGCCAGCACTGGGACAGGACACAGCGTGTGACCATTAATCTGCTACCACCCAGGCACCTGCTCACCGGAACATGACTGAGACCTTCCTTACTCCTTTCTCAAAAAGGAATTTCAAGAGCAGGAATGTTTTCTTATCAAGAGCAGCAACTTTCAGACAGGCAGACTCATGACTGCTGGATCAGATAAAGTAGCTATGGAATTTATATGGTCCCCATTACAGAGTATCTGAATATGATATGTCACAACATCATGCTGACATTGGGAAACATTTTAATCTGCGCATTTCCCTGTATAAAGGGTGAAACTGAGGCAAAGAGAGAGCAGCTAAGTTGCTCAAGGTTGCCCAGGCAGTTTGCAGCCGAGGGAGGACCTGAACACGAGCTGTCAGGGTCCTCGGCCAACACACCACCCTCTGCACAGCTCTTCCTGTCTAAATTAGTATTTATTTGTGAGATTTTCGTTAATGATGGTGTCTAGTGAGCTGTGTAAACTACATGGAGATGTTATATCTGATGGACAAATTGTTGCCAGAAGTCTATGAGAGGCCCCCGTCTTGTCTGATGCACCCCGTTTGTGCCCCATACAGAACCTGTGCCGACTGACTCCCATGCCACGGTGAACAAATCATGGATTTTAATGGCAGCTCATGTAGACTGGTAGCTAGACTCCACCTTCTTGCTCCGCTGTCAGTAGTCGACTGTTTGTGTTTAATACAGCTGCAAGAGTGAATCATGGACTGGGGCTGCCCTGCGTCACGCTGTAAACTGTCCAAATCATCACACTGGGAGGTTCGTGGTGCAGGATTTCAAAAGTGTAAGTAGAGTGAATAAAGAGACAAGAGGCATGGGGCGGGGGTAAAGGCAGCCATACCGTGGTAACCGATAGAAAGCAATGCTCTTAGAAACCAACCAGCCCTTGACCGTCACCAGGCTAACCTCTTCCCTTCTGCCCTCGCTTAACTCACCCCACACGTCAGGACTAACTCCTACACCATTGCTCACTCGCTGGAAGTTGAACGTTTGAATCTGACATGTCTCCTTTGTGAAGCAGTAAACAATAAATCTCTCCCGGGACTGATGTAACTCATAGACACAGTCTGACATGCCAATGATGGAGAGACATCCTGAGCTAACTGAACTTCCTTGCTTTTGCTCGCAAGAATTAGAAGGTTCCCTTTGCTTTCCTTCGTACATCAGCCCTACCTGCACTGCTGTATCTGTGATTTGTTGTAGATAGGTTTCTACTAGTTCCTTTTTCAGGGTGAACCAAGCACTTTCTCTTTTTGGTTATTGCATGACCACAATAACGGCCTACATTACACTGACGAGCAGTTGAGCCTGAGAAGAGTGAGGAACTCTTTGAATTAACCCCAGCGCTTTGTGCTTAGAGAGAGATGTTATCTGTTGCTCAGCAAAAGTAATTTTTGTGCGAGAGGAAGAGATAAGATAACATGAAAAACATTAGACGTTTATTTCCATTTCTTATATTCGGATGTACAGGGGTTTAAAAAGCGTTATAGAGCACTTAAGATGCATTACAAAGACATTTTTATATATTGCTAGTCTAATCAAAGTCTGAGAAACAGGCATGCTCAGGCAGCAAATTAGAAGTTGATAGAAACTTCCAACTAAGTTGAAATGGTTTATATTCTAGCAAAAACATGCCTATAAGTAATTGTTTGTTTGTGGGCATACTACCAAAAAGGGGCTATTGAATAAATGTACCTGTCATTTTCTAATAGTCAAAACCATAACTATACAGAGAGCGAGAACACATGTAGTATGGGTTATATGATCGTATGGCTTTTGTAAATCTAGAGATAAATCTGGACCCTACATCTGTAATCTCCTGAACCAAGTTTGGAAGCCAATTGTAACCAGCCAAACACAGGTTCCATAAACTTTCCTAAAAAATGAAAAGATAAATAATCCCAATTTACTCTCTCTGTAAATAAACAAGCAAAAAAGGCTTTTAATTCAACGGGGTTGTGTCTGACAACGTGAGCAAGGGTATCAGAGCCCACCATTCAGCTGTTTCAATGCAGCTAATCAGGGTTGGTGGCTTTCAGTGAAGACCATTAAGAAACAATGAGACCAAACCCAAATCTACCTGCTGATACACAATCCACGAGCACAACCTCCATTTCCTCATTTTATCTGCACTTTTATCTACATTTCCAATGTACTTGGCAAAACTCCATGGGTTGCAAGCCATGTACCAAGCCTGAAGTTGATGCACAAGCTGTCAAGTTACAAGTTGGGATCTGAATGATACAGAACATAGACAAAAAATTACATAAAAGTAATTTTGTGGCATTTTTCTCTCAATATCACGAGAAGACAGAGAAATAGAGTTCAACACTGCACCCTGAATGGATATAACTATGCTAACTTCAGGGCTGCAAGCACATGAAGTCCAAGCAAAGCTTCACTTCCAATGCAACAGAAGCAGTTTCTGGTGATTTGAAGTCAGTGCGATGTTCTTGGGTTATTACTAATTCAGCGTGGTGCTTAAGCAAGGAAATTACTTACATGCTTCAAACAAAGAACTTTGATCTGAAGTCCAAATATTATAATAGAATATATTGTCCCTTTGAGCCAGAAGATATCTTGGCACTAGATTTGCTCCAAGGGCACAAGGACAAAAATACAGACTCAAAATAATTGTGAAGAATCCCACAGACTTCAGGTCGGGAAGAGATTTCACAGAGGCTTTTCCCTGTGCTAATACCAGAAATGCCTTCTCTTCCTGGAGTTCTAGGAACGTGACTATTCAAAATTTCTGTAGATTAAAAATTGTATTTATTTAATATGGAGAATACAGTGCAGGAGGCATGTGTGGATACAGACTGAAAAATGTTGTGTTACTATGACAGTTTATGAGTTTTGAATATCGAGATTTTAATGCCACTTTAATTTTGAAGCTGATTTATCTTTGCCACAATTTCTCCAACTTGACCACAACAGGTTTTTTTGGTTTTTTTTCCAGAAGGAGTCAGAAGCAAGAAGCACCCCCGCCTTTTTTTTTCTTTTTAGAAGACAAATATTATGTTTATGCGATTTAAAAAACCAAAATACACTCCTCACAACTTATGAATTCTCTCTTTGTTCCAGATGATTGTAACACTTCTGAATTAGGGAAACCATTTGGTGTGTGCGTGCGAGACCATAGAATGAATTTTATTACAGCTACAAAACAGATTTTCAGAAGTCGCTTAGTAACTGAGAGCAGATGAAAGGGGAACCAGCTGAGATCTGTGCACTGCAAATTGTTTCCCCATGATTAAACTATTTCATCCTTCGGGCTAACATCTCTGTACTTGTTCGGCAACAAGTGATAATGTCAGTGATAAAAGTCTCTCCTGGATGATCAGGGAAGGATGATAACAGTTATTATTACCTTTTTTTTGTGGTTAGTAAACACTTCTTTTACAGATGTTTTGCCAAACACAATGAAATACGAGGGATTAAAATAATAACAATAAAAAAAGAGACTAACATTGTCATATTGCAGCATTGCAGAAGCTTGTGATGCGTTGCTAGAGTTTTGCCTTGGGAAGAATGCAGAGAGCGCTCTGTTAGTACTTAAAGAGTACAGTATGGGGCTGTGTTCCAGTTTGACCAAATTACTTTTGCTTTAATAATCACTTTGTGGGCTTAATGACGAATAATTAATACAGATTATTGCTACGTATTACTAGTTATCATAAACTCAAATTTACTACTCGCAGCAAAACGTACAGCTAGCTACTAAACTTACAGAGTGAGAGAGATAAATGCTATTTATCCCCCAGGATAAAAATAAACAAATAAAATGTGTTGAACAAATTATGTTCATTCCTCTGCTTATCTGTTGTATTTTTTTACTCATTTTATAGCGTTATGTTTTGGACAAAGCGCTGCAAACTTATGGGCATCATTTTCAAAGGTGGGTCTAACCCAATGCTATGCATTTGTATTTTTATCAGGTCAATGGGAATTCTAAGCATTTGGTGTCTTTGAAAATCAAGACACATTTTTAGGTGCTGTAAGCCTGAATTTTGATTAGTACTGAAAAATATAGTTTGAGCTGATGTTTACAAGCATTCCTGAATAAAGGCTTAATTGTCAGTTCAAATGCTATTTTTCAGCCATCAGAATTTACAGTTTTGGCTTAATTTGTGTGTGTGAGGATGTCTGGAAACATTTGAAATCGCAAGTTTAAAGCAGCCTAGATACGCCAAAAGAAATATTTCTGAGCCACTTGAAATCAGATAGAGATTAAAAAAAAAATAAAGTCACAGAAAACTGATACCAACATACAGTCATTGCTACAGGAATCTGAGCACTTGGACTCTCAGATGCAGCGGCGCTGCCTGAACATAAAGACACCCCTTATTTCAGCATGCATGTGTAAGTGTGTGCTAGGGTGTGCGGAGGCAGCCGGGAAGCCGCTTCCTAGCTAGGGAAGGTTTATACACAGCCTATTCAATACCAGAACTTTTGCTGCTAAATGGTCTTCAAATACAATTCATTTTCATGCCATGATCTTTAATGAAAAGTGCCTGCTGAGTGCAGTACAAGCCATTTGGTGCCCCAGTGTCAGGGGAGGAAAAGAACAACATTCAGTAAAACTGAAGGTTTTTATTATCACGTCGTAAATGAACAAATGGCATCTGTCAATACAAAGGAACTCATAGGGGGTATAGAAAGGAAGCTTAGTTATTACACTCAGGGTGTGCTGCTGAAGTGACAAACTGGAGTTTTATTAACATGCCAGTTATAGATCTCCTCTTCCTCCCCCACCGCCCCGACCCTTTTCTTTTGCCTCCTTCAATTTGGTACATACCAGAACTGCTGTAAAATGAGCTTTGGTCAGACGGTGCTCACCGTTTAATGCTGGAAGTTGCAACCCATCGCTACGAGTAATTACAAAGTGGGGTCCTCTCTATTCAAAATGGGAACCTGGCCCCAAATTTGGCCCTCCTTCGGGGAACGTCACCGCACGGGATCAGGTAGCGAGCCTCCCGAAGCACTAATCCCATCATAGTTTTCGTATTTAGGCAATAAACATCTTTCACTGCACTGATAAATGACAAAGGTGTTTATGAGCTTCAGGAAATGTTTATACCAAATGTATAAAAACCAGAGATGGGACTGTTCATGCTAGCAGGGAACTGGGTTTGGAGCGGAGGTGCGGAGGCGAACGGAAAGGGAGGCGCAGGGGGTGGGAACCTCAGCCATGATTTTTACTGGGAGGTATTAAGGTGTTTTTCTCATAAAAGAGTTTAGTGGCCTTGAGCAGGTGTGGCTGCAAGCTGGCAAATGCCAAAGAGGCAGTGCCCCGAGGTGAGCCGGGGAAGCCCTGGGGACCCCCGCTCCCCGCCTGGCGAAGGAAGTGGGGCTGGAAGTGCCCCCCCGTGCCCCGCTGGGACGCTGAGCCCGGCTGCAGGTTCACAGCAGGAGTGTTTCTGTGCCATAGAAAGGGGAAAAGCTGGCGTTCCTCTTTGGAAAAACTGTACAATTAGACCTACAGTATACTGAAAAGAGCTTAGCAGGCCAGACATAAATCATGTTAGCAACTGTGCAAACACAGGACATCGGGCCTTTTTAATGGGAACAAGAAAATCCCAGAACGCTTATGTGCTTTACTAGCTTTTTCAACTGCAGGGACTAGTTGGTATGTTATGACTAGCAAGCGTAAGAGCCGCATTTAAAATAAAGCATGAAAGGAAGTGCCTTTCGGTTATGACTATAAACAACAATTTCAGTGAGACTTCCTTTATAAACTTCTCAGAACACAAATTCAAGCTGTTTCTTGCTGATACACTAAATGCAAGCAGGATTGCAGCGTGCAGTTGATCATGGCAGTGATTCATAGTGTCCCAAAAAGAAAGGACTCCATGCAGTGAAGCCTAAGGACCAAAACTGTGAAGTCAGGAGATTCCAAAGATGCATAAGCAGGTCCAGATCGATTTGCAACTCAGACTGACCTTGTAAATTCAAGGCTCGCTGGTGCTTGGCAATGCGTGGGAATGCCGAGGTGGTTATGCACAGCCTGTGCTGGCCCATTGGATTCCCTCCCCCCACAAAGGAGCACGCTCTAGCTCCACTTTCAAAGGCTAGGAGGGTGGACACGGTCCCCCAAGTCTTTAGGGAACATCACAGTTCCCAAAGGGTGTGCTGTCTCCTACAGTTCCCACTGGGGATGACGCACAGCCAGCCCCTGTCATACCACCGGCAATGAATTACAGCCGTAAGTGTTAGAGCAAACTCATCGCAAGTGGAAATCGTGCAGACACTGACACAGGCTTCTTGGGGTAACACCTACCCGTTATTTTTCACCTTCACCTCCTGATTCCACTTTGCTCCAACATTATTAGCATGTCATGAAAAGAAAAGCCTATCTCTCAGATAGGCCATGATATTGAAAAAAACCCCTATTTTGTCGAAGCTATTTGGAGGCCAAGCAATGCTTCGCTCGTCTCTCCGGCAGAGATCATACCCTCAGCTGACACGGCTCAGTGCGGCTCAGCTGGCCGCAGAGCCTTTTCACACCTGCAGAGAACCTGCCCCCGCCACACGTTCAGTGCCGCTTGTCATAAAAAGATTTGTCAGAACCTTTGCACAAAAGATGCATTTCCTTTCACCGATCGACAAATTAAAAAGCCTCTTAAAACCAGAATAATCTCAGGGATGTCGCCTTTTGTAGGGGATGGCTTTATGTGCCCATTTCCTTCTCATGCGGGCTCCTGCTTTTACAGCTTAATGACAACAACCGCTTAGCTCCAGCGTCTCTGCCGCAAAGGGAAGAGAAAGCGAATCAGGCTACCTGGCTGAGACCATCCTTCTTCTTCTCTCTTCGTCTGGAGGAGTAACATCTCTCAGACCTCTCTCTCCCCCGCCCCAGAGACGCAAGCACACGCTAATGTGAACGCTTGGCTGAATCAGAGGGAATAAACCTGATAAGTCTAAAATGCCAGAGTAGTTCTTCAGCCCTGACCGAGCACAGAAAATTTCGGAAGGTTCCCATATTAAAGCAGGAACCTTGCCACAGTACTCAATGTCCTACAGCAGAGTTACACTGGGTGCCCAAAAATGAGGTTACCTGTATGCTGCCAGGGAGGTGGATACACTCTCTCAGAGAGTGGAACTTGCCTTCAGCAGAGTTTTAACTCAAAATGAATGTAAAATGCAAATGGATGAAATAAAGATTGCCAGGCTGTTTCAGTAACTTGCTGCTTTTTGGTTTTATGGGGCGGGAGATGAAAGGGCTCATGTATCTTTGGCAGATGGAGGGCTGGGAACAAACCTCAGTATCTGCTTCAAATTAAAAAAAAAATCATAGTAATTTTATTTGTTTGTCCCCATGTCCTCGTGGCTTTGCGCCCTGTAAGAGATTTGCTTGCTGGGGGAAATCTTACAGAAAGAGCAGCTATTGATATAAAAGGGAATGTTTAGGCAAAGCAACTTTTAAATTAATAATTTACATCGGAAACGTGATTGTGGTCTAATTTGGGAAGAACGCTTAATCTCTGACATCGAGGGACTTACACGTCTCTGGAGCCATGCAGGTTTCAAAACTTCTGAACCAGGACCTTTAAGGCTTTGTCTTCACCGACTTAAAGGTGTCTTTTTACAACCAGCCGACAAGCCTGCGGTGGGGATTTTGCAGTTAGATAACTAAGCAGAGACAAGGCGCTGGTGTTTACGGCGAGGACGTGAGGTCATTGCCGCTCTCCGCTGCTGCTGACCTCACCTACTCACCACGCGCTAAAGCAGCGCTGTCTCCTCTGGGGTTTTACAGCAGTGCAGCTCCTGCTGCCTGCTATCCCCCATGGAAAACAAAATGTTGTCAAGGAAGACACAGCACGAGGGCCTTTCTGCGCTGGGATTAGAGGAGGTGAGCTAACAGCTAACTAGAGGTTCCCTAAGGGTTCCCTGTTCCATCAGCTAACAGGTTAACATCCAACCTGCATATTCCAGAGAGTTAAAAAAGGCCAGGGCGTTGCTGCCGGGGCCGTGCCTGCGTGTTTGTGCCCGCTCTGCAGGCACCAAGCACTCATGCTGCTCTCGGTCACGCGCTCGTCGCAGGGGTGATTTGCACGGACCCTCTGTGAGCTTCTGTATGAAGAATTCTCCCTCCGCTTAGGAAGAAGAATAGCAATGTTGTATCGGCACTCACAGCTAGGTGGGCACAGGACGAAGCAGGCTTCTGGGGAGCTAGTACAGCTGATGCCGGGCCATCTCATGGGGGCAGGATGGCTTAGCAGTGAGCTCCATCAGAGGACCTCCAAGACAAGCTGTCATGAGCTGCAGCCTCGTTAGTAAGCCCAAAACTGGAAAGGGATGTGTATCCACGGCATTCCACTCAACTTTTAATCTTTCTAGTCTTTTCTGTCGCATGAGCAATGAAATTAATAAAAGTTTCCTGCATATTATGCAGTTGGATACGCCAACCAATAAAGACTGAACACATTACAGGCCTTTCTGTGGTCTGGAAATACAGATGTCCTTCTCCGGTATACAGCTACTTCAACGAAATGCATCATGACCTTTGAGACCTCCGCCTCCCCATCAAATTTAGGTCAGACCAGGCAAGAAATTCTAGAGTTGCTTGAGGAGAAATGTCTCCAGAAAGAGCTAGACACCATGTTATCACACGGGTCTCCTTTCCTGCATAAATCAGGACAAAAGGCTTTGCATTTATAAAGATTTACTTTATACCATGAGAACTAGAGACTGAGAATACTAGTACCGACCATTCCTGTAGGTACCACAACGTGACCAAAATGTTTCTTTTGCCTGGTTGTTCTGACCTTGATCGTACAGTAGTTTGAGATGGCTAATGAGTTAATTATTGTGAATGAGATACCAGTCACGTAAAACTTCCCTATTTTCTCTCTTAATGGAGATTTATACATAACATGCCAAAGCTCCTTTTGTAGCTGATATGCATGTGACTCAGTCACATGAGTAGTTTAAGCACAAAATTCTCCCCCCCAAATTGTCATGTACAAACAAAGGAAAAATCCATTCAGTTGAGAAGGGGGAAAAGCTTCAGATGAGGGTTTGGGGTTTTTAAAATTTTAATAAGAAAGTAGTTCTTTGAATCACATGAGGAAAGGGGTTGTTATGGAAGAAAGCCCAGGCAACAGTCATCCTTATCTAAGGACCCTAAAATAAATAGGGTGAGATCATCTGAAGAAGTTATTAACACATCAACTATGCTGAGTACAAGCACTGTGACCCACGGTCATCCTTAGTGCAGTATAGTGACTACAAAAGGGATATAAAATGTATGGAACTTTTTTCACCTTTTAGCTCATGCAGTGGTAAATTGTCTCGTCCTGCTGATACATTGCTGTTTGTCATGAGTGATCTAGAAATGAAAGGAACAAACACAAAACAAATCACTGACACATTTCACACCTCATCATCAAACCCATGTTCAGAAACGCTGTGGAGAACTCTTTTGTTGTGCTCTACCAATAATCATGAGGGGAGAATCAGCCCATATATTTTTTATTAGAGGCACTAACAATTCTGCTTTCGCTGGATAAATCTATAGTATAGATTTATGAAGTCAGTATTTTTTTTAGAAACAAACCCAATACTGATATATTGGTATTAATACTTGACATCTTTTCTAGCAGCTTTCATCTAACAAACTTCACAAACTATCGTTTGTGAGGAAAAACACTCTTGTGGAATGAGCATAATTAAACCCAGCTACACGAGAAAACTGGAACATGGACAATTTCTGTACATTTTCCAGCACAACTAACAGTACACTGGGAATTCTTCCTCTACTCTTTGCATCTGAGAAATAGTTTATTTTACCATCTATTTAATGTACTTTTCTTTTGCCATTCACTGGCAGCACCGTTGGCTTTCCGGGACAAGCACATTGTATTTACACCAAGATCAGATAAGCCCCAGGCTCACTTACCGCAGTCTAGGAGCCAGACTGATCGCATTTAGAATAAGAATTTCCCATAGCGTGTTACTATTCATATTCAGAATCAGAGAAATGAACCTGTCTAATCTCTACAAAAGCCTGTTGGCATTGCACTAAAATTGGCAGTACTTGAAAGTTTCCCATCAGGGGTGAGACCAGGCAGCCTGTCCTCCCCAGCAGAGTTACTGGCAGCACTGCTAACGCAGCATCTGAGGTCCAGTTGCTGGTGGAGAGGAGATGGCTGTTCAGAGCATCCCCTTGTAGGCAGACGGACGTGGCCACTAAGGACACCAGTTAAATAGGCACACGGTGCCACGTCTGCCAGGGCCGCCCCATGTCTGCCAGGGCCGTCTGGAGATCTCAGGTTTTGTCCAGAGGTCCCTTCACGTGGCCTAGGCCATGCACAACCTCCACGTATTGAGCTGAACTAATCAGAAAATGTGACAACCTTGACATGTTTTTTTTGTTGTTGTTGAAATTTCAGGAGGATCCTTCCCAGTCTTTTTTCTCCATGTCCCCACAACAGCTGTGCTGGCATATAGAAGCAAGAGTGGCTAAACCCAGCATTATTATATGCACACGTATGTGCCTACAACCCGTGAATGTAGGCACACTGACCTAAGTCTCCTGGCAGACCCTGTGTCAAGGTTGGATAGAAGCCTCCTGGGCTTGGGAGCAATGTAGCTCCTCGACTTTGGAGGTGGGGAAACAACCTCATTTTTCACAGGTATAAAAAGGAAAAACTAATACGTACATTGTATTTGACAAAATGCGTTTTGTACAAGTATCTTTTACCCTCTCTTGCAATCCACCTCCCCTGCTTCTTCTGGCATAAACTGTTGCATTCCTTTAAGATTTATGAAAGATTATTTGAGTGAGAAATGAATGTCCCAGCAAATGACTAACTGACCTTCCACCTATGATCATGACCCTAAACCAGATGAGCCTTTTGAAGAAATATTTTGGATTCAGTTAGGAAATGGCAGTGTAATTGAAACAAACTTGGCGGGGCTGTTCAGCACTCTGGAAGGACAATGCCGTGGTTAGGAAACCTTTGTCTACTGCTTTGTCTTCTGGAGTTAAGTTAATGGTTGATTTTCCCACATACAAGACAAGACAAGACACAAGGAACGTTTCAGACTGTAGTGGTAATAAAAAAATGAGTAATTTGTTTAAAAAAATTATTTCATGTCCAGAAAATAGCTTTCATCAGGTCTATAAATCAGCTACAAATTAAAGTACTTGGAGGTTTTGTTTTGTTTTGTTTTTTAAATTGGCTTACAGGGGGTATCTGTCCATATTTCGGAACAGGGAACAATGGGAATCTTAAGAGTTTATCTTAGTCACACAAGAGATATCTGGGCATTCAGATAACCAGTAATGCCTGTGTTATAGACCTTCATATAATAAAACAGAAAGAGGTAGGAACACCAGTGACATGAGATGCTGCAGTAAGGAGAGAAACTGTGCTTGGAGACTATATAAATGATGGCACTTCAAAATTGTCAAGAGTCTCCGAGCCAAAGGTCTCAAATACAAATGAAGTTTTCTATTACCTCTATGAACAAAAGCAGGTTTTGCTTGACGTTTAGTCTTTGGTCACTCCTCTCAGTGACACTACCGATGTGGCCAGAAGTTATCTGCACAGACAGACATGAAGAAAACTCCCAGTTTAAGACACGATCAGTTTATAGACTCTCACTAATTAACCCAATTTACAAACTGGGATTCAGCCCACTGCCCTGGGCAGAGGGAGCAGTTTGCATCATCTAAGTTTTGAAGAAAGATATTTTGAAAAATGCAGTAGGGAGTGACGTGCACAGACCTCAGTGGGACCAACACTCTTGACCTCCTTCGGCTTTTTTCCTGCTCTCTTNTCACTTCCGATTCACCTTCAATATTATTGCCTAAAATTGGCCAGTTTTAAAATTCCAGACTTACTCTCTTTTTGCAAGTTTTAAACTAGGGGGAAAAACCCAACAATTTATCACAAACAGCAATAAGATACAGCTATAGTGCAAGGTCTAGTTAGACATTTTAGTCATATGGCCTTCATCTTTGCAAGGATCTATTGTTACATTCCATTTATTTTTGTCAATATTGACATCTGACCACGGACACAAAATGATCTTTTTTCCTTGCCTGTACTCTCCTGTCCAACTTTGCATTAAGAAAGCAATTGAAAAGCCTAATGCACGGAAAGTGAATCTTTTGTATTCACTATAATGCCCAATTTTTCCTTTGGAGTTACCAAAGCTGTCCAAACAAGAGCTAGATTTTCCCTTTCAGGAGAGAATAATGGAAACTTTAAATGAAATCAGAAGGTTACTTGACCTGTTAGAAACTCTGAGGTAAAACTGATGTGAAATTATAACGTAAAGCCATGTGAGGCTGTTATATAAACCGTAGTGCATTATGCAATCTCATATTTTCAATAGAGCTAAAAATGAAAAAAGCTTGGAAACTTGGAATGATTATGTCAGCTGCTAAACTATCATAGTTTGTGTTGTTCCCAGGATGTGAACCTGAGTATGGTTTTATTTCAGTGTACTCACAGTGAAAGACTGATTATGAACAATCAGTCAAAAGGCCTTTCAAATAACCACGAAAAATATTGCTGCTTGCAACTAATTTTCGCCCGACACTTTGCAAGTTGAGTCCTGAGTACACCCTGCTCACCCCAACACACATTTCCACCCCAAAAGTAAATCTTGGACTCCTGAACCTCAGCAGCATTTTTACATGCGTCAAGTCCTAAAAGTGGCATATAATGTCAGATCTTCAGAGTCCAGCTGTTGCACCGACATAGAAGGACCATCAGAAAGCAGTGATTCCACCTAAGTGAATACAACCCCTCCTTGTAGACATCTTCCCGAACTCTGGTGGGAGAGTACAGTGACACAGAGAGGAAAAAAAGCTGATTTTCACCCACTTCAGCAGATCTAAACCCATGGCTGTACCACCGAACATGCAACAGAGAAGAATCTGGTACTTTTGCTCCACGTTAGCTTGGAGTGTGCTAAGTAAAGCACCATGTTAGCGGTCAAATCCTGGATCTGAATCAGAAGGAACAGCATTTACTGCACTAAGTTTTCTTCTGGCCCCCTAATGTTCTGTGATAGGTGTTCACAAAAAAGGAGGTTGCACTGTCTGTGGCTTTATAAAGGAAGGTAAAAAAAGGTAAAACTTGGGTTTACAGCCAATTTATCAGTAAAAGCATTTAATATCAGCTTGTCTCTCTGCTGTATTTGTTCAGCAAGGCAGAGTCAGGGACGTCTGAGGCATTGCTCGTACTTGTCTTAGCTAGAGAAGGAATCGCCCTGCTTAAAATCACTCCAAGTCCAGATCCAATCTCTGAATTATACTTTGATTACAGAGCTTCACAGTTATACAGCCAACGAAACACACTTTTCCTTTAATTTTAAAGAGCAAGCAGAATTTGTTTTGAAGATGACAAGTAATACATGAACATATCTACACATTCATTGCACGCTCATACATTTCCCAGCATTATACAAATGGGAACACATGAATGTCTTAATCTGCCTTCCACCCAAACGAATACATATTCTGAATAGGCAAAGTGAGCGCAACACAAATCTTTTGATACAGCCATTAAAAACTTCAAATACTTTGGGAACTTTTTGCTAAAAATAGGCTAAAAACCAAAGCATATTTCAACAACTTTTTTTTTTTAATAAATATTTTTTAATTGCACAAGAATTAAAAGAATGGGTGATATTGACACTGCTTAGAAGGGTGTTTGCCCTTTAAGCCGAGTGCCTTTTTGTCTTTCTACATGTATTTTGCCACCATTTCTTTTTGATGAAAGTGTTTTCTCCCCCAGTTCTGTGCATTAGGTTGACAATGCACAGAATTGCCAGACAGTTTTGTCGCTTATGCCATAGACTTTACTATTCCTTTGAACCTTGCTCGGCGTAAAAGAAGTTTTTCTTAATAAGTAGTTGTTCATCCTTTGATATGCACATCTGGATGTGCCTCTTATCTGCAACATGGTAATGCTGCTTCCTGAAGATAATGATAAAAGAACAACTGCAAATAACAAAAAAAAAAAAAAAAAAAAAAAAAAAAAGCCCCAAATGCCCTCAGATTTCTTTAAAAAAATTATTGGTGTGGAGAAAAGGGGAAAACTCTCTCTCCTCATTTCTTTGGCCTTTTATAGCAGCTAAACAAACAAACCCAAAAAGCAGAACAAAGAAAACAGCTGAAAGATTTACCTTTAGGAATCAACGGCATTATAAGTGTGAGGATATGTAATGTCTTTGAGAAGTCGTACATAGCTCAAATAAGACCTTGTTTGGCTCTCAATTTGCTACCTATAATAAATCATACCATAAATATGAATAATCACCAATTCAAAAACATATCTCCCAGTGCAGCTGATGAACTGACGAGGAGGAAAAACCTCTACGTCTGGGACCGAGTTCTTCCAGTGTATGATGCGGTACTGTGTTTTGTATCACGGAATTAGCAATATTTACCTTAACTTTTAGAGTAAAAGTGTTTAGCATCACTTTAATCACACCTCTGCCAGTTCTCCAATCAGTTCCTAATCTCAGTTTCTTCATCTATTTTCACCACTGGGAGTTGAAGAAAATGGTTGGCGGGGGCAGGATCAGTCCCGCTGCACACAATACACTGCCAAAACGCGTGATCTGAGGCCCCAGCGCTTTCCTGCATAAGGTGTTATTTGCCTTTTCACTAACAACTGCCTAAAACAAAGTGCTCCAAATAAAAAGTTTCCAGGTCCCAAAGTTAAGCCAAATTCACAGAAATCTCTGCTTTCCCCATGACACGCAGCTGAAGCAATTCCCTTATCTCGGTGAATATTGCACAGCCGCTTTTCCCTGGGACAAATCAGGAAATAGCAAATCAAACTTTTTGGTCACTACATTCAGTCGTTAGCCCTGTCTGCTGCATATTCCCATACGGTGATGAATAAAAGGTGAACAGCAGAAACTCTGCTCCTTATAAAACTCTGCGCTGCAAGGGCTGCGGACGGCGGTGCCGTTCCAAGTACTGAATGCACCAGAGACCGTGGTGCTGGACCCTTCTTAGCCGTACAGATAACATTCATGAATTGATCCCTCATTAGTATGCAGCAGGCATGGGAAAATGATAAACTCCTATTAACACTGTCATGGCAACTGAAAAAATGGCTGCTTTGGAAGAACAAGGTCCACAACAGAAGAAAAGCAAAGGCCTCTTTCCTTTCTTCTGTTTGACATCTGTTGTTTAACATACAAAATTGTATTATAGCGACACACACTAGCACAGGCATAGTTAAAGGTTTGTCAGCGATTGTTATCACTATCAGCTCCTATTCTGAGGGCTTACGTGGCTCATCTCTGAAATTTCGCTCTGGGCTGCAACCTGTCATACAGGATTTCAGCCCAGAAGCGAAATTTATTGTACAGATTTGTCTGGATTATGGCTGAGCAGAGAAGAAAAAGAAAAGTTGCCACTAATTAATTCTCCTTTGTGACAAAACCTCGGAAAATATACTGTACGTTTTTTTAAACCAAGTTAATTTAAGTACACCTCTAAAGAAATTTAGGAGTCCAAGGTCTATTTAAAAAATCCCACCAATTTTTAGGGTGACATAGGTATCTAAATCAACTAGACACATTATATTTGTTTATCGTTAAAACGTTGTTAATGTGTAATTTATGCATTGGATATGAATTACAGTTTTGTCGTAATCTACTGAATTTACTTCCAGAATAAACAGTTTGTGCCATTTCCTACTGAGCTCGTGGTTCATAACGCGGATTTTTACCACATATAGATAATACCTCCTGTTGTACCTGACTTTGTCGTTCTGGTGACCTTGGGGCTCAATTTCTTGTTTTTAAACTGAGGACAATTACCTACAGTTATACAATATTTCATCTGTCGCCCCATGAAGCAAAATAGGTGCTAAGTATTGTCACGGAGTCTGAATTGATTGGTCAGAGATTCAAAAGGCTAATAATTAGTCTCCCTTCCTCATTAACCGAATCAAAACAAGTGAAATCCATAGGCTGCGATGAGGGACTCATGAGGGGCTGCGGGAGGGGAGGGTCCCGCTCCCCGGGGCCGGCTCCTGCCCACCTACCCTGCCCTGGCTCTGGACCCCTCCAGGGGCAAGTTTAACTCCTTCAAGTTGGCATAAAAACCAACTCCAGTAAAACCATGGGGGGCAAGGCAGAGACCTCCTCAGCAAGGGTGTGCAGTGAAAGCCCAGACCTCGGCACCTGCAATTACACTTTGACAGCAAAAAAATATTAAAACTCTTAGTAATGCCAGGTTAGTTTTACTTGGGCCAATTACCAATCTGGTTTGTAGCCTGGACAGCCCACAGCCGCCTCCTCCCACAGCAGGGGAGCGTGATGTGCCGCTGGTTATGCCAGCGCCCACCGGAGCGGTGCCACGGGGACCTCCTTGCAGTTACACTTCGGCTGCTTCCCGTGGCTGCCAGTGCCCGGCCAGCCTAGCTGTCAGCTGAAACTGGACTCTAATCAGGGCCCAGTAACTAAAAAATTGGTAATTAAAGAAATGACTGCCATAATCTTTGATATTTTAATCTCTGTGTCGGGGATTATTGTTACCCAGGCCGTCCAGAAAACCTGAATGCGCAGCTGTGTGCTCAGCTACTGCCCCACACTTCTTGCCCAGCGGTGGCCACGACATCTGCTCCTGGCTTCCACTTACAGGGTCAGGCACCAGGAGAGCCATCTTTTGCTTTAGCCCATTAGCTGGTACATTTACAGGATTAATTCTTCTTCCAGTGCTTTACGCTTATGTATTATGGGCTGAGATGCTGCTAAAGATGTGACAGAAGGGAAAAAAAAAAACCCAACCCACCAACAAATCTATCAGTACTGAGGATCTGGTTTAGATTTTATCCATGTCTCATCTTCTTCATTTCCATGGATCTGGGGCAGAAAGTTCCTGTTGACACAAAGGCCCTTCTTCCCATGGCCTCCCGTCCTTCTTTCAGAAGATCCATTTTCTTTTAAATACAGCCTTCTCTCCTCCCGCTAATCACGCACATTCATCTTACCTAGGCTGCCTCTCATCACTCTTAGCTGCAGCAAGACCCCAGGATTTTCTGGCATTAGGACACCTCCTTTTTATCCGACAAACTGCTATGGGACACTGCGTCAGACAAGACTATGATACCTTTAACAGATTTCTACATGAGCTACGAATGATTTACATCCCCTACCTTACACAACTGCATCTCTGTTATCTTTTGAAAGGAACTCTGGAAAAACAATAAATTTTGCTAATTATGAAATTTGTGCGAAATAAATCACCTCCTATCTGTGAAATTTGGCGATTAGCATGCCAAAGAGCGACATACGCCTGAATACCATCTGCATCTTTCAGAGGTCTATAAGAAATGCATTTTTTTTCTGTGCACCTGCATCTATTAATTGCTTTCCCACAAGAACTCCCTCTCCTTAAGACTGAAGCTGTGCTGTGTGCAGATAAATGCGCACAGAGGTGATCTAATTTAATTTCCTCTCATTAATAGCCTTCTTCCATGGCAACATATCAACTGTGACAATAAGGACACCTGAGTATACACATATTCTGTGCAGCCTCCTTATAGGCGAAAGCATGTCAAGCTTATTAAATGAAACAAAAAGAGAATTTTTAAATGTGTTTCAAGCAGTTTGTTGAGAGTTATGTGATCAGGGTAATATTTCAAGCAGAAGACGTGGGCTTACACGCAGTTGTAGGCAAACCCTAAAAGACAGGCCTAGGATTTTAGCTTTTTATAGCTGCTGCTAGGTCTTCATTATCCCTGCAAAGATCTTAAACAAAGCGGAGAGAAGGGCTGCCTCCCCTTAGCACGGCTGAGGGTAGGAGGCGGCCGCGGTCCCCAGCCGAATAAGGGCCAGGGCCAGAGGTGTGAACCCAGCGCTGCCATCCTCCCATTACTCTCACCCAGTTGTTAAGTACAATGCTGGGCTATTTAAATGCTAATATTATTTAGCATGAAACAATCATTCAGGTTGGAGTCCCGGATTTTCTGAGGGGGGAAAGAAAAAAGAAACTTTGAAAACATTGCCTTGCTGTTCCCCAGGACAGCTCCTCACTCATATGTATTTTGGGAAGGACACGCTGACAGTGCCTCACAGTCGATACATAGGGTTTGGGGTTTTTAGTTCTCTACATTTTCAGCTAGATCCTTGTTAAACGTAGACACATTTTGCTTTTACTTATTTTTCTGTCCTTTATCTGAGCGCAATTTTGCAGGCTTTCTTTGTGTCAGATCCCATAACACTCCTACACTCTCTCTGTTATTTTTCAGGGGGAATTTGGAAATGGAAAACCCATCACAAATGGGTAAAGTGCAAGCCCCAAGTTGAATTTCATTGTGTTCCCCAATTTGTGAAGAGGAGAGGAAGAAGGAAGGTCACAAAGCGTACTTTTGTGTCTGACCATTTCTCAGATAGCAGTTTCTTTACAGCCTGTGTGTTGAATATCACACCACAAACCTGCCATTGTTCAGAGCCCAGTGGCTGGTCCAGGCAGACGACCATCAACACTAAAAGAAGTCATCGCTGACATTACAAAACAGTATCTGCATAGAAATGCTGCGCTCAGTTTGCCCCACTGGAGCTGAGATAATGCACAAAAAGGACACGAAAATCTGCCGCTGTCCAGAGAAAAGAACAAACCCAGAAGCCTTTGAGGCAGACGGACAGGAAAACCAAGTCAGATGAAGAACTGAACGAAACTCGCAACTTCCTCATTTGCAACACCGACATCCTGGATTTAGAAATTCCCTTCTCAAAGCAATTTAATTCCCTTCAGCTTCCACACAAAGAAATCCTGAAAGTGTAAATACGCTCCCTTCACCCCCAGTAGCTGCTGAACGAAACAGGTGCTCCTTCGCTGGCCACCTTTCAGGTGGAAGCAGTACTCCTGGTTTCTAGGAAGGGGGAAAGAGATTGGGAGACAACTGCTCTGATCTGGGGATCTTCGCTCATCCCGGCTACCAGCCGGCTGGGAAGGAGCTGGCAGTCCTGGCCGCCCTGGTCCTGGTACAGCCTGCCTTGTAGGTCTGCCCTGGAGCAATAGACGTTCGATGCCAAGACTCACAGAGTGGTTGTCCAAAAATAATACAGACCTCAGCAGGGAAGGGGAAATAGAAATGAACTGGAGGTTTCTCTCCCTGTCCCCCTTTTGGCTTTCTGTAGTTTGAACTAGAACAACATTCTGTGTTCCCCTTCTCCCTCCCCATTTACTGGTCTGGTAAATGTCTACGCGGTTTGGGAGTGAAACTGCCAACCTACCCCGGAGGTCTGAAAATTCAGAGCGCCACCCCAAAGCCCTCTGAAGACATTCTGTCTTTGCCGTCATGCTTTCACAATTTCAGCGAGCTCTGGTTTAGCCCATGTATAAGCCACTTTCACATTTATGGGTGCTCTGAAACTTGATGAGAGAAAGCTACTTGGTCTGGATCTAAAACACATTATTAAACTTAAATAAAACAACAAAACCAAACATTGCAAGTTTTTATTTTCAAATGAGATTTTCTGTCCCAATTCTGCAAACTCAGGAGGCTGAGAGATTTGGGAAAAACACACTTACCTACAATGAATACAAGCCCCAAGCTTGTGAAGACTTGTGTATTACTAGTTCCCATGCTTTTTTTTTTTTTTTTTTTTTTTTTTTTTGCATTACACAGTATTTCCTTTAAAGAGTTTGTGAAGGAGACAGTACCCCAATGACTTTTTTTGGAGCCAACAGAAGCTACACAAGTTGTGCAGCAAAATGGATTTTCATTGACCTGATAATCTTCTGAAATGCACTAATATGTAAAGCAAATCTAAATTCATTCCTTCAGAAGATAATCTGTTGCATTTAGCCCTAGTGACAGTGGGATCAGAGCTGTGCACAGCTGATACTGTTCCTACAGAGAAATAAACTAAATGCAGTTTGAAATTAAATTATAGTATTGGGAACTTAGCCAGTACCAGACATTACTTTATAGCATTGCACAAATTAACAGAAGAATTTGCTTTACGGGGTTTCTGCTCCGAGAAGTGACCATGCAAAAGGCATTGCTGTGCCACGCAGGTCTGCGTCCTGGGCCCGATTCAGACATACAAGTGGTGTTCTCATTTCAGCGGGTTTCCAGGGGTGGCAGCACAATTATTCCTGATAAATGGTGGTCCAGGACAAGATCCATCTTTTGGAACATGTTTGAAGTCCTACCTGATTACTCCAGTGGCTAAGATACGTTTTAGTCCTTTTAGCCTTGCAGGACATATACAGGACAACTTTCCTCAGCTCTAGAAGAGTTTATGAAGTTACAGCAAGCGGGCCAACACCTCTGTTTGGAAGGCTAGACAGAGAAGAAAGCGTATCCCCAAATTCAATCTACAGAAGGAGGTAAGAAAATCTATTTTGCCTTTCTTTGTAGCAGGTAGGGCTCCATGGTTTACGTCAACGGCATCAACTGCTGTTTGCCAGGCGCGAACGCCGGGGTTTATTCATAGTTACAGCCAGCCTGGGAGCTGAACAAATGCTCTGCAGGAAGCAGGCCCTTGGCACAATTTTCACGACAGTGTTATTGTACTGGTATGTTCAAGCCATCGAACTCCAGTTATGAGAAACACCACCTTGTCATGCCAGTTTTACAGGTAGTCCCTAAAAAATCTCAGACTTGCATTCCCAGTGTCGTCGTCATTATTCTAGCGTGCATCAGCAGACCTGTTTCACAGCCTGTAACTACCTTTGAATTACACATTACTCCAGAGGTGCTTGGGGTCAGACAGTAACTCCGTTTTGTTTTACAGACATTTCAAACCAAAAAAAAAAAAAAAAAGGCCGGTAACTGATGGTGATAAAAGATGCTAAGCTGGCAGCTTGAAGACGGAACGTGCACTATGCACCTAGAAATAACAAGGGTCCCTAAGGTCAGTCTGACTTGTCCTGCCCCAGGGAGGTCCGCACTGGGAAGAAAGCTGTTTAATACTCCAGAAACTCCTTAATAACAACAATAATAATAAAAATATGGTACACAGTAGTTAGAGTGAGACCATCAATGTCTTAGAATAGACCATTAAACAATAAGCAAATGAGAATGGCTGTCAGGGATTGCTGCAGGCCCAGAGCAAACTCACATTACAGACTTAATAATACCAGGAAGTTCCCTTCGGGAGTTATTCCTCTATAAATGTCATATTTTAGGAAAGAGGTTACAGTGACTTCTTCGTTTTACAAGACGCAAACAGTGCTTAGGGAGACTCCAGGTCCCTAGAGGAAGGTGGCTTTTCTTAGTGACTAACTTGGACATCTCCGCCCGGTGTGCTGGTTTCTGCAGAGCCTGCGAAGAAAAAACATCTCCCAGCAGTTCTGCACAGAGCGAGGAGGAGCTCAGGGCCACCTCCAGGCAGTGTCTCCACCACTGGCCAGGACACCGCAGGAGGGGCTTGGTGAGTCTGAGCAACCTGGAGGACTTGGGTCTAAGTAGCTGGGAAGATATTTTGAAGAAAACAAAATATTTCCGAGCCCTCAGCATAACCCTGTCACCAGAGAGGCTGCAGAATACCACCTGGAGAAGTGCTCTTCCTCGTCTCCCCTCAAACCTCTTTAACCAGGTCACTGGAGGTGGTGTTGAAAGGAAAGGGAAATTCTTAATCCAGCAGGTCTTCCCCCTCTCTAATTTTCCCAGTTTCATGGAAGTTGATGCAACACTTGAAATATAACATTTCAAGCCATCATATCATGATTCAATGTTCTGGATTTAAACCGTAAGACAAGAAAGGAAACAAAACCAAAATAACACTACACGTCCTGCTTTACAGTCACTTGAGTCCATTAAAAATTGCCAGAACTTCATATAGTTCCTCATTATCCTGTGGAGTTTATCATGCGTGTTTCCCCTGTATACCTCTAGTCACCTACTAGCTGAATATCTTTCAAAAATCAAAGCCCACCAGTGTGGGAACACGCTGTCAGGTCTTCCGCACAGGGCAGACAAAACGCCAGGTCCAATCTCGCAGAGATCAGAGCGCTCTTGCTACAATTCAGGGGGAATGTTTCTGTATGCGAGTCATTTTAAACACATGAGGAATTTAAGGAGCCTTAGGTCAGCTGAATAACCTGAGAGGATACCACGACTTCATTGAATCCATGATGCATAGTAATTCACATCACATCATAAAAACTGAAGGGGACCAAAACCACCCTGTTAATTAACTGATTTCACCACTAAAATTTTTCCCTGCCTTCATATTAATAGAGACCTTGAAGTCTGTAATGGTTGTGATAAGATATTTGGTTACATTCATGTAATGTACTTTTTCTTATCAATATGCAAACAGGACCCTAATCTATTTATCTCCTTCACATTTTATTTGGGGGATGGGGGCAAGGAGGGTTGTCTTTGAAGGTTGCTTTTAAGCTTTGGTATCTAACGAAACCAAGTTGACTTCTAAAGCAAATAATAATTGTTATGTGCAAAGAGGATTGTTTCATTTTTCAGTAGTATTTTCCAGGTTTTATCAATGTTTGAAACAGGCTGCAGTCATACATAGGATTTACCTTCTGCAGAGTGCGTTGCATAGGTCAGCCATTACAAGCACCCTTGTCAACATAAGGCATAGTAATGCACAGATGTCCCTTGGGAGACCTAACGCATGAGGCTAAGTACATAATAGTCTTTAATTTTTCAAGGGGAGAAGTCACTTTGGAAGATGTTAGGAGGGTTAATGCCAGGGAGCCAATGACATCCGGACAACTGCAATCAATTCATTTCAAGAAAAGTACAGTGGTTTGGATTGCAGGAAACATTGATCTGGGCAATAACCGCTCCTCAGTGCCATCCACTCCTCCCTTTTTGTGTGTTTCTCAGTTGTGTCCTGTGTCTGACTGTAAATCCTTGGCGTGGGGATAGCATTACAAACACACGCTCCTCAGAAGGTTGAAAAGGGAGCTAAATAGAGCAGGAAAAGATGAACTGATTTTTCTTTTCCCATCCATTTTCTCTTCATTTTTTTGCTATTCCCTATCCCCACTTAGCAGTCCAGGATTTTTTTGGTCCAACAGATCATTGCCAAGTCCCACACTTCATGCACGTGAAAGCACAACACAAAATCTCGCACTTGCAGAAGGGAGGCTGACCTTCTGTCCTCATATTTTCATGATTTATTTAAAGGCAGGTCCTATTCTATTTTTATTTGAATGATCAAATCTTCCCCTTGCTCTGGGAAAAAAAACCCAAAAGGTAAAGGTACTGAGATATCTTTTAAGCCGTTTTAAGCCGGAGTATTGCAGCAGGGAAGCCCTGTAGGCTGTTATGGTTATAAGGACCATCTGTAACACCACTGAATCTCAACTGCTCCCAGTCACTTACAGTTATCCCTTTTCTCTTTAGGCTCTTCTTTTCAAAATCATAGCAAATTGATGGTGTGTATTTTCCCTCTGCTTATCAGGGAATCATTTGAAGTTGAGCCATCTAATCCTGAAGATTTTTTAGCTAAACAAAACTCATGCACTTTATTGACTTGGACTGTGGCATGTAACTGCTAGTCTGAGCTAGGACTCGTGGACTGCCACCATGCCCTTGGGGAGTGCAGCATTTATTATCTAGGGGTGCAATCCGCCTGGGCGGTTACTAAAGTGTGTGTATTCTTCATTTTCATTGCAGAATTTTCGCTGCCACTCTCCACTGCATCCTGGGAGATTCACTGCATGACTCCCAGCACGCCACAGTGCATGCCGTGCTTCTGTTTCATCATTTAAACAGTTCAGATCTTTATTTTTAAAGTACCTGTAAGGAACAATGCAGTATTTAGCCCTGGTAGATTATGTGGGCAACGAACTGCCATCGGTCAGAAGTTTGTGCCTTATTCCTGGCTCGACTGGCCAGCTTCCAGCCATTAGATTTTCTCCTTTCATTTAAGAGCCCTCTATTTCCTTTTGTATAACAGGTGATAAAACTCCTCTCCCCTCACTTGATGCCTTCCACTTCATGCAACCAAGAATCAAATCACCAATTTTGTCCATGCCATCTCAGAGAAGGCAGAAGCTCAGCTCATTTTCCTAATTTGTTTTCCAGACCTCAGAGGCCCAGGGTATAGGTGCCTGTCCTGCAGCATGGCTGATATATTAATAACAGCAAGTATTAATTATCCTGTGGTAATAGATGTTTGCCTGTGCTCATCTTAGGATTCACAACGCTCTGAAGCAGTCATCTGTTCCTTCTATTTTGCAGCGCTCAGTCAAGCCATGTGTCATCTGTAAACTTTAATCACTAATGTATTTATATAAGAGGGAGCATGTGTATATGAGACACATGGAGCTCGGGCAGATAGGGGACGGTAGGGAAGGAGGATACATAGCATACGTGGCTGTTCAGCTGTTTCACAACAGGGGCAATGCTGCTGAGAGAGAGCACAATGGTGCACCTATGGATTCTCCTATTGACTATGAGAACAAGCCTGTTCTCATAAAAAGTAAACGACGAAAAAGAATTGCAATATAATGATCCCACATTATATTCTTTAAGTCTGTTTCACTATGCTCAAACTCAGTAGAAGCTCAATATTCTGAAAGAGTTTGGTAGCTCTTTGCCATGTGAGGCAATCTCAGCAGACTTTTACCTGCTCCCTCTCCTTCATTTGCATTTGGTATTATTTTACCCCATTTTTCATTCATACTTTGCAGGTGTAGACAGTAACAGAACTTGTAAACAGGGAGAAAAATAAAGACTGAGGAGAGCATATCTTGCAGTTGCTTTTAGTGGAATTAAATATAGATATCAGGGAAAGAAAATATTTCCAGTAAATCCACTGGCTTCAGTTCTAGGAACTGGCTACAAAAAATTAATTTAAGAAAGTGTAATCAAATCCATGAACATTCTGCAAACGGAACAAAGGTTGAAGAGTTAAGAATTTTTCCAGAGAAAAGTTGGCTATATACAAATGAAATCACACCTGCTTTCTGGCCACTCCTGCACACACCGATTGATAAGTCCTGTGTTTTGAAGGTTTCATTCTGAATGGGCCTTTAGAAACACGAGAATGCAGGCATTGAAATTCATAAGGTGTGCAATTCCTCTTCATCTGAGGAACAGGCAGGGTTTGGTTCGCTTCCAGCAAAGGACAGAGAAAACATTTTAGCAAGTCTCTGCTGACACCTGCAAACACACGTGTCCTAGACACACCTCCAATCTGGGCAAAACGAACGTTTTCTCACCCTGCCATCTTTTCCCGGGGAGACACATGTGGTTTTATAACGACCAGTTATCTGCAGCGCTGATGAGGTGTCAAGCTGTGGAGGACACAAGGGCAGAGGTTTCCGAAATTTTGTACACAGAAGGAAGATTTAATGGGTGGAGGTGCAGGCTGGGGGCTGGACAACCTGGCTGTAGAGGAGGACACCCTGCAGAGCCCCGCGCTGCCTCCAGGCTCCGGCACGCTCTCCCGATGGCTCTCAGCCTTGGCCTCCCGAACACATCCAGGGAAGCCTTGCAGCCACTGCAGTCTCCACAACTAAAAGTTCATTTTCTGTGCGTTTATACAAGGCTTGCCAGGCTGCAAAGGGTATAGAGAGCCCACTTCTGTGGGACTCTGCTCTAGAGCTCGCGTCGTCTCCTGTGGATCCCAGGGACGGCAGGATGCGGGGGGGAGCAGGGTGTTTTTCAACACTAGTTGCTCCTTTGTGATTTCTCAGTTAAACCTTTGGCTGCTCTGTTACTCAAAAGCAAATATTTGCATTGCTCAATCATAATAGAATATTAAGTACGTAATTTCTACATTAGTTGCCATTCACTGTGTCCAAATGGGACACTTGTGTTCCACCAGGCAGTCCCTAGGTCACTGGAACCCCAAGTCTCTTTGGTTAGACAGACCATTGGCCATGCACAAATACAGATGTGAACGTTTCTGCCTTGCCACCAAGAAATTATTTTTGAACATAATGCTTAAGAGTGTTTACAGTTCAAATACTAACAAAACATTTAGAGGTACACATTTCAATACAGTATATGGGAAACACCTGGCCTCAGAAACATTTGGGGAAAAATTGCTGTCAACCTTCTGTTTGTCAAAAGGGTATATTTATCCTCTGACTTTTTGTCATGACCTCTGCATTCTGAAATGAATTAAAGGTTTATGTGCAGGAATGCAGAGAGCAGGAAATCAGGAAATAGCATGGGAAATGGCTTTCCTGTCCCGTTCACTGCTTTACGTACTGTAACGTCATCGAGTGCAGAGATTCTGTCAGTTTATGTTGCCGTCCTTAATTTGGGATGTGCATGTCATATCGCTTTGTTCTCTGGTTCTGGAGTACCAAGAGGATCTATTAAAGGATACAGTGTTGATATAATTTCAGCCCAAGACAGCAAGAGACATATTCAGATTTCAACGGTGATTCGTCTGTGTGGTTAACTGCAAAACTGGACATGTTTGAGCTAGTTAGACACAATTAACACTCACTTTGAACCATCTGCCCTTGCATACATTTTTAAAAGTAAAAGCAGAAAGATCAAGTCTACCCGGGAAGGAGATGACTCACTCGGCATTTCACAAACTAATTTCTCTAAACGAATATTCAGTTTGGAAGTAGAGTTCATAAACGAAGAGCGTAAGAAAAGAATTTGTATTTCATAAACAATTTTCCTTAAGACTTCAATGCTTTTAGGCGCTACAACAAAGACCCAGGTGGGCAAAGTGCATGACCTATTTGGTGCTTAACAGCCTTATTGAAATGCATTGAAATACTGAGCTGGGTGGAATTGCTTAATCTGGCTCTCAATGGTAGCAACAATAAATTGCCTGAATTATTTTCAAGTCGCAGCATTGAACTACAGGACATAAAAGAAACAAAAAAGAAATCAAACAGGTTTTACAGTGGCTGGATACTTTCCATTAAAACTTATCGATATTTTCTGAAAGCATTTGGTAACTCCTGCTTAGTAGAAGATGGAATCTCCAAATATCTTAACTATCAAATCTCTTTCATTCAAGTACTTAAATATGAGCATCAGGATCCACCTTTAAATTAGCTACAGTTTGGCTCGGTGGTCTTTCGAATTAAGTAACATCTGTAGAACTCAACGGGGATGGGGAAAGCTCTGAAAGCGGCAGAACTCACTCAGCTCTTTATAACATCAAGTTCTTACAGAGAACCCTGAGACCCTTACCTCTTATTGCCTTTGCCGCTGAATTTGACAAGAATTGCCATACGCAGGACAGTAAGAGAGGTCTTATACTCACTTTTCTTAGCAATACCCCACCTAGGAAAAAAGGGCCAAATACTACACGTGAAGATGATCACAAAACCTCTACTAATGCTGTGTTCAGCTGAACTTTTCCTCCGTTAACACTGCTGTAAACAAAATCTCAGTCTGCCTACGTCATTCAACTCCCTCCTCCCCAAAACAGTTTTTGTTATTCACTCTATATATCCCGTATCTAGATGGAAAAACAATTGATGCCAATTTTTAATATTTTGGTTTCTATGCCTTTGTTTTAAACAAATCAACCAACGTGGCTAAAACATGCAGGTCTTCATTCAACTGTTTAAATAGAGTATTTGGAAGTAGATGGGTGTTTACAGGAAGCTCCAAAATAGGAATGTATATTTTCATGCAGTAATTAGTGATTGTTTAATATACCAACTGGGAAGGCAAAGAACAGCATAAACACATAATTGTTACCAGGCAGGGAGAAGTAGAGCATTAGGAGATAGCATAAATAGTCAAACGTGACCTCAAAAGGTCAAAAGAGAACTAAACAATTTTGTCACAGCACTTGCTTATTTAAGTCAATGCAAGTCCAATTTCCTCTCTGCTGTTTTGCCTGGTATTTTATACTGTCCAGTATTACTCTCATTTGACAGACACACACAGAATCAGTTGTCCTAAGTACATTTACAAGTTGTGTGCAAGTATTAAGCAAGAATAATCTAGAGCATTTTGCAAGTCAAAGACGACTATTTTAAACATAACGCTGTGTAAAATGCTGAACTAAAAATGTCCACGTTATATTAATTTCTAACAATGATTTACTGAGGTCAATGACAATAAAAATGCAAGTCAGCTACGGAGGCGTTTTGTAACCTAGTTGATTTTTTTTTTTAACCCCCTTCATGCTGCCATGTCCAAGATTACCCGGACACTGAGTAGCAACAAAATTTAAATTTAATCTCTGAAACAAACAATTTTCACTAAATTCATTCATGTTTTGACCCCCACTCCCCCCTGAAAAAGAATCCCCTTCTATTTCAACGCAAGGCTAGGATTTCACTGTGGGGAAGTAGCCCCTATGTATGAACCACATGGAAGACAGGATTATTTGGTTACACTTTAAATCATGTTCATTTTTAGAGCCTGTTCTTCATAACAAATAGGGCATTTTATCCTCATATTCTTTCTCTTTTTTTTTCTTTTTTCCCCTTTTCTTTTTTTTTAAAGTTTCCTTGGAGTGATTATAAAAATCACTTAAATCCTGAAGGGGAACTATGCCTCAGTGACAAAACAAATTTGCCACAAATCATTTTACAAAAGAACAGCAGGACTTTAGACCAAACTCGGGAACTGTTCCTATTCATCATTCATTTGTTTTGGAAACTCCACCCTCCTCCTGCCATGTTCAATATCTAATTGGCATTCTGACACTTCAGATAACTAAACATCTGCTGCATGGATGCTTCTTAGAAGTCTTTTGTTCTGTAAGTTGGAGTTCAAGGGATACAACTCACCGATACACTAGATTCATGCCATTGTTAGGGCAACTACTCTTCCTGAATGGAGAGAAAACAGCCAAATAAAAGCATTTTGCACAAATACTTCCCCCTACCCTTCTGATAAGCTTCCTAAGGGGTTAGTGTATTAAAATTCAAATGTCAGAGTACTGCTGCTTCTTAGCTATTTCCGCAGTTTAGGAAGTCAGGGTCTTTGCAACCCTCCTGTTAACAGTTGTTGACAAAAGGTTAATTTCTGTTGCAGTGACAAGCGGGTTTCCTCACCAAGTAAAACTGAAGGCAGATTTTGTTTGCCTCTTTTTTTAATATAGTAGTTCAATTAACGTAAGTGAACAAGATGGGTATCTACAATTCAGGGCTGCTGTGAGACCTTAGAAACTAATATTTTGAAAGCAGGTTGGAGCACTTGGATAAAAAGATGCTGTAGACCTGTGAAGCAATACTATTATTGGATCAAGAAATAAATCATATACAAAATTTGGTGAGCACCATTCGCGTGTTTCTGCTGCTAGGTGTTCTTTAGCCTAAAGGCTTTATTATATGATGCATTCAGCCAATATTGTGACTATATTTTCTGTATTGCAGTAGCTTCCAGAGTTTTCAGCTCAGCCTCTGTGTGCCGGGCCCCGTTCAGCTTACGTAAATGAGGAAAAGCCACCGAGCTCATGTCCTTATGGAAGGACAAGACAGGCAAAGGCTGGGAGAGGAGGAAGGCACAAGTTGGTACCTAAGCTATGATGTGTTTTGGTAAACAGCCAAGGATAAACCCCACATTGACGGGTTCCTCCTTCTGCTTCACCGTTAGACTTTGCACGATGTGGTTCCTACTTAATTGTAGCTAAATCCGGCTCTCATCCAGCAAACATTTCCCTGTTCGTAACTGTAGGAAGGACATTCCCTTCCCAAGCGTGGCCTTTGTTTCTAGAAACAGGTTTTTAAATACCTAAAGGACCTGGGCAAAAAAATACCCCCAGACCCAGAAGAGGTGCAAACATCAGACCGAGGGCAGTGGATGGGACGCCTCGCTGCTCCAAAGACTCTTTGCCAGGCTAAGAGCTGCCCAGGTTCTACAGCAATCCCCTACCTGGCCACATTTCCAAGCCTTGCTTGATGCATTTTTTTTTTTCCTCTGGAAATCTAACACTCTCTGAAATCAAGTTGCTGTAAACTCTGTGAGGCAGGTTACAGAGGAGGGCACTGATGAATGCCCCTAAAAACCCATTGTGCCCACGCTGCTGCATGAAAAAGACTGCTGAATACACTGCATAGGAAACAACTCACGTCATTGTCCTTCTGCACACACAATCACTCAAATGATGCATGTAAATAAGAGATTTTATAGGCACATTCACTTTGCAAATCCTTCCCATCTATTCCAAAAGAGCCACATTGTAAACATTAACAGGCTGATCGTAAGCCTGAATTTAGCAGAAAGGCTTCCAGTAACACATGAGTGGGACTGAATTAGACAGACTGACTTCTGTATTCCAGATACCTCACTGGTTACCAACCTCAGACTTTGGCCCTTGCAAGCATTCAAAGTGTACGAAATCTCTTCTGTAACATCTAAATACACCGGCCAACTAGCAGAGGAAGGAGATAAATTGTGTTAAGTATCTGTCTAGGCAGAGAAAGGGATAGAAGAAAAAAAAATCATAGCTACTTATTTAAATGAATGGCTCTGCAGGAGCTGGCACAGAGCGAACAGTTAGTTCACAAAGGAGTCACATTTGATATCTCCCCGTGCTATTTTTGATGAAGGACTGTGTAGTTATAAAGAGCTAGATAAGATAGGTGAAAGTGGAATAGCCGTTTGTACCGCTTGATAACTATGGCCAAAAGCGATCTTGTCCCTTGTTAAACGTTGGTTTAGCACATGGTTTGGGAAACCTGGATTTAATTCCCTGCTTTCCTAAGCAGAATCTTTCTTGATCTTGGCCAAGTGACCTAGCAATCGGACCTTCATACATATAGCCTAGTGCTGCTGAATGCAAAATATGTTTGCAACAAAGCACGAACTGGTAAATACATCGCGTTCCCCTTTATTTTCTCAGGGGATATCCTCGTATGTGACTAGGCTAATTAAATTCTCCAGGTAATTTTACTGAAGCCAGCTAGCTGGAAGAACACTAGCCCCGGGTCTGCTTGGCCAGCCAGGCAGTGAGTGCCACCTCCACGGCCAGGAGTAGTGGCAGCTCATTGCCAAGAGACTGGGAAATGAACTACATGAGAAATTACATTTGGGAATTTGGTGCAGTCTGGATGTGGACCAGAGTCCATCATTTGAGTAACCTCATAAAGCATGTTGTAGGAGACGAGGTTCCTTTCTGTTGCCTGGAAAACATACTGTAAAATAACAAGTCCTTTTAAGGCCAGTTCTGTGCCTGCTGTTGAGATTTCAAACCCTATGGCACCTTCAGATACACATCTCTTCACCCGAGTCAAAGCACCCAAAGCGGGAACATTTTCGGTTCTCCCAGTCCGGCACACAGATCCGGATCCAAGAGGAGGCAGTGTTTCACTGAGAAACCTTCAATGACACTTCTGCTTCTCCACAGAAACTTCTGCCTGGAAGTTTTCTGGCTGATAAAGACTTTCTTGTAAAGAAATTGAGAGTCTGCCAAGTGAAGAAGGGGAGAGAGCCGGAGCTTTTTGCGTGCCATGTCTCCAGTTCTCTGCTCTCAGGCTGGTAAGACCAGGTCTGTACGGGGAAGACCAAGGTGAAGTACTTCCAAATCAGTGCGACAGCTCCCACGTGTGTGTTTTTCCATTACGTGGCCCAAAGGGTCCCTTGAAGCATTTTTCTTTTCCTTCATGCCCTCTCTCACGCCTGCACTCATGGCCTCTCACCAGATCGCTTTCTGGACGTGGCTGTTGGGGCCTTCTGTCAGTCTGTCCAACCCACTTTCTCTTTTCTCTCCCCTGCCTTTTTTTTTTTTTTTTTTTTTTTTGTGAAAAAAAGAGAGATGAACATCTATGTCAATGAATCCCTGACCTACATAGGCTGACCCTGAGGAGTCAGAGATAATACACAAGAGTAAATGAGGTCAAAAATGGAGAAAAGCCCCCAGACGGTGAACTTCCTAGCAAGGTTTAGCTGCACCACAACTTCCTGAGAACTGCTTGGCGCACGGATAAGTTTCAACCTCTCTGTCTCCTTTAAAGGCCTCAGATTCTTTACATAAATTTTTGGCAAGGTTTATTGCCAAAAAGGGTAACCCTAGAGAGAGGCTGATAAGGGACGATTTCCTCATGCTCTCCTTCCTTTGCCCCTCCGCGGTGCTGGCACGCTTGAGCGGACGTGACAAACTCGGTTCTGCTGAGGACAATGCAACGTGATGGCCGTGGTGGCTCCTGGCGCAGGACTCGCCCCTCCGCTGGCACCGCCGAGCTGCTGGGAGGACGTCCCCACTGTCCTGCGTGGGAAACAGAGCTATAGCCCTTGGGTCAACCGCAACAACTTAGAGATGTCAACGCCCAGCAAGGGAAAGCTTCATCCTCTGATTTAGCAGGACCGATTTCAAAAGAATAAATACGCATCTATAGATAAACATAAAATGTCAGTCGACGCATTTAAGCGATTCATACCTGGCAACAAGGGTCATATGCAAAACATGCTAAAGCATTTAATCTGAATTAGACAGCCTGCAGCTTTCTCACGTACAAAAAGAAAAAAAATGCTTTCACAAAAGAGGTCTGAGAAGTCTTACCTGTTGCCGAGAAAGCAACAGTGTCAGAATCATATATATTCATCCCCAGCATGAAACAGGCTTCTTTACTGATGGTAACGTAACATCCAGGTGTTAGGCCTCAACCCCACTTCAACTATTGTTTATTGCCATTGCATGGATTAATCCCTGCTGTCAGTCNTATCCAGTTACAAACTGAGAATCCCCAGAGTCGGTGATTCATTAGTAGTTATCCTAGTGTTACAGGAAGTAAACAGCTTTTAGATGTGCATTTTGCATCTAATTATGTCACAGTCCACTGGCCTTCTCAAAGGTGTGTTGTTTTTCAGGGTAATGCATTAAAGATAACAGATTTTACAACAACAGCTGGGAAAAAACCAAAAATAGATAAGTTGTGGAAGCTTTGTAAAAGAAGTGGGAGATCTTTGCTACCCAGANAGAGAGGCTGATAAGGGACGATTTCCTCATGCTCTCCTTCCTTTGCCCCTCCGCGGTGCTGGCACGCTTGAGCGGACGTGACAAACTCGGTTCTGCTGAGGACAATGCAACGTGATGGCCGTGGTGGCTCCTGGCGCAGGACTCGCCCCTCCGCTGGCACCGCCGAGCTGCTGGGAGGACGTCCCCACTGTCCTGCGTGGGAAACAGAGCTATAGCCCTTGGGTCAACCGCAACAACTTAGAGATGTCAACGCCCAGCAAGGGAAAGCTTCATCCTCTGATTTAGCAGGACCGATTTCAAAAGAATAAATACGCATCTATAGATAAACATAAAATGTCAGTCGACACATTTAAGCGATTCATACCTGGCAACAAGGGTCATATGCAAAACATGCTAAAGCATTTAATCTGAATTAGACAGCCTGCAGCTTTCTCACGTACAAAAAGAAAAAAAATGCTTTCACAAAAGAGGTCTGAGAAGTCTTACCTGTTGCCGAGAAAGCAACAGTGTCAGAATCATATATATTCATCCCCAGCATGAAACAGGCTTCTTTACTGATGGTAACGTAACATCCAGGTGTTAGGCCTCAACCCCACTTCAACTATTGTTTATTGCCATTGCATGGATTAATCCCTGCTGTCAGTCCAGTCTGCGAGATGCTCTCAGAAAGAAAGGTCTGCATAGCATCACGAGTGTCAGATCCTGCTTTGATACACTTTATCTTCCCTTATCCCTTCAAACTCACCATGACTACTCTGCCTGACATGCTAAAAATGCTTTAGAATTGGTGCATATAGGCTAAACTCTGGTTTCAGGGGAAAAAAACCTGCCCACCCCCNAGGTGTGTTGTTTTTCAGGGTAATGCATTAAAGATAACAGATTTTACAACAACAGCTGGGAAAAAACCAAAAATAGATAAGTTGTGGAAGCTTTGTAAAAGAAGTGGGAGATCTTTGCTACCCAGAGAAGACAACTGGGTGTCATTTGGAAGGATGTGAAACTTTACCCAGCAAAAAGGTGGCTGCCAAAGCATCTCAATTTTTGTGGCTCATATTCTACTTCCAGGAAGATCCTGAATCCATTTATTTTTGTACTTCCCCACTAAACGGTTAATTTCAGTTATGCTCAATGGCTTCATTCTGTCCTCAGGTTCCTTAAAGCAAACTATCCCGGATTTACATCGCAGCACGAGTGGACAGAGCTGAGCCCAGTGGGATTCCTCCACTTAGGAGTTTCAGTTTACTACTGGGGGCCAGAAGCTGAATTGCTGTGTGTCCAACGCTAACGGTTTTTTAACATCCATTATCTGTCATTTCAGCTCAGTTGAGTTTGTCGAGACTCAAGAAGCGTCTTCTCTAACAGGCTGGATGCCAACACATCGCTCCCACTGCTACCCAGGGAGGCTTTGCCTCTCGCCCGTCTCCTAGCCCAGGCGCTCGTGACCGTCACTCACCCGCTCCAGCGCGAGTGTGGCAGCGGATCTGGCGAGACCCCGCTCGTGACAAGAGCACTGGGACCAGCACAGCGCGGGGCTGATGCCTGAGACTGTCACCAGCGATGGGCAGGGAAGAGTTTGGGCACACTGAACGTGGGTCACTAAATCGCAAGCCTAGAAGGAGCTAGAGGGATAAGTCAAGGAGAGCAGATCCTCCTGGGACATGGGCCAGCATGATGGGAGAGATGTCCTTGCAGGCGCACCAGGACAGCATGGCCTGCCAAGCAAGACCTGGCACCGTCCGCCGTTGCCATGATCTTCACTTATTTTCCGAGATGTTAAAGAGAGGATGACAGCACATTTTGGACACAAACGACGACATTCCTGTGAATGCTGTCCAGGATGTATTTAAGTAGGGGATGACTGATCCCATTAGTCTGCTAAACCCCAGACTCAGGGGTGCAGAGAGCAGCATTCTTAAAAAACAGGCAGGTTTTTTTTTTAGTTTTGCTTTTAAAAGTGAAATTAATAGTCTAAGTTACATTTAGGTAAATCATAATTTGATAGTGAATAAAAGTCAGAGGTTCCATTAAAGCACTTTTCCCCTGCCGTGCCTCCCAAAATTCTGCCATCCATGTGCCAGGAAAAATTGTTTAGTGATTTTAAAGCACTTGTGCATCCCTTTTCAATGCAGGCGACTACTGTTCTGTTATTTTGCTCTGCTATGGTTTGCGGTTTTTGCCCAGGCCAGGGCAGTGCTGTCAGACTGCCTGTCCTCTCTTCTGCTCTTTCACCAATTCCAGCCATCTCCTAGAGAGCACCAGCATGAAATATCTCCCTCCTTTGCCCATTTGTAATGACGGGTAGCAAAGAGAAGCTCCATCATTTACTAGTCTATGCACCACTATTTCTGCTGACAGCTTGAGGAGCTAAACGTGTAATGCTGGGGTGCCCTTGGCTTCCCAGCAGCGTGTGTGCGCTCATTGGAGCTTTTTCCTCGATGCTCTCCCACACTTCTCCGCAACCACCTGCCTCCACCTCACAACGATCTCCTTTTACTCCATAAAAGCAAAGATAGATGTCTGGAGAAATTTGCCTATTCCCAACTCTTCCTGGACTGGGAATCGATGGCTGGGAATGGAATTACAGGGTGGAGTCAGAGGATGGGTTTGGTCAACAGTCACTTGGGCTTTTGCCTTTCATTCCCTCCTCCAGCACCTAAAATGCTATAATCTCACAAAGACAACACAAAACCAAATAAACAGGGAATACTGCTGGTTTTCCATTGCTTTTTGCCTGCGTGGATTCTCCTGTTTCTACCAAGGAAAACCCAGGCAGCTGCTCCCGCCTCCATCAGCACACTAATGAGTTATCTCCTTCCCTCCACTCCACACACAGAAACCTTGGGAAACGGATCTTCCTTTGGGACTTCTACCTGTCTCTCAAATTTGGTTGAAATCGGACAATTTCTTGCGGTGGGGAGGGGGTGAGGGAGGCAGGCGCACAGGTAAACACACAGAGGCGCAGGGAGTATCACCACGTAAACCTCATTTCCTTAGGAAATAGGGCTAAGCTGACGAGGCCAGGGAACTGTATGGAAAAAACCAGGCACGGCTGCGGGGATGCCCAAGCGCCCTGCCGGGGAGCGGGGCGGCATTTCTCCCAGGGACCGTGTGTCCCTGGGGGATGATGCCCTCCTGCCTAGCACAGCGCTGCCCGCTTCAGCTCTTCCCACCCCTGCCAGCAGCACCGCACACCGCTTGCAGAGTGTGCCCCAGCTCCTCCCATCCGCGGAAGGGAAATTAAGGCTTCCTTCCTCATCCCGGCAGGGCATTGCTAAGATCTTCCTACCGTTTGTGAAATATTCAAGATCTGCTGATGAGAAAGGCTATAGAAGGCCACGCTACTCCACCTCTGCGGCTGGACCCTATGTCAAGAACGCATATGATACCTGAATTTAAAGAATACGTGTATTTTTTTTTCCATTTGTTAAATCAGCGTTTCAGTAATAACAAACTGAATTAATTGGTTTGAACTCGCAGCCAGAGTAGTGGTTATGTTTCTAGGAAACTACAAAATGAAGGCATTTTAGAGCGCATTTAAAAAGAAATGCAAAAGCCCTGCTGGCAATGACAAAACAAAGTTTGAGCTTAGAATGGAAAATGGATGGGTTGTAAATAACAGTGATGTCAAAACCTCAATTGATTCAGTTCCACAGTTAATCTATTATATTCTTCCAATGGAATTTGTTTTGCTTGAAAAGGATTATATGAAATCATAACCTTCATTAACTTTGAGTGATTCATTTTTTTTGTAACCAGATGTTTAGTTACAGCTGATAAAGCATGAAAACCTGCATTCCTCACAGCTTGCTCTGCATGGGTGTGTTGGGTAATGATGACAAATATTAAGGTACAACATCGCTCTTCTTTGCTGACATAGCAGTGACTGATCTGCTTATCAGATTCAGCTGGGAACTGCAATGCCAAAAGAAGGGGAAGTATGAATGTATCTGATATGAGCCTAATGGATCCTGAGAGTATTTATAGCTCAGAACAGACTGAAAAAAAATGAAATGCAGACAAATTGGAAGAGAACCCATACTGCCATTCTGTGGGGCAAAGAAGGCATCACATGGCTTTTGAGGAGATGTGATTATTATCTAGACCGTATAGGAAGGTAAAAATGCAGCTCCAGTTGCTCACAAATACTGCGAGAACTCCGTTCCTTACACAAGTCTGTAAGCCTCAGACAAGAGATGAGCTTCTCTGCAGAGGACATGGTCCAGGAGATCTAGCTGTGCTTGTGAACAGGCTTCCACAAACAAAACTCCTCACAGGGTTTGTACAAGTCTGGGGAGACGGGAATGGTTTTTGTTAGTGTTTCACTACCAAATTTTCATACACGTTTAGAACCCCAAAGCTTCTGTTGGTAATGGAGAGGCGTGTCACGGTGCTGAGACAAACTGGCTGCTCGGGGTAAGTAACCCCTAAGAGCGCAACCGTCCGGTCATTGTACGTGCCAGAGCACTGGGATCAGCAGTTCTTTGGATAGCAAGTTCTACGTCTTCTAACAAATGGAAAATGTAACTCAATCTTTAAGAAATCAATGAAAACGTAGAAGGAAACTTCAAGGCTTTTCTTAACTGAACTTTTTATAAACAGATTAATCATTTCCAGAAATAGAAAATGTCAGTCAGATCATCTTGTTTGACACAAGGTCAGCTTTCTGCAAATAAGGCCAGTGGCATGTCAGATGTGAAGATAAAACAACAGCTTTGCATTATGCGAGCCCAAGGTGCAGTTACCTGTGAAGGGGTTTCATTTCATTTCATTCCTTTCAGTGCTCTGCCCAACCCTCCTAGGACCCAAATTGAGAAATGCGATTTTATTGTTGCTCTTTTTAATGTCTGTGTTTAAATTAGTAGCGCCAAGATTTTAGCCAAACAAGAAGCCGTCTCAATAGACTGAGCACACATCAGGACGCCGGCTGACACTTTGTAAATGGATCTACCTGGAACAACTTAAGAAGTTACCACCCTTGTTTGTTTGCTCCCACCTCTCAACTAGTTATCACCAACCCAGAGTCACTAATAAACAGGGGCAGGCAGGAACTTCTTGAACTGCGCTAGCCAGACCTGCAAGAATCTGCCAGTCAACGCTCTTTGTCCTGACGTACTGCAGCTCTGACATCCCTGTTCTGGCCTGCTCTTGTTCAGGTACTTGTTGTTTATGGCAGAATGGTGCGATGGTTTGGGAATATAGCTGCATTATACCGAAGCACTACTAACTCTAGTTATGTTAAGAATTGGTGCAAAAGTGAAGTGACTTAAAAACTTTAATTTTCATTAAGAAAAAAAGAAGTTTGGTTTTTTTTTTTTTACGCAAGCCTGATGGAAAGAAAAACTCTAACATATATCATCCAAGGGCTCAAAAATGAGTAAAAGAAATAAAAAAAAAGAGTATTGAGTCATTTTTTTAAATATCATGATTTAAAGTGATGCCTGACTTGAGATTTTAACGCTTCTGAATTAAAAGGCTATGGATGAGCTATACACGTTTCCCACCTAGCGTTTCTAGCAGGACCATTCTGTGCCCACTCCCCAAATACTCAGGTATACCTCATACCCTCGCCTTTAGGCTATGAGCACTGCAGACAATGATATGGAAGAGAGAATAGAAACAGGGATGTGTAATAAAGGTTACTGTTTTCTCCTCATTAGAAATGGAAAGGGTTTTTTGAGGTGAAACCCCATAGCCTCTATATACTTAATAATGAAACTTCCAATAAGTTGCAGTGCTTCTGCCAGTGAAGACTGATGCCTTAATGTTAATTTTGCCATCTGAACATGAAGGAATTTAACTCTGTATTTTCTGAAATATTGGCCGTGAAGAACACAGAATCACTAGCATTTGGCCCAAACAATTCTCTCAGCTGTTTATTGCTCCACTGGCACATTGCAAGAGCAATTGTTTAGCCGGGAGCTGAAAGAGTCGTCCTGTGCAAAAGAAGTATGCCATTGCCCATGCAATCACATGCCTCTCGGAGTACAGCTCTCCCACTCATATCTCTGTCTTGTCATTCACTGACACCTATCACGAGACCAGAATAGAAGTTGGAGTGGTATGTGGGCAGTAGCTTGCTTTTTTATTTCATTTAGGAACTGTCCAGAAGCCTAACTGCCTCTGTATGTTAAATTACTGCAGCAGGTGCTTTATGAATGTTCACCCTCTCCTCCCCACCTCTCAAAAAATACCAGTCTCTCCCCACTGAATGCAAGCTATTCCACCACATACGTTTTTCCTTTGAGGGAGGGGGAGGATGAACATGTACAACATTGGTTAGGGACATCACTTATTGCACTGCTGGAAGATGCTCAGATGCTTCCTGACAAGGTGAACTTGCCAGGAGTAGGTTCACATTGACATTAGGTAAAATCTGGACCATTAATAAGTTAATGTGTGATAATAGTGATAAAACACTGCAGGGGCCAAAAGGCGCGCATACAAGGAAGAGCTAATGCCGTGTCATGTCTTAATGCAGAGTGACTACGGCGCTGATCTCATGTGAAAGTGGTCACTTGAGTCACGGTAAGCGTGTCTGGCTGCAAATCACAGTTTCGGCACTTAACGACAGGTTGGCAGGTAGAAGGATCAGCAGTACTAGGTACAGTTTTATGTGCAGCCAGATAGCCAGCCCTGTATTCCTACAATTAACGGTTTTGCCCTTATTGAGATACCAGATGTATTTTGCAGAATTCAGGTACAGTGTTGCCCTTCTCCGAAGCCTTTCAAGTCAGCAGAGATCACGAGCTATTTTAGCATTTGCCAAAAGTGACAGTGTAATCAGCCATGCCTGAAAAATAATGGGAATTGTCAACAGTTAATAAAACTACTTTAAGAGGTTGGATTGATCTTTTTTCAAAGGCAATCTTGCACCTGTGAAAACTTGTCCATAGCAGTACGTATCACTGAATTGTACAATTGTTATTGCAGTATAATCATCTGTTTGCACCTACAAAGTTGCAAGCCAGCTGACTTGAGGGCAGGTGAGCCCAGACCTCCTGTTTCCTGTAGTTTCTTATGATTTTATGATTCAGAATGGAACATTAAAAGATAAATAAGGTTCCTGTGGTAACTAACCTGTGACTGCTTCATAAAAATAATGCAAGTATTTGCAAGAGCAGAGCCCCGTACTCGTTTATCTCTCCCAAGACAGTGCCCTAACCCCTAGTTAGGAAAATTGTATGTATTCTTGTTCTCTCCTTACAACTCCATTTTAACCTCTAATTAGTCCACGAAAAAATGAAACAGTTTCAACAGGAGAGACTGAGGACTCGCTCCTGATTAAGATACGCTATTCACCCAGGCTGAAAAAGGAACAGATGCGAGGTCTCCTACACCTGGGTGACTGCTCCGACTACAGAGACCATAGCTGGGCAGGGGGAGGATCGCCGCTGGGCAGACCGAGCCCCTGCCTCCGAAACGAGTGCTGGCAATAGAACAGGACACGGCCTATCTGCGTGACCCGACTTCAGGACTACTAAACTAAGTGAAAACCAGAGACGAGGCCCTCGTATTCTCCATCTCATCCTTCTTTGTGGGACAAGGACCAGAGGGCTTTTGCACGAGAAGTGATACTTGGAAACAACAATTGCTGAAGCTGCTTTAGGTGGCACTGGCCTCTCCTATCCTTTCAAAATCTAAACAGAAGTAACACGATACACTCAAACCCTCTCATTGCAGGAGATGTTTAATGAACCCAAGGACTAACTAAGAGACTTAATTTCTTTTTTCCTGCTTTCTTTCCTCCTCCTCCTGACCAAGCTGGGATGCATTTCTTATGCAATGCTTATATGAATGACAGCATGCAGAAGGCATAGCAGAGGATTTCCACAACACCCAGGCTTGTATTGTGCTGCACCTTATTATCATTCTCTAACCCTGCACATATGGTCATCTTCCATTCTTCTAACTGGTTCCAGGGCCCTGGAATTCAGCATGACCCCTGAGGGCTATTCTAATGCAATCAGTAGGAATACTATATCCAGGGCCAGTCCAAAATCAAAGGCCTGGCCAAAGCCCAGGATAAATTACAGCTGTTATAAAGAAATCACCTTTTCACCTTGGCCCTCATATTCTTTCAGTTTACAGTCATAACTCAGCAAGGCCAGCAACATTTGTCATTAATAAACCTGGTTGGATAAACAAGACTGATGGATTAACAAGTCACATGTAAAGAAATCTGAGAAAGTGAAAAGCTTTAGACAGAAGGTAAGGATAAGCTGAATTTTTTTTTCCTGAGGTAAGGGAAAAATTGATGTATTTTTACATCTATTTTTCTGTACATTATCTTCACTTGTAACATGTGCTGGCATGACTGACAGCTATAAGTACAGTAGGTCTGAACAACTACTGAAGAGAAGACACAGCCCTGGCCTACGTGATTTCGGAATGCAGGGATGACTGTATGATCTATGAGCCTGATGGTAACAGACACCCTGGTTTCACTGCAGTAGAGACTTCTTGCCAATATTTATCTTTTATCCTACTTGGACACCATTGTTTTCCGCCGAACAAAACCCCTTTGTGATTTTAAGTGAGAGGAAAGGATATTTGACTTAAAAAGATACAGAACCAATTAAGACCCTCATTTCAAACTGAACTAAAGAAATACCTTACATAAGAGTCATTTGATTAAGAATGTTAAACTGAAGTTGTTCCCAAAAGTGCAGTTCTGCAACTTTGACAATATATGAATTTCCATTAATGAAACAAATACGCCACGGCGAGAATGGCATGCCAGAATGTGAAGGGTTAAAAAGAGCTCTTGGAAACCTGTGAGAAAGAGGAAGAGCAGATTATATTCCCCAGCTCTCTTGGGAAAGCCTATGAGGGTATGATTTTCCTTTATTAATCTCTCTGTGATTTATAGTACCTTGATTTGAAAGTTGTTAAATATCTGTGAAAAATAGGAAGAGCACATGCTGTGAAATACATGTAGCATATTAATAGTTTATATAAAAGATATATACATGAGTATGTTACATTAAAAAAAAACCCTACTGAATTTTTCTGTAAAGAAAAAAAATGTGGCACAGATGAACTGTACAGTAACAACAGATATCCACTAACGATCCCAGATCAAAAATCCTCCCCAGTGCTACTCTGACAGCACACAGACAGCAAGGGACAAGACAGTTCAGCTGGTTTTAAGAAAGCGGCGTCCAGGTGTATGGAGACGTTTGCATTGAAATTCAAACTGATTGAGAAGCCTGCATTCTCTCTATTTTTGTTTCTGACACAATTTGGTCTAATTAGTCCTAATTTGCCACTCCGGGTAGTGGTCTCCACGCAGAAGAGCGAGGGTGGGCTGGCGGTAGCTGTGAACGAATACGCAAACACCATGTTAGTGGCTCAAAACAATATCCCGGGGAAAAATAATTTATTAGGGTTTCGATGGGTGGTTTTTTAAACTATTTAGCCTTAAACCGTCTTCATCTGGACATCAGCTGTTTACTCTGCAAACATCCCCACCCAGCCGGCACAATGCGAGGTGCCGCTGCAGAGCCGGCAGCTGCAGAGCACCTTTTGTGTTTTCAATTTAAAGCCTTTGGGTTGATAGTTCACATTAACATGGAGAGAAATATACAACTCGTGAGTTTGAAAAGCAGTTTTTACTCATAAAAACCTTTGATAGTTTAGCCATCTGGTCAGAGTGAAAGAAGCTCATAAAAGAGGCCCAAATAGGGTCAAAGGTCCCTTGCTACGTGGGTCAAGGGGGCCGAGGAGGGTTTGCTGTAGTGGACTTTACTAAAAACTTGTCAGTGAGGATCTTTGACAAATTATGGCACATTCCACGGCTTTTTGGGAAAGTATTTGATTACAGTGTGCAGGAATGTTGTTGATATTTGCAAGCTTTAAGGAAAAAGGTGTTTAAATCAGAAGCCGTAAAGACCCTTTAGGAATCGTCTTCCATGTGAATATGCACAGGGGAGATTTTTATTTTAGTCTGCTTTAATTTTTTTCTTCNCAGGGGAAAACAAAACAAAAACCTCTCTACTGCAGAAAGCACAAAGGCTTTGACCTTTGATTCAGGTCATTTATTCTTTTAAATGGTCACAAATTATAAAACATCCAATTACTTTTTTTTCTTCCAACTTTTGGTAAGTGACAAAGCAATAAACAAAACGGGGGGGTGGGAAATTAAACATCTACCTTATTTTTCTGGTTTGTTCGTATCAACGTAGTTAACTATACTGCTTTTATTTGTAAGAGGTTGTTATGGAAAGTAACAGGATTTAAGCAGACCGAAAGCAATTTTCTTGTAAAGGTTCAGAAGAAAGCAGAGGAAATAACATTATTTTTATGAGGTGTTTCACGGCACAGCATTATGATAAGTCGTAGTACAGTAGTCCCGTCTTAAGGGACAAGGCTACATCGCTAAAACCCACAAAAATAATTGTGTCAAAAGTTTTAGTTTGTTCTTTCATCCTGGGGGAGGGGGAAAAGTGGCAGAGAAATGAGTTAGTTAAGACTACGTACTTAAAATGTACACAATACTAACATTCCTTAATAGAAATCCACCTATTTCAGCTTAATCCAACTTCCAGTCGTGCACACACCACGGACCGCGGCCCTAGAAAATTGGATGCACATTCATTTCACTTGGAGCAAAAGCTGCGCACAGTTTTCTGAAGACTAACCTCAACAAGGGGAAAAAAAAATTAGGACTATTGCAACTTATTAAAAGCTTGGCTGGCTGGGATGACAGTTTGAAAAGCGTTTTGCAACTTCTTGATTTAAAGGTATTTTGTTGTTGTTAAGGTTGACGGGGCAGTTTATAGCTACTGTGACTGCAGAGGATTTCAGTGTTGCAAAATATCTGGTTTTTTCTTTGCATGCACACAAAGCAGCAGTGTGCTTCGTACACTACCTTTCTTGTGACATCTGAAATTAGACTCTGACCTTAAAACAGTGAAACATCATATCTACGAGTGCAAAACAAAAATGCAGGATTACACCAAAGCAAATAAAGATATGCATCAGCTAGTTGTCACCTGACTGTTTTTTAACAAACATAAATCAGGCTTAATAAGTTGGATTAGTTGTTAAGTTTTCTCTTAAAGGAACTCGGATTTCTGTACATACTGTTGACCCTGAAACGTCTGTGTGTCATACAAACACACCAATTTATCTGACTTCTGCATATACATGTATCTCCTACCTCCCGGCTGGAATTTATTTTACGTGGAGATTCTCAGGGGATGTAAATCAGTAAAGCCCCATTGATTTCAAGAGATCCTGGCTGCTGGGGGCACGCCGATGTATCAGCAGAGGTTCTGGCCTATGGTGTTTATACTGCCTCTAAATAAATAAATAAGAAGCATTAAGAGGTGATTACGTTTAAAGTGCAGATCTGCTCTCAGGCAGGTTACAGAGGGACAGTTAAATAGAAATCAGGGCTTGTTAACTACTCTTTAACAGACTTTATAATAAATAGGCTTGTCCATTAGTTATAACGATCGTTGCGGAAGGGCATCGGCCACACCGTCAGGCTTTCTGAAATTAAGAAAGGAATAAAAAAGGTGGGAGGGGAAAACCCCAAACTGCTGAGGGTGTGAAATAGTCCTGACCTGACCCACAGGGACAAAATAATCCCTCAACCGAAGAGAGCAGTTGTGCACTCAGTACAGTATTTTGGCCTGACTGACAAGCACGCTGATACCTTATCCTTCTCCAGGAAGCAAGAACCTCGTCTTGGAAACCTGCTGGGAGCCATGGGCTGGAGAAGACATTGCCCGTCCTTATGCTAACGATCATTTGTTGACCTTATGTATCGAATTGCACCAGGAAGAAATTACCTTTCTTAAACCTAGAGAAGGTAACTAGTAAATGCTGTTCTTATTCATGTGTCTAATCCCTAAATCCTACTAAACTATTTGCCTCAGTAATATCCCACTGCAGTAAATTCCACAGGTTAATCATATACCAAACACAAGATTCTTTTCTTTTATCCATTTTTGTTGACATCTAAAAGGACATTTTAAATTCGACTGCCATTTATCTTTAATCATCAGACGGGTAAAGAAGTGTCATTATCCACACAACTTTATCGTGTGACATGCACAGAAGCACCTCTGGTACTCCTGGGGAACCCTAGCAAGATGGATGGAGGCCCCAATGTACCGTCAAAACCTCAGCCGCCATACCTATAGGCACGACTGCAGTATTGGATGGGACACAATCGTCAGGACAAGTGCGGTGTCTAGCTAGGACAAGGCAGATGTGCCGTAATTTCTGCTGGGGAGGAAAGTTGATTTCTATCGCTGCAATTCCTTAGAGATCCATTCAGTTAATGTGGGACATCAGTTGCTCTTTGATGACAGAGTCCATGGAGCCTATATATGCCAGCAGCTGCTCTTTAATTATAATGTTACCCCAGGACCTATAGCGACAAGCAGTTGCAGCCTGGCTGTGGAGCATATGTGGGTCAGTAGCTGATGAAGCTGAAATTTATCATCGGAATGATCCCCGAGTGCTTTGCAAAGCAGGAGAATGATTAAGTATGAAGGTAGCACTAAGCAAGGTTTAAAGATTAAGGAAGGACAAGCTCAGATGAGAGGTATTTAAACTCAGATAATGATGTGAAAGCAATGGACAGTACTCTTGGTAAGATGTTAAAGGTTAGAAATACAAGGTTTTACAATCCAGAGGCATCTTTTGGATCAGGAAAGCCTTTATGCACTCAGCAATAGACCAAATCAACTCTCAGTCACACTGGGTTAAATCACAGAGTTCCCCTCAGTCATTCCTGTGTAAGGGAAGGTGAACTTAGCATATTTCAGTTGTTCTCCTCTTCGGTTCATTTTGTTTTATTGCCATATGTGGATTTTACCAACTTGTAACACTGAAACAGCAATAAAACAAATATATAGATATGTAGATATATTGTCTCTGCATCGCTAGTCAGAAAATTGAAGAATGGTACTTTATACTTCTTCAACAAGAGTGGGGGAAGACCTCTTCACAGCATATATCATGGCATTTTCTTTCACATTCCTAATTCACGCCCCTAAAGTTGCCCTGAACAAGAGAGCTTACAGACTCCTTCCACTTGGAGAGTTAGCAGTCCCCTGGCCTGTCCTGGGTGAATACCAGCTTTCAACTGGGCCAAGATATGTGTTAAAAATCATACAAACATTTACAATGCTTGTCCTAGTCAAGACCTAGTCCTAAGCACACACTGCATTTCTCTTTTTGAGACTATCCTTTCCTACAAGAAAGAAACACCAAACCAACCAAAAAACTTAAATCAATAGACTGACATGTGAAACCAGGGTGCAAGTTGGACTTACTGTCTTTCATACAGCTTTATTTCTATATCAGACAGTGCAGGTTAAGAGACTTCTCCGATAAATACAATGGGAAACACACAAGAAGTGACTAAGGTTTGAGTTCTCCACTTGAAGTATTTCTTCCCAAGAACAGTTTGATACAGATGATATTCCTGAATAGCTGAACTGCAGAATACTTGGGTTTAGGTGACTGTTTGACACAACCTGTCTTGTGACCAATGATTTTTTTTTTTTTATTTAAACAACCTCTAACTCATCTGTTTCTCAGTTATCAACTGGCTTTGTACTTAACGTGGTGGCTAACATTGGACACCTGCGTAAAATACTTGATATTCATAATATCGCACAAACTCTTAACATGACAGGCATGATTGTTTAGCTACTGTTATCACCCGATTTACACTTCTTGTTTTGTTCTGCTGCCTTTTTAATCAGGATTTTAGATTATCACCTTTCCAGCGCAACAAACAAAACGTGGGTGTTGTGATGAACTTATCAATCTCCATTAATTATATCAGCAACGTGGTGAAATCTTCTATTCTGTCATCTCTGGAATATTGCTTGGCTTCAGGTTTGGCTCTCTCAATCCGATTTGTAGATACTTATTCTTGCACTCGTGACCTCCTGATTGGATTATTGGAATTCTTTGCTGACAGCTCTTCCTGATAAGGCCTCGCACAGGATTCAATTAATCCAAATGCAGTAGTGAAGAAATTCTGTTAAACAACTGTTCTCTTCTTGTGATGTATATAGTCCCTCACTGGCCTGACGGGACTGCGTTTTAAGCAGCTGCAGAGGCCGCCCATACTGTATCAGGAGCCAGCAAAGGTCTCGCTCTTTGGCACGCCTATCTCTTTCATCTACCTTCTTCCTGGCTCCACAGTAAAACGTGCTGACCTTCTGGGTGCTCTTAATCTCTTTCTATACTGACCTCCCACTTGCCATTTGTCCTAGGTATTGAAATAATTTCATCTTCACTATCACTCTGTGATGAAAATGTAAAATTTCCCCCTTCATATTTTGGAGTGTGGTACTCTGTAGTCTATAAAGTTCAGTTTCTGCAGCAGGAGACCATAAGGAGCATCACATAACTTACCATCCCTCTCTGTGAGCAAATGAGATCACTGTGGTCTTCCTACCGGCAGTGTCCTTGGTTGGGGGGCAGATACCCCCCAGCAAAAAATCTACAGGCTCTTCTCTATTGGAATTGCAGTCGCTATCCCAGTTCCTCGGGAGTTTCCGTAAATGCCGTATTTATTACAACAGAGATGGAGTCTTAAAGTGATCCTGAGTCTTTTAAGAGGCTTAGCAACAGTGCAGAAGGTAAACTGCTACAGAATTTAAAAACCAGACATTGCAGTCTCCAGCCAGTACAGTTTATCATCGAAGTGGTGGGCAATGTGCATGCATATTGGACTGACAACTTGTTGAGCTACTGCTGTGATCCATAAAAGCCCTACTGAGAAACTGGAGGAAAGAAATGGAGCCTCCTATTTTTGAGAGGAAAAGGTGAATACACTCAGAATTCAGAAATTTAAAGAAATTAAACAAAAAAGCACAAAAGTTTTAAAATTAAATTGACAAAGTAAGACTCCACTGAATATTCTTGAGATTTACTGAGTAATACATGAAAAACTCTTGCCACTATCTCAAGATAGTTAGAACCTGGTACTAATGTAAAGCAGCCTGGAGTGCAATGACATTGCACTCAGAGATGCTGGACAGGCTCTTCTGCAAGATCAAAACCTAAAGCGTAAAGTTTGCCACTAGCTCCCAAGGAAAAATCACGGACAGATTTGAGGGCAGTATTTATTTGGGCCTTCATCTTTAAAGGAAAGAAAAAAGCCTGGATGACACCTGCCTTTGCACAGAATTTGAGTGATTTCCCTGGGACGGCAACTGAAGCTTAATGCTTGCATGGATCTCTCCCAAACCCAGATCAAAATTCTCTTTTGTTTTCCTTACCGTTCTGAAAGTATCTTTCATAATTTTTTTTAACACAGCCTGTTATAACAACAACAGGTATGACATTTTTGTATCACAGTTTCAATCTATTAAAATATCTGACTTCGCTGACATACACCAGAAAGCCAGAAGTATTTCTGTCCTTTTGCACAGAACATTGATTATATTTATTAGTCAAAACCTTAACCGGGGTAGAGAGACATAGTTCTTAACTGATACAAAACAGATTTAGATCTCCTCAGTCATGTTTTCAGTACCTAGTGGGTTGGCGAACCTGGCAAGCCAAACTACTGCATCCATTTGTGTAAGACAGAGGAGAAGCCGGAGGTTATCCGTGCTATGGGTAGTCACGTGTCCACACACACTGCTCACACACAACCTGTGCAAATATTTTTAAAATTCCAGAGCCCATAGTGTGTGTGGGAGGGACGAGGGGACTCTCATGAATCTTCCTAGTAAATCCTGAGGCTTATCGAATATTTATCAAAACTTAGCTGTTGTTTTGCCAAGGGTTTATGATAGATAGAATTTAGATAACTTCTGAAAATTAGGAGTGGATAATGAAGTTCACATGAGGAATTTGTTGTTGCTGTTCAAGAGTGTCATCTGGCACAGAGTTCAAGGGTCCTGGCCTACTGATATTTAAAGAAACTAACATTTCACTCCAAATTTCAGCTGAGTATATTTTACACCACAGAAAAGCACGCTTGTGTCAACCAAGCGTAATGTAACCCAGAGCACGCTACTGTTCGGTGTGAGGCTGTTCCAAGGAAGCTGGGGAACTTCTGAAACATCGATGCTGGATGACTTCGCTCATAAACAAAGCACCCAACCCACCGCATTCACACTCTGCAAAGCTGAACCAGCTACTTCTCTCTGTCACCAACTAGGCAGCATGTTCTCTTATTGTACCTTTTTCAGCTCCTCGCATCAGTCTAGCTTCCGCAGCTCTCAGCAGCTTTGCAAACCACCTAGCTAGGGAAGGGCTGTGGGCACCAGTGTCCCAGCGGGGCACATCAGGTTTGCCCTTTAAGGGTAACCAGATGCTTTAACTAAAACACGTGCCTCTGTGGCCAGCTTCCAGAGAACAAGAACAAAGATGGATGTGCGAACATCCATAAAAGCAGTGTATATCGTGGGCTCTTTTTTCACAAGTAAGATGTTCCCAGCCAGCGGATTATAAATGCCATGCTTCATTACATTTTAAACAATAAAAATGAATGACCCATCTCCAGCGAGTGTCATATTTCTGGAAGGGAGGATAACCTGTGTGGTTAGGAACATGTCCTAAATCTATCTGCTCCATTAACCTTTGGAAGTTGGAATAGTTCTAAGGTTTGAGAAGCAATTAATATCTTGCAGGCAACAACATTCTTGAATGGATGACCCAGGACTTCAGTTACACCTGAGCAGAAAGCAATACCTCACCAAGCTCTCACAAAGAAAAAAAAACCCCAACTCATTTGAAAGTGCAGCGAGAGGTCATAAAAATTGCGGATTACTTTAGTTAGTCATTTGTAACAGGTAAATGCATGAGCATAACTTCCTGGTGTGGGGGGAAAGGTCTTTATGATTTTTCCAGGGTTATGAATACATAAATAACAATGGTCATTTAAGAAGGACAGAAGCTTTGGGATTAACCTCTCCACACATTTTTAAGTAACCTGTTGACCCAGTAAGGTTTTTTTTCTTGTTTGCTCTCCACATCAATCATATCTATAGGAGATGTAAACATTTCACCATCTAGTTCAAAATGAAAACTAGAAAATAATCACTCGACCTTTACAATTAGTTGTTTACCCTCAAGCTGCCTTTCGGTAAATGCGTTACTACAAGAATTCTTGTGTAAGAAATGAACGGCTTTAGCTACGCCATGTGTTTCTCCCATTTCAGACATGAGTCCATTCTCCCCGGCAGGTTTAGGCTGACCTTCCTCACTGCCTGAGGAACAAGAAACCCCCTCCCCACCATAGCATCTCCATCAGGATGGGTTTAAACTGTCGGTCTCTCCAAGGTGGGGTGTGTTCTTCAAGAGGTGCGCGCCCCTCCGTGCCCACATCCGAGAGCGGCTCCCCACGCACACAGCCCCACAAAGGGCATCTCCACCTCCCCAGCCCAGGGCTGGCCGCTAGCAGCCTGGGCAGTGGGGTCATTAATAACAGGCCTGAACATTAACCAGTATGAAACCGTGGATATAAAATTAAATATGTTCTAGTAGCCTTTGCCAGTGAGAACTTCAAGCCATGACGCAGAAGACAGATACTTTTTTTCTTTTTAAATTCTACAACGCGCGAGTTTGCCTGGGGAGAGGAGAGGCCCACATGATTCAGGCTACATTACTGCGTGCCAACGTCTGGAGTTTACAGATAACTTACAAAGCTTTCCCACGCAAGTTTTCCAACATAAAAATAAAATTCCTTGTCCAAAGTGCTCAAATCAGATAACTAATCCAGCATCCCATGAAGACAGCCACCGATTTCCGCTGGCATTGGGACGGGTCTTTGTTGCCTACCAAATATTGAGTAAGAAGTAATTAAACTGTCTCTGTTTAGACACTGCCTCACCCAGGAGAGTTTTGCTCATGGTTGATTTGTAAACACAGCTATTATTTATAAATCGTGAGTCAGACTGAGGGACACAAAAAGCTCTCTACTGTTGCTTTAGAGGAGCCTTCATCATCTAGTAAATAACCAGCGAACAAGGTTTGTTGATCTGAAAAGAAAATCGGCTCCAGACCAACGGCTCCATCACAGTCACAGAGTGTATATTAATCTCCTAATAACATGTCAAACTTTCTTTAAACTGGAGGATTTCTGCCTCTTTCCACAAGTGCAAGGGATCCTTTCCAGGTTTAGTTTGTTCTGGTTTTGCTTATGCCTTTAGAAGGTAGGCATCTCATTCAGGCGCTCAACCACCTTCCCCGAGGGCACCCATCTCTTCCCATTGGCTTTGTAGACCATCCAACTTTCACGCTGCAAAGGATGCCCACCTTAAACTGGGGTCCGATATCACAAAGCGTTCAGCAAGGAAAAGCAGCTTACAGCATTGCCACCCCAGCTGTCCCTCATGCTCCATCCCTCCCATTCAGCTGCACTATGAACGCTATCAAGACACTGGTCCAAGCCAGAAAAAAACCCAACCATTTTTAAGGCCAAATTATTTTCCTCACGCCAGTTCGCCAAGCAGCCCAACAACTGTACTGCTCTACCAGAGAGGCCAGCACACAACAGCGAGATAGAAAAGGATGGTGGAGGAAGGGGAGGCAGGAGCTGATGGAGCTGCCATTGCCCTTGCAGTGTCTGTGCACTGGCTGAGGTGCCCTGAGCAGCCTCAGCACCCATCAGGCGCCGACAAGAAAACCAGTGGGATCAGTGAAAGGAGCACCACTGAATTTAGAGGGTTCTGGACAAGTAATTTTGAGTCTAAGCTAATTAAAGCAATGATCTGGCTCTTAACTTGTCATGTCACGGAGCTCATGCTGCCCACCGCCAGCTGCGTTTATGGTATCACATAAATTGCAGTATCTACTTTAGAATCATTCAGGTTTATCAAAAAGAGTAGGCACAGTATTTGGGATATAATAAGCACCAAGCACCAAAGTGTACCTTTAATTTGTACACGCATTTTCCATGAATACATATGGAAATAAGGAAATCAAACCCTAAGTGTAATTACCTAATCAGCAGTGCCACCACTGCGACTTGCGAGTAAATGCACATCCCCATTCAAAGTAATCAGAACGGAGATTTCAGAAATATAAAAATCAAAGTTTGCAACTGCACGATTTCACGGCGCAAAGACATTGGCAATGTTTAGCTTAATTATTTTTGATTGAAATACTAAAATATCACATACAACTGTAAGTATCAGTTTGGCAAACATGGCATGCCACAGCTATTCAATCTGAGTGCTACTAAAGAGTTATGTTTCTATGTGAAGAAGAGAAACAAATAGACATAAACAGACATAAATAAGATTATTTATTTTTCTGTAAAGGATGGCTAAGCACTGGCATCAGAGATACTATTAGTTCTCTTCCATTCAGCCCCAACAGCTTTCTTTAAAGCAGCCTCTGAGCTCCTTGCAATCGCTAGTGGCTTTTTAGCCCTATGACATTCTAGAAAAGCAAAAGGAGCCGCGCCTACTTCATGGGGGAGGCGGCTGAAGCACAGGGTGGGCTGTGCACATCGCCCAAGGTCAACCGAGAAATCTGTGGCCAAGATAATATGCTGCATGACTTGTAGCTTTTAAAGAAAAATTAGCAATCTCGAGACAACGTGATTTCTGCCATAGCCCAACCCCAGTAACGCAAGTGAACGGTGCTGAGGAAAACTATACATGTCATTTTCCCTCATACCTGCCAGCAAGGAATTGGGGTGGTTATGCAGAGAAACTTAATATGCCACATTTTAGACTATTTTGAAGATGGGTAAAACGTGGCCAGTGAATATCTTGCTGCTTCCTTCCCTGAAGGAACCCCTGTCCCTCACATTCTACATAAGGCAACATGATTTGTCTATTTATTCTAACAAAGAACCTTCTTTCACTATTTTAATGGCAATGGGGATTTCTCATCCTCCCAATTTAAATTAAATAATTTTTCTAGTATATTGAATTATGGAGTTACAGCTAATATGTCTTTGATTTACTGTCCCCACAGAAGCTGAACAGGCCCCTGCTGCCGCCCCATCCAGCCAGGACTCGGAGCCTTCCGCCTCTCGGAGTCATCGCTGCTGCATTCACATAAATCGAAAAGGGTTAGAATTTACCTTCAACTGCTGAGCTGCAAACTGTGGCAGGAGCAGATATGCTTCCTGTGCATATCCTGGGGGCAACACCCTTTGCTTTTAAGATTTCAGTTCACCGGACAGTGATTCACCTCTCATGGTGCCTGAGCTCACCACCAGCACCCAGCACCGCCACGCAGTATCGCAGCCCCCTCCCCTCTCCTCCTTCCCCCCAGGTTTCCCTTTGGCTTGCAGTGGACGCCACAGGTTGTATTTCAGCTTCCCTTCAAAGCAGTCATGATTAAAACCTTCCCTAAGAAACAAGCCTCCCCCCGCTGCACACCTTTTCCTCTTGATTGAGGGATGTGAAAAAGTGCAAGAGTTGCCAACACCGAAAATAAGCAGTGCCTCTAGGTTAACACAACATAGGAACTCCCAGGCGTTTAGGATTCACCTTCAACTCTGTCGAAGTGGAGAATGATTTCAATCTGGCCCATCAAGTCGCAAACCGATCCTTTATCATAGATATATTTCAAGGAGGCCAATAAGATGAAACAAATAGGCTAACGAGCTAGAAATCCAACACAGTGGGGGAAAAAACCCCAAACTCCTTGCCCTGAGAGTGCAAAACTGGATTCCTGTTACTAAAGCAGATGCTTTTATTAATGTCCAGAGAACAGCTGAAGTGGGGGAATAATTGGCAGGGACTGACCTTGGGCTAATTTGAACAAACCAAATTCAAAGGAAACTTGTGCTTTCATGAAGCACCTCTCTCTCTATTCACATTCCTCTATCCCAAGCACAATTAAAAAAAAAAAAACCAACCAACTATACTATGAACGGATTTGAGGTTTTGACGTTGAATTGTTTACCTCTAAAAACAAACTTTTCGGTTTTGCTTTTTTTCCCAGAATATACACATTGCCAAAAGTTCCCGCAAGCTAAATGACAGAATTGTCTTCAAATGGCAACAGTACCAAAGCTTACTGCTAATGAGTTGCAGATCTGCATCATAATTGAACATCCAGATTTCCATTTACAAAAGAAGGATGTGGTCAACAAGAACAAATAACATTACAGAGCCAACAAAATAATAATTAAGAAGAAATCTGCAGAGTTGAGAGTACAGTAAGTGACATAAATATCAGTCTAATTGCTGAAGACACGATGCGTGAAAAGACTAATCAATATGGCCAACGTTTCACTCTTTGTCTGACTCCAGAAATGATACGTGGTAATATCAGCTTTAATTGTACAATCCCCGAGAAACGTTTGCGACGGCGTTTTCACGCTTCTTTTCCCCCCTTAAACGGCGAAGTACTTGGGAAGTTATTTTCCTTCTCCCAAGTAATAACGCACGCACACACACAAACAAAGAAGACGGAAAAAAAATGGCACAAATAAAAGAAATTAAGCTTGCCATAATGTCTGTGTTTCATGTTAACAGGCTCACCGTCCTGCTGGGTTGTCCATAATACTCTATCACAAGCACTGTCAGGGGCCCATGCTGGGTGGCTAATTAAAACAATTACAAAGACAAAGAAGGTATCAATAGCATTCCAAGCAGCAAACAAAGAGATAAAGTAGTGAAGATTTAAATCACCAATGGTTGATCTCTCCAGGATAGTTTTGATGTGGGGACCAGGTCCCCACCACTCTCTCCCCCCTCTCAAAACCAGGGAGCTGGCCGCTTCACTTGGGGTTATTTCATCACAAAAGGTGTGGGAATGGTTAGTTCTTTAAAAGTAGTTTCTAAAGATTGCGGTGAAGTAAGGCTTTACTCTTGGAAATTTCTGTCTTGTAAACTTGGGATAGTTTTGTATTCAGTTTTACAAGATGACTGTTTCAAGTTTCACTGAACAAATTACAGCTTTTACCCATAAAACCCCATCTCTCTTCTACCAGCAATTACAGGCATAAAATAGAAATGCTCCAGTTTTAATGCTAGGTTTTCACAGGTGGGGCGGGTAAACATATATCACGGAGGGAATCAATAGAAGGAGAATAAACGGCTGCATAAATTAGGCAAGTTTCTCAGATTCTGTTAAAGATTTTCCCAAAAGTTTTGATAAAGACAATTCCACAGAGCAGTCTATATACGGAAAAATGGTAAGTAATCTTCAAGTGTTTGCAAGCCAAGCGGTAGTAATACTTTAGACAAACACGCTTACCTTGATTGAGGAGTGTAAACAGTAACAGTTGTTTTTCTCCTACGCTAAAATAAAGGCAGCTTCTTGAAAAGGGCTGTTTCATTTCATACAATCTATATGCCCCAGCACAAAATGTTACTTGACAGAAAAACTTTTCAACAAAATGCTTTTCTAAAGCTTTTGTTATACTGATCTACTTATCTACAGGACAGTTTACCCAGGGCTTACCTAAAACTAGAGAGCAACAGTAGTTTTGTATAGGCAAAAAGTTATGTGAGTTTACAGGAGTTTCATTTGCTAAATTAATCAGAGTAAACCAAAGAGCAGAGCTGGGTGTGTCAGCTCTGTAAATGCATTCTGACTTCCACTCAGCTGTTCTTTTAATCATCAGGATAAAGAGCCAAAAACTCCAATTAGCCAACAAGAAACCTTGAGGGGCAATGACAGCCTTTTCTGATTGCTTCCTCTGATGGAAGAAAAGTGATTGGGAATGCAATAGTTAGAGAGAGATCAGCAGCGGAAATAAATAAATAAATAAGTAAACAAAGTGTTAACGGAAAACTAAAATACGGATCATTTTTCTTAAGAAGCGTGCCTTCAAAAATGTCTTTAATAAACGTGGAATAAAAACGTGCATTAAAGTGTCTACATAAACGTGCAGTTTCCCTCCAAACAACTACTGCAACTGTTATTATGAAGGCACAATCACTCTACCCACGTTTGAAAAATTAAAGACTATGGATGGTAAAAGAGGACCTCTGTTTTCAGTGGATTCTGGCAAATCTGTAGACAGCCTGAAAAAACATGATTCTTTGTGAAAGAAGATCGTAAATCTGATTGTCGCTGCCATTTGTGTACATTTCTGTTTGTGCAATTCGGCATTGACGCTGAAAGATCCCCATAACAGGGAAGAGGGAACAGAATGTAGTTTTGTAGCTTATTAAACACATTTTTACATGGGGAAGATTATTGCTTTTATTGCCTGAGCATGCCAAAATGTAATGGAAGTAAAAAAGACACAAGCTCTGACTTAGGCTTCCAGAGGAACTCTCACAATTCCTTCTGAGAGAACTGCATGGCAGGTAAGGTCTATTTGATTTTTTAACACATCCAGAACTTAGTGTGACATTCTGACAGGTTTCAGGAGATGATGGTGGTTATTATTCTTTCATAGCAAAAGCTCCATGAAACCTCTGATTTCTGTTGGGAGATTTCATGCTAATTTTCTAGTAACTTCTATATGAGCAGGATATGAATAACCTGAGGATTTCATAAATGAATGACTCTCAAACATCAGAAGGATTAAGCTGACACTAAACATTTTGACAAGCTGCTTTGCCAAACAGAAAAAACACATTACTCTTAACACAGAAACATAAGCAAATGATGAATTCATTTAAAAACCTCAAAAGTTTCCTCACTAAACTGAGCCTGATTTGTTACCTGGAATCCAAACCCTAGCAGAACTGGCAGCGTTTAGACTTTATGGCAATCCTTTTGCACAGTGCCAAACCAACCACCTTCCAGATGTGTACAAGGATTATTACACAAGGCTGTTCACTTTGTAAGTTTGACAACAGAAGATGATTTCAACAGCTTCTGCCGGTATCTGAGGAGGGAGAAGAGCAAACGCTCTTCCTTACGTTACCGCGGGTTCACAGGTGCCTCGCAGTCACGGTGTTCCCAGCCCACTGGTATAAAAGCTGCCGACGTCCTCACTTGCCCGTTCTATATCCGCCTCCGTTGACCACCCATAAATCCCACCACTTTAAGCACTGCTCCCATGTCATCACGCTGACTCCCGACATTGATCTATTTATTCTGTAGTTGATATCATGAACAAGAGAAGCAGATTAGGTTTAGGAGTAAACGTCAGGTCACCGAATCAAAGTAGTGGGGGAAAAAAAAAGGAAGATTTGCTGGCCGCGGGTGTGTTGTATATTAAAACCGTTGCTCCCGTAGCAAAATCTTCCTTTACACATTCCCCTGTGTTTTCCTCCCTTTGCCTGGTTTATAAAGCCTCTGTTGGCCATTCTGGTTTGTAATATGGGAAACGTGAATTAGTTTTCTTAGCGATCAGCTGCAGATACTAGCACAATTACATCATACAGCTTTCTGAAGAGGCTCCATCCACTCCATTTTCTGAGAAAAACCAAACTTGTCCCTGAATTTTATTAACCAGTGCAATTGCTTTTAACACATCCCGAAGAAGGACAAGGACTTTAAGCCCTGTTTGTATAATAATGGAAACACTGTGGTTTCTATTCGGGGCTAACTCTTAAAACATCACATCTTTTGTCTCTGGCCACCAGCAGTAGCTGTATAATCCCTGACCCACAGTAGTGCTCTGTAACACTTGCCTTGGCTACTGTCTAAATTCTTGCCAAGTTTTTCATCATATCCACAGAAGAGAGATTAAATTCATATAGCCGCTAACGTCAGTTCATACAACTGCTTGTAAAAACTCCTTAGCCAAGCACGTAGGTCCATTTTGTAACAAATGTCTGAATCCAGAGAAGACTGTTAAACCTGCCGCCGCACGTTATAGTCAGAGAGGCAGTCACCTATTGCTTGGTGCTTGTACAAACTGCAGGGAAGGAGATCTGGCTGTAAGGCTTCCCTACAAAAACCTTCTCAGACTTGCTGCCGCTCACTCACTAGGAAGAGCACTACGTACCACTGTGAACACAGCCAATATAGATATATATTTGATAACTCAGATTGCTTAATCTCATGGGCAAAGGGGACTGCTTCCAGAAAGGAATGAAAACATTTGAAATGCTTAGCTTTTGGGGAACTTCTTGAAGCTTTTCTGAAAGTTTTGGGAGTGTTTACAAATTCCTTCTTTCATGACACAAAAGCAAAACAGGATACTGTAGTTATGCTTTTATTGCTGTGATAAAGGTTGTTTTGGTTTTGTGGCGGTGTACTTAAGTAGTATACAATACCTATAAAGTGTCATTCTGTGGCAATTTTCAGAAGAGGTGTTAGAGCTGGGTGTTCAGATCCTGTAGCAAGGTCCTTGGGTATGCATGTAACTTTATGTTGACACAACTGATCTTTGAGCGTGCTGCTGGGTTGAGTGCAGGGCGGATGAGATGGCCATACACCATCGCCGCGGTGTGTGACTCTTGGAGCCCCTACCTACCTCAAGTTGCAAACCACAGACAAGAGTAGTGCACATCAAATTCAGTTCACGCTACGCCTGCTTCATATTTTCCTGTGAGCCACACACTATTTAATCTTATGAGGATTAAAATACTCTCACCATACTTAATGCCTGATAATTTTCCTTCAGCAGGACTGGTCACTTACCAAACGTCCCTGGTGGCAGAAGCTATCTGAACTATGTGACAGCAAGAGGTGGGGAAAGAAAATGGAGCAATTCCAGATAAAAAACCTGGCACAATTAATACTTCCAATGTTTGGGAATTCACCAGTCAGCTTCGGAGATACTCTGCAGATGGGAATGAGGGCTAGGAAACTGAGCTTCTCTTTCAGAAGAAAAGTTCCAGACCTGAAATGAATCAGCTCTTGAGCTGCGCCCTAGGCTGTGCCAAAAGCCCCCTGAGCAGCACCCCGATCACCGAGAACCGTACCCTGCCGAAGCTTCGCCTCTTGGTGGGCTGTAACCAGAGACTGGCTGGAGCCAGGGAGGGAGTACGGGGCGCACCCCAGCCGCCGGCTGAGAGCAAACCCTTGGACTCCAGCCCCTGCTTCTAGGACTGTTTCTGCATCCTACCCAAAGACAGTTTTACAGAAATCATAGAAAGAGGGCAAGGCCAGAGAGCAGTAACTGTGTGCTTTTTCTCATGAGAGAAGAGGCTGCCTGGCTCTGGGGCACACACAGCAGACTCGTTACCACTCATGATGGATGGAACTGCATCTGAACCCCTCGGGACAGACAAAGGTAGAGGGCATGAACTACTTTCCCAGTAAAAGCTCTTAGCAATAAGGCATAGCAGAGGAGGGCACAACCACATCTTTTGGCAGCAGGATTTTAAAGGAAGAGTGGGAACCCTCTTTCAAAGAGCAAGACATTTGTGATGTTTCTGGGCTTTCAGTTACAGGTGAGCACAGGTACACCGCTGCTGGCCTCTGCAAGGCATCCAGGTGTCCTAAAGTTGTCTTCAGCATTTCCTATTGACTTGATATAGTGCTCCATGCTCAGCACAGCCTTTTTCATCCATCCTGTTGCAGGCTGCTGAGTTTTCTCCTTGCAAACAGCAAGAGTCTTGCACCTCAGTGCTTGAAATCTCATGCCAGAGCGTTACACTAACATCACAGCCTTAGGGAAGAGAATTGGATCTGGCCAAACATCCAAAATTCATTCTTTTTTCCCCTGCAATTCCAGAACTCTGTGTATATTGCCGATACAGTGACAAGTTTTCTGACTGTGTAACTGCTGTGATTTGTTGTTCCTCAGGGCAGTAAGAGTTTAGCAGTGTCTATGTAGGCATTAATTGCCTTGGATCATTTCAAAAGTCAGAGCATCCCCCTAACAGAATTTCTAGGGGAAACAAAACCAAAGTTGCTAAATAACAGCAGAACTAAAGCTGCTGTTTTAGACAATTCTAACGGACATCAAATTAAAAGTTCCCCAAGAACTAATTCCTTCTGCTTTTAATAATAGCTTCAGAGTTAGAGACCTTTTCTATTTAATCAACCTGCTTGAAATTCTTGCCTCCAGCAGGAAAGAATCTCAATCAGAGGGAGACAAACATTCATTAAGCCTTGTACAATAAACCTGCTCTGCAGCTGAAGTGCTATTAATATCATTTTACAGAAAGAGGAAATGGAAGAATAGTGAGATGGGAGTAACTTGCTTGGGGTCACAACAAGGTTCATGAAACCATGGTAGAGTAGTAAACCTTGAATCAGAGACCTCTACTATAACCCAGAGCCAGCATGCCCTCGCTTACTGTGCTCTTCCACATTGCCTGGTGTTTACCATTCATTACTTTTTTTTTCTCCCTTTAAAGCAATAAAGTTTATAAGATGTGAATACACTGTTTTCTTGAAGATGTAAACATTTAACACTAGTGCTTTAAAGTTTCACTCCACAACACAAAAGCAATTCTTTTTATACTCACTTATTTTCCTAATTAATGAGCACTGTAAAAGAGGTGTCCAGTCCCCCCACATTGGCCATAATCTTTCTCTTCCCCAGTGAAGATAACTGAGGAACCTGGCAGACAGCACCTTTTCCTGTCCTGGCAAATCCGTGCCAAGATAAGTGTGCTATGATTCCTCATCAGATGAAAAGAGTCAAAACTGGAACTGTAGGACGATGGCTTTGTCAATGTGACTTATGTCACCTTAGCTGCTAGTACATGACTTGTGGTTGTCCTGTTTGCTGCTGGGAATATACTGGACAGGAACAACAGATGTCTCTTGCAAAAGCCACTAGCTGACTCCTATAACCATTTAAAATAATTTTACTGGTACGGAAGTAACATGCAGACCAGATCCCAATTAATTAAGCATCTGTAGAATTAGAAGAAAAAAAGTTTCTATGAGAGAGGATGGAGCAGCTGGTGGAATAGCAAAAAATCCAAAACAGATTAACAGATTTGATAGGTTTTTGTCACAGATTTGTACTTCAGTAAAGTATGCTTTAATCTTGGGAAGCTATACTACATTTTACTTATATGAATAAGATACAGATACGGAGTTGTTCATACTATGTTATACTGGCTGGACAGGAAACAGTACGTTAGTGCAAAGATAGCCTAAACCTTAGCATCTGACAAAATATTAAGAAAATCATAAGGACTGGTTTTATAGAAATACAACATCTATTTAACAACTGCAAATATGGACAAAGAAGCCGAAAGATAGAATATCTTTCCCAATTTAACCTTTGTTTATTGCCAGATGCTCAGGGGACATGCAGCATGTCTTAATGCACTATAGTAGAAATTCTAGCCTCTGCAGTGCCCAAACACTTGCTTCACAGAAAAGACAATCCTAGCACCAATCCCAGCTATGTGGATGTCAGCGTGATGGATGCTACAGATCCAATTTAAAGATCACTGGAAGTTGTCAGTGGTCTCTCTTACTTTGGCAAAGTTCAGGATGGCACCAAGAAGATCTGAAACAACTGAGAGCTAAAGAATTGGCACCCCAAGGCCTGGCACTGGTTATCATACATCAGCTGGCAAGTACAGTCTTATCCCACCACAAATGTAAAATGAAGCATTAATTAACACTGTTTACAGGGGTTTACACTTGTGGATTTTATCATAGATGTGCCACTGCGTGGCCTTGTAGTCAGTTACAGCAGCTTGGTGGATCAGCAATAAGGTTGTACCGGTCTTTGGCTGACTCCTCAAGGCTCATCTGGGCACCCAGAAACCTCCCTGCAGCATCCCACAGTACCAGGAGCTGCAAGGACCCACTCTGGAGCAGCTATAAACTAGCCCCCTCCTACAAAAAGAGTTTTCTATCAGCCTCCAACTGCATCCATCCGTGCACCATGCACATTCAATGTGAGTATCTCAGTACAGATGTTAAAAACCATCACAGCCCTGTTGCCAAAAGAAATGTATTACAACCAGGATCCAGTTCAGGCAAAGGGGGAGAGAATAAGCAGACTCTTGAAACAAGCAAAGAGGAGGCTAACACACAGAGGGGCTTCAGCAACTCAGTGCAAGGCATGGGGAGACCATGGAGTGGTGAAACGTAAAAAGAGAAGGGGGGGTTGAAAAAAAAGAGGAGTGGAAAACACTGAGATGCTTAACCCTCACAATAAAGCGAGCTTTCAGCTGGGGCCCCCACACGAGTTCTATTTGATGCAGCTCGTGTGCTATGAGCAGACACCCGGCTGCTGGCGTGCAGAGCCCGACTTCGTTCCCCAGCACAGCGAGCCACCGGTCGCTTCGGTGCTCACCCTTTCTTCTTGCACTTCCCATTTATGCAGGTTAGCTGTCCCTGCAGAAGGAAATGGAAACTAAAAGGACTTTTAGTTGACTTAATTAATGCCTGTAACACTAGCCAATTGACATCAGCGCCTTGTCTGTCACTCACTGTAGGAGGGGGGAGATGTGTTAAAAATAACAGCCTATTTCCGCTTCTCCAGCCCCAGCTCTGCCGCAAACCAGCAGAAAAAGCCAAGGCCAAGTCAGTTAGTGACATCTTAAGGCTACTGACAGAACTGGCTGGGTAGTTTATTGGATGCATTTTGTATTATACAACAGAAGAACCAGTATATTGCTGTTCCTCAACAGAGTACTTACAGTCAGAAACACCTGGGCATCGCTTGGTTTACGTGCTGGTTACCCAGAGACCGATGTTGAAATATGCAGCTTACAAAGCAAGCTCAACTTATTTTAAAATAGAATAAAATAAAAAAAAAAAATCTACATTTCATTTAACAGTCTTTCTACTTTTAAAACTAAAAATAAGTGCCTCTAAACTAAGCAAGGATGGATGAAGGAAGGGAGTCTCCAACACACCTCTCGTCTTTACAGGGATTATTTGCAAAGCCCAGCTTCAGCCTCATGGGCTTAATTTCATTGCGTATCAATGCAGAGAGAGAAGCTCTTCCAATGGGTGAGTCAAAGGTGACACTGTTCTGACTCAGCCCTGGAGAAAACCATTTCCCTCTGCTGATACAGAGCAGACAGGGTGTGATTAGCCTCATTAGGTGATGGCCAGCCTTTGTGACTATCCCCATCAGTCTAGATTACAGAGTTATAAATGGAGTTTTAAAACAAAAATGTTTTGAAATGATTATTTCTTTTACCTTCTATTTGTAAGCCACTAGAAAAGTAGTAGGTGCTTTACAAATAGAACAAGGCCACTTTTGTCACCCTAAAGTGGTAATTCTGCAAACTTCCCATCCACATGAGGACTCACCGGTATCAGCCACAACTAACACTTGGCAGGACATTCCCTCACACAGCTGCCCCGGCCCGGGGCTCGGGCAGCAAGGCGAAAGGCTCACCAGGGTAGTTCCAAACATTGCTGCTCCTGGCTGTCTCCTGCTCTCTCTTGGATGCTGCTGTTTCTAGAGCAGAAAACTTGCCCCCATCATCCTGGCTTGCAGCACAGCACAATAGCTTTAACCACTGATAACAATGTTATTTTCTTTAAGAAGATGAAAGCAGCAGCGGGGCAGCCAAGTGCTCCATACAACTAACTCCAGCTACCAGCATGGTACCTCTGCCTCAGGAGGTGATGAAAGCTGTGCAGCAGGGAACATCAGCATCTTACATGGGCATGGGCTCAGTGACTGCTGTGTGCGGTAAGGAGGAGCTGGGACTAGAGGATGCACCTCAAGACATGACTTCAAGGGTGGTGGGAGCTGGTGTATCTATATGTGGAGAAGGAAGGTGCACCTTCTCCAGCTGTGGTCCATTGGTCAGAGCATGCTCACTAAGGGTGAGAAGCAGCTGGCCGCTCCTGCAGTCATTACTCAGCCTGGCCTTCAGCTGAGGATGGTATGAAAAGAAAACAAAGTACTGAGTACTCTGCAATTATCCATATAAAGTCACTGGTCTAACTCCTATGGGAATAGTTATGACTGCAAAGAAGGGGGGGTGGTGTGTGTCTTCAAAAGTCACTGTTTATATGTAATGTATAACACAGCTACACCTCAGCAAAACAAGCAGTCAAACCCTTTGGAGAATTCCAGCATTAAATTACTTCCTCCAGTCTCAGGGTACCATAATTTATGTGCGATACAGCCGAGAGAATTCAAAGAGTGAGCAGTCCTGGGGGATGTTTCATTTCACAGCCCGTGAATTCACACGGAGGCAGAACAAGCTGGTTAAAGAGAGGTTCCCCCCACCGAACAAAACGGGCTCAACACCTGCTCTCTGAGGGCAGCTTCACTTGCTCGAGTGCAATGAAATGTAGTCACTGTTTTATGTACAGTGCTGTCTTAAAACCATCCTTTTAAAGGCTTGACTGATCTTTGCAAGCAATTGTGATATTACTTGCTTTATATGCTGCTTATTTAAGAAGTTTAGGTGACACAGGCTGGCTGAGCAGCTACATCCTGGCTACAGTCTCACACAAAAAATGTATGATACAGTTGAGTAGCTCATCCATGGAAAATATAAGTCTTAATGCCTCCCAGTGGGACACACCTTTATCTCCTGTGGTATAGGTCTTGTTTTGGGAGCAAGAGTTCATAGGGTCTATGACCACTGCCGTCTAGCCACACAGTTACGAGGGTATGCACTAAATCACTGAGTACAGGAGAATATCAGACTTCCTACGTACATGTGGGTAAACTTGTTCCTTAATCTGTACTAAAGGTTTTATTCATTATTTGATTGATACACTCCAACGAGAACCTGCTGCACCAGGCAGGCTGGGGACTTGGGTCGGCAGTCTAGGCTTCTCCACTGGCATCACGAACGGGCATCCCTAAGAGGTGTGTGAGTGCAGACTGCGTTAGCATTTTTGTGGTTGATATATGAAGTTTCTTATTTAAATAACTGAGATGGTTACTCTTATCAATTTACCAACCAAACAACATACCCCAGCGTCTGATCCCTTTAAGCCATGGCCAGATTTTGTCAGTCAAGCCTGTTGGGACCTCTGGCACACAAATGACAAATCACAGTGTTAGCAGAACTATTGACACACATTTTTAATACATAACTACTGTTGTTATATATAATCAGAGCTGATAGAGTTCCGCATAAAAGGGTATTTTAAAGTGCCAATAAAACCACTTAGCTTTTACAACACGCTGCGTTTACTCCATTCCCCCTTCCTCCAAAAAAGCTTTCCTTTTGAACTAAGCAATTTATATATTGGGTCAGTGTTATAAAGTAGGTATTTATAGCAGATTTCAATGGAGTGGAAGCTGGAATAAAGGCAACTTGCTTTTAAATGCAGCACGGAGGCAACTTTGCATTGATAAGATTATCAACTGTTTGTACATAGAAGATGATGTGGTCACTGAGGGGCCTCACATTCTGTAACTGTAACCCAAATTATTTGCTTTTCTAACAAATCGTTTATACTTCAATTTTTCTTAGACTCATTCAATGTCAGCTGAGCAACTTGTTCAACAATTAGTAGCTGAACTAAAGAATTTAGCTGATAACACCACACTGTCTTCTTAATTTAATCCTTTTATTTCCAAAAACCACAATAAATGCACCACCAGGCTAGTGATAAAAGCAGCTCTAAGCTGTATTATCACTATAAGATGATCACATACGCAGACAGTTGGCCATAACTTGCGTTTTGTTGCGCCTCAGGGTTGCATTTATCTTGGAAATCAGTTTGGTATTGATGGCATAACTCATCAGCGATGCTAACTAGCCCCTTACTGCCAAACCGCTCTCAATTACCACAGCGATACCTTCTTTCTTCAGACAAGCTAGCTCAAAGAAGCAGGACAGGGGTCACATAAAATTAGTGAACACCCAGATTTTTACCAAGCGTGAATACAGAAAATTGGATGCAATGTTTAAATGGAGCATCTTTAAAATTAAAAGGAATAGGGATTAAGTTTTTGGGAAGTCCCCTTCAAAGAAATTGGCTTTGTAATTGTTTTCCACTAAGAACAATGCAGAAGGAAAGAGGAAAATTCTGAAGTTTATGGTGCAGTCTGCATGTCTAAATACGAACTAAAATAACATTAGTCTTTGTGATTTAAAGAAATTAGCATCTTTGTAACACGGATAGGTACAAAACAGAAAACCGTTGGATTAACTGGTTTTCCTATGAGAATTAATACTGCTTTAATGATGAGCATGTTTGTTTATTTTTGTTTGGTTTTTTAATACTTGCTGCTAGTTATCATAGTAAATAGAGGAATTGTGTGCGGGGTCTAGTTTTCCTCCAAATACCAAGTATTTCTATTTAAGAAATGCAAAAATTGAATACATACAATGGAATGTGCAGATGCCCGGCAAATAATAGAAATTTGCACATGCAAATAGACCAATTATGCATGCATGTGTCAACGGCTTGCGAAACAAATATTTGAAAACCTATCCCAGAACAGGAAACTGGCATGTCAAAAAGGTAAAAGAACAAGTAAAACAAACTTCTTTTTCTGTTTTCCTTTGCATTACTGCTACTTTCTCTACCAATCGTATGCCCCAGCATATTTTAACTAGGCATCTAACATAAAGCCTGGTGAAGTCAATGGAAAGATTCCTGCAAAGTTCAGTGGCCACATGAACAATATATTCAGAGCTTACTGTAGACAGACCTTTGTATTTCTGCACACGGATCCTTTATAGATCGCACCATTTCATATAAACTGGATTGATAGTTGGATTTATTATTAAAGACTTATCTACATGGAGAAGAAAAGAGGATTAATTCAAATTTAAATACACTGCTGCAACTGCTCTGTACTAGCTGGTGTTCAGTAACTCTGCAAAGAGCCAGCTGGGTTTTCGTCCCCAAGTCACTGTCTCTGCGCAGAGGAGTTTCCCTCAAAAAAAACGCACCCAGCCCCTGCGCCAGGAATCCTCTGCTCCTTGCTGCTGCCAGGTCCTGCCCATCTGCTGGCTGCTCCCCCGACACCAGGTACATTTAGTACTACAGTGTCTGGAGGGCATCAGGCTCAAAATAATCCTGCAGCTTGAGCTGTCTCATGGCACAAGCCGTTTCCTTTGGGGCCTTTTCAACGCTGTAGTTGGTTAGGTGAGGTTTCTGGATCTGCCTGCTGCCTGGCTTTGTACATCCCGAGTAAATAAAAAACGGGGGAGCAGGAGGTGTGGGTACAGATCCGTTCTTGTTAAACGTGCTTTGTGCAGTTAATTTTATATTGGAAGGAGGATACGATCACTGGGGAGGGGGGCATCAGTGTTAATTCATGGCCCTGCCCCGTAGGACTGAAGGACAGATAAAAGGCAGGTGGGCTTTTGCCCAGGTTTGATACCATTTTACTATGGTCAATGCCGTAGTCATCACTCCTAAGGGAGCCTGGGATTTATTGCAGAGGATTTATAGAGCTGTAGAAGTTAAAAAAAAAAAAAAAGAAAAGAAAGAAGAAGAAAAAAGAAGATAGGCTTAGACGACCTTTACTCTATTACACAGGAATATTGTGTCATTGGAGTGGAATTTAAACCTAATTTAACCAAAAGCATTCTCCTCCTGCAAAAGACTCGCTATTGAAAGAGAAGTGCGAGGTCTGCCTCTCTCAACCTCCCTATCTGCAACATTTCGGCTTCAGCTCAATGCCCAGAGGCTGCCAGGTGCTGCTTATGCCTTCACACGGGCACCGAGCGTGGCTAACCAGCTCCACGATTAGGCTGGAGACATCAGTACGGTTCAGCTCCTACCAGGCTGTTGGTTTCATGGCTACACGTGGATGAGCTGTGCCCGGCGTTATTTTGGCTGCAGTAGTACAAACCGTCTTGAAGTCCACAGACCTTACGTAGATGATTTCAGAAACTGATATGAAAAAGCAAGGAGAGAACAAGAGGTGGTTTTTGCAGAGCGTGCCAGTCCCTTGTGGCAGCCCTTGCTCGGGATAATGACCTTTTTTACTCTCTCCTCATCACCAAGTATCCCTAATTCTTTACCTTCCTATTTTCCTTTGAGATAGACAGACTTTCCTTCCTTGATCTCCTGTTTATCAATGGCTTCTATGCTGAGCATTTGCCCTTTTTGTCCCTTATTTTTCCTTCCTTGGAAAGTCTGGAAAATGCTGCACAGTGGCTAACCGGTATTCCTGAGTGTCTAGACACTTGAGGACAACAGAGGAGAAAATGAGCAGTGAGTGTCTGTGGCTCAGTTTCCATGGCAACAAAGATTAAAAACGAGAAAAAGGCACCTACTCCTAGTTGTTGAGATGTTGGAGCTGCAGAATTCCTTGTCCACCTTTTCTCCCATGGGCTGTGGAAGCACAGCACAGGGACCAGCAGCACTCATATTGATGCTTAGCAGTGGTTAGCGGCTCAGTCCGAAATTACAGTTTGAGATTACAGCTCCTCTGCAACATATTTTAGCATGAGACAGAGAGGTAGCACTCCTCACTGACCACAGTTTCAGAGCGCTTTATGTAAGCATGGGGAGCAGATGGTGAGGTTGGCTAACGGGGCCAGAGTAGCGGTTGCATCTGTAACCCTGCAAGCAGTTCAGGTCAAAGACTCGTCCCTGACTCACACAATCAAACAGCTCAAAACCACACTTAACCATTGCTACGTAAGGAGTCCTGGAGCACATCAGAAATTAAACAAGATGGTAATGAGGTTAGAAACTGGAGTTACTTTTGGACAACATTTTATTTCAGTAGTTTTCTGTTGTGAGGAGCCTTTCCCCAGGGCTCCTGCCAACAGGATGGCATTAACTGCTTGCTCCGTCCTCAGTCACTGCCTTCCTCTCTCAATGCGGTGCGGTTGGCATGAGAATATGTCATGGCCAGTGACTGGGAGAGTCCTGAGCAGTTCAGGCAATGAAGCCAACAAAGACGCTGTGATCTGATGGGAACGTGTAAGGGAAAGGGTGGAAAAGGCAAAGTGGCAATGGCAAAGCGTGCGGGCTACCTCTGCAGGGTCTTCCAGGCTGCTGCAATTCAGTCATTCTACAGCAAAGATGACAAGCACATCCTTGCTGAAGGAGCTCTCAACTATGCAATCGTGAATGTCCTTTTGTTGTCTCATCTGCTTCCAAGATGAACGTCAGGTTGGAGCCTATACCTCCCTCACCATGCCAAAATCCCAGCCAGCTCATAAAAGCGATGGGGCAGTTGGCATGTTGCTGGGGAACCAGACTTCTGCCATCTTCGTTAGCTTTATCTTCATGCCACTTTGGTGATTCTTATAAGGTCTGTTGAAACCCAGACTCCACCTTCACCCGTCCAAGCAAAGAGGCCCAGGGCCAGCGCAGCTCCTGTTCCTGTGCCTGAAAGGTAGAACCACCCTGGTCCCAGCGGGAGCCACGGCACCTCTCCCATGCCGCAGGAAATCGGTGGCCGACCAACACGTCTTCTCACACCGATGCCACCTGGCCTGCCACGAGGTTTTAGCTGCAAATGTGAACTTGGTTTTCCAGAGAACTTCTCTGCTGTACCTTCATCAAAAGACTGGCTCTACTCCAGTGGCTTCAGTGCTTTGAACTTTACTCCTGAATCCAAATGAAGCACAAATGGGAGCCATTGACACCACTGAACTTTTAAGGCTGACACGCTATTTAGCAACTTATTAATGCTAGATCTTTTGAGGAAAGTTTTCACTCACCGTCCACTCTAAAGAGCTTTGTCAAACTGTAACCATTTTAATTTTACTACAATTGCCCCTGGAGGAGCTGGTGAAAGTTATACCAGCTGTACATTTATTTTACTGTTTTTACCTCCCTTTTTTCTGATCATCAGTCTGTCAAGGCTATCAAGATTTACATTTAAATGTAAAACTGGACTGTCCACCAAATAGCCTTTGAAGCTATTAGCTGTGAAAGATAATCAATTGGGAATGGGCCCCTGCAGAGCACTTTTCAAGCACAGTCATCACCAAAAAGCAATTTTGCTGGCAGGCTTTTTTTTTTTTTTTTTTTTTTTTAAGGAAAAAAATAATGAACATCCCTATCCAACTAAAGTTATATCAATGGCTGATCTACATGATTTTACAACAAAAGCAGAATTTAACATTGTTTAGGCAAATTGATTCACATGATAAATTCTGAACATTTTTGGAGGGACTAAGAAGCAAGGATTGGCAACTTTTTCAGAATCCCCCAACAACTATATGTACTTAGAGAAACTGAATGATCCAATATGGCCAGAGATGAGGGAAAGTGCTACTATTTAGGATAATAAGCCTTACGTCAGTCTTGTAAAAATTTAAAAACAAGGTACGTTTTTATCACCTCTTTAGCTTTACAGCTTCAGCATGGCATCTTACATTGTTTTTTTTCTAAAACTGTCACCACTTATAGTCCCTTTCGTTTATTAGAACAAAAAAAGCTTGTTTCACAAAGAACTTTAATCTATTAATTATGACTGCTATGCATTATGCAGTTTAGCTTTATGCATTCCTGTTCTTTCAAATTTTCCTTTAGGCCATCATGAGATGTGACTATCTCCAGTATCTATCTAGGTATTTGCATCTCGCTCATCACCGAGGTATCCAAGTTATTCTCATCCTCACAATATACTTCTGAGGTGCACGTCACCTTCTCCAGGTGGGGAATTCAGCAGCATGACTCCAGTGAAAATACATATTACTAATATAATAATTAAATATGGCCAGTAACAGTAAGTGGAGACACACTTTGGAAGTACGAAGCTGTGATCTGTGTTGAGAACAGGTGGGGGATGGATATTTTCTTTCAGAGACTGTCACTGAAAAAGGTGCAAATACAACCAGCAGGCAGAACAGGGTGATGGCTCGGGGCTGGGAGACCCACGGGGAACGCAGCCCACCTGTGTCGCTGGCCTCGCGCTGCCTCACCTGGCCCGGGGTTCCCAGTCTTGATGAGCTTCCATTCTGTGATCAAAAGAAAAATGATAGAAAGTTGTCTGAAGAGCTCTGACCAACAGCGACACGCAGCCTAAGTCTGCTATGTAGGGCCAGCCTTTATTTCCAAAGGCTGCAGGTAGCACAAAAATTTTAACAGCTCTCCTTCACTTTGAAAGATATGAATGGGAAACTTAAGCTGAAAACATTGGAGGTTTCTCCAAGCTTTCTTTTGGTGTCTCTCACATCAGGTTTGATAAATTGAAAGACGTTCATGGCATAACATGTTGGTTCATCCAGGAGCACAAGAAGGCATAAATGCACCCCTGTATCCTTATTAAAAAAAAAACCAACCCAAACAAAACAACGAACCAAACCACCCCCCCCAAACTCTACAGGTCCTCAGATAATTATTTCCCAGATAATGTTCAACTGTTACCTACAAAATTCACCCACTCTTACCACTAAGCAAGAGAGCTTTCGCTTTCAGGCATTAAAAGCAAGTTTACATGAGGTCTGAAACTAGGAACTTGGAGCAATCCCCACAGCACCTCTGCCAAAGTTGAACCTGTAATAGTACATAATTCCTCTTTCTTACAGAGGCAAACCCAACTCCTGAAGCTTATGGAATAAGGTATCTGATATCACAGGTCACAGAATTCAGTGGCATTACAGCAGCAGACCCTGAACATACATGTTATTTGTTACCCTAATGGTATATGGCATTAAAAAAACCCAACTTTGCTTTGCCATGGACTTTTTCACTTCCCTACAACATTGTGAAGTCTCTAAAAGATAAAAGACAGCCATGTAACCAAATACTGTATGTTTTATGAGTCCTTCTCCGTGTCTAGCAACTGGAATAAAGACAAAGGCAGAACTGGATACCTGAGAGAGAAAAGCTTTTCCTACAACAGACTTTTAATTCACAATGATACCTGAGACATTAGTTCCTCAGGTCACTATAGAAACCTTTATCACCTTATGAAAGGTCATCGGGATAAGTGACAGGAGACATCAGTTTCTCTTAACAATATTGGTTTCTCCTCTTAAAATTTAAATAACAAGGCTAAAGATTTTCCAACCAGAGATGTAAAAGGCCATTAGAGCATCCAGTCAATATTCCTGAAATTATAGGACAGAAGCCTTTCTACTGAGGACACAGCAAATATTTTTACAGACCTCACAGCATCGCATTGCAAAAAGGGATGACTGACTATATTTTGACTGTAAGCACAAGTAAATAAACGAAGAATCAGAAATACCGAACAAAATAAACATATCCAAAAGAGAAGCCTTTCCCCAGTTGTTTGTAGTCTAGAGAAAAATGTCTTGGCATGCTTCTAACATTTTTAAAGAACAATTTAAAACCCCACAACAGGAGGTACTTTCCAGTGCGGTCAGATCATAACAGCAGTAAATCGCTTTGCCAAAATGATTGGGAAATATTCTGATTATAATTTTTTAATTGCAAAAACCATGTGTGTTCAATAGAAGTTTGGTTTTCCCTCAGATCCCAAAGGAGCTAGCTTTGGGCCAAGTTCTGCTTGCTTTTAGGTCTCATCTCACGTGAGGACTTGATCCCATTCACTCATCCAGGAGTGCTTCCCGGTGCATCTGCATATCCAGTAACCCCCCCTGTGCAGGGGACAAATTGATGCTGGTTTTGGGCAGGAATCTGCCATTTTGATGCAAATGACAGTTAAAGCGTTTATCAAAACCACATAAAAGATACTAGCAACCCTGATAGAGGGCTTAATCCAGAGTGCTGCTGGTTTATTGTTCAAACTCAACACTGCATCTTTCTGGGGACATTGTGCAGGAGCTCACGCAGATAACTGCCACACCGAAACACAATTAAAGGTGTCGAAGACAAATTTTTTCTTTGGACTTTCGATTTTTTTCCTGCTGCATGTTTCTAGCCCACAAAACAGAGAGAAAAGTACGTTTTAGTAGGTCTTGCTGAGGATAAGCCTCTGCTCACGTGATAGTTGGGTCTGGTTTTAAAAAGCAATGTCATGGAATAACAACAACAAAATCAAAAAAGATTGGGAAGGACGGAGGAGCAGGGGGTTGCTTTATTTGAAATGCATACACGCTACGCACCACTGCTCGCTTAGTGTTCTGGCTAACGTTCTTGCTCTGTTTAACCTCATTTCTTTAAGCAGTCATAGAGATTCATATTCACAGAAGAGGGAGGACTGTAACACACTGTAACTCGCAAATGGGACTCCACAAGCGAATTGTGTAAAAATGACGAGCCTGTGCAGAGAGCAAAACCTGCAATGAATGTGTTGAAGGAAGCTAAGCGTGGAATATCTAGCTTTACACTTTCCTCTTAGAGCCAGTTCAGTGCCATGCAGTGTAAACACCATCCATTTTGTAACAAGTGAGCAGAAGTGAGAAGCGCTCCCCCGCAGCAGCCCGGGCAGCCGCGTTTGCTCGCTCTGTGCCCTGTGGGGCTCAGTCCTTACCAGGGAGGGCTTGGGGATCCCCAGGCAAGAACAAAAGCCATCCAAGTATTTTCTCCCGGAAAGAGACAACTTGCTACAGAGCTCTGAGGCTATGGCAGAACTCTAGGAAGGTATACGATTTATTTACCATGTGCTTGAAAGCAAGCAAGCTCTACAAGAGACACTTGTTATGAATTACCATGCTCTCTCAAGGGATAGTTCTGTTGATAACATGAAGAATGCATTAAATGAATATCAGAGATTAAAACAATCTGCTTCTGCCAGCTCCAAAACACAAAGACCGTTCATAAAAGAACAGAACAGAAATAAAGCCAGAATATCGGAACAGAAAATTCAAAAAAAATTGTCCCCATGTTAGCCTTGATTAGCAGCTGCTTTTTTTTTTTTTTTTTTTTAGGGTGGAGGAAAGAACTCTCTAGATTGTTCACTTGAATAAAATGCAATCAGCTAAACAATGTTGAAGAAGCAGCACTAAGCTTTGTCTATTCATTCACACCATTTTGTTATCTTTCCTGTTTATCTTAGAGGCACACATAGGACCAGAATGAAGGTTAGTCTTTACAATATGACAAATCTACTGGTTTCCTATTTTAGAAGGTAAACAAGCCTTTTTGTGACACTGAAATGCAGATAACAGAGCTGTGTAACGTGAAGTGTGACATTAGATTGAACATGAGATTCCTGGACGTGGTGGTGCATCCCCTGGGTGCAGGCCTGTTGGCCAAGTACAAACAGAGATAAATTGCAATTCAAACTACCAGCTTTGTCAAAATCGCTCATTTTGTATCATTCTTGTAGTGCATGACAATTCTGCAGCTGCAAGCTATGTACAGGTTAAAATTAATTAACAAGGAGTAAAAAATGATCAGTTTAGCATAAATTGTGAGGTTAAGTTCTGGCCATAAATCTGCTTCATCGAATCTTAACAGTAGAAAACTTTGGACTTTTTTTTTTTTTTTTTTTTTAAATCTTAACTGAAAGTAAGATTTTTACAGCTAAGCTTTTTGTAACTTCTTATAAAAGTGGATTTTGAAATGTTTTTACCCGGGAAAGAGTTAAAAGCGGGGAACTGTTTAACAGGAAACATATCATCAAGCAGAAGAGACCACACTTCAAAGTTTATCTGGATCTCTAGCACCACCTATAGATGACAGAAAATACTTCACGCTGACGAAACCCTGCATGCCGAGTTCATTTATACCAACAAGTACAGGAAAATTAATGTTACTTTTTAGTTGCCAACTTGCAGTACATTTGCACTTACAAGCTTTCAGGCTTGGCACAATTTTCTATACCTGAAAGCCTGCCTATAAGCAGCTAGTCTAACTACCTCCAAACTTTTATCTTAAGAGTACCACTCCTTTTGTAGTAACATACGGCCTCTAAACCCAGAGCAGCACATTTCCACCAGCTCCTGTCCCACGGCCCAGGCAGTTGGAGCACTTGGAAAGCTCCATCACTGGGGACCCGCGACATGCGAGCTCCTCAGGTGGGGTAATTAAAGTCTGTACCCACGCGGCTTGCAGAAATTAAAACATGATTATCCTTGATATCACCAGCCTTCATAAAATCAACCAGCAGGAAATACTGGGAAGATGGCACGTGAGCAAGCAGATACAGAGGCAGGCTTACCAGTGACGAAACCAAACACGTGAGGGCAAATCAATTTAGATTCTTTTGTCTTACAATAAAGAGAAAATATATAACAACTGGTATTAAAACCTAGATCACCAATGGACTAGTTACTCCTATTCAAAGACCTAGCACAGGTTTTGAAAGCTGAGAGTATAACTTGCTATCACCATTTGTGTCGCTCAGTATTACAATTTGGTGAAACGGGAGTTGGAAGAAATCTCCTGCCCGACCCATCTCTGTTTTGATCTGGGTTGTAGTTTACCATCTACTTTGCTATGCTGGTGTAACTGTTTGTGGAGCAGTGCCGTAAACTGGACCACCGAGACGACCTGAAGGAGCCCTCCCTCCCTCTGCAGGTCAAAGAGACTTGAACTTGCACGGCATTAACTTCCCGAGGCTGGCTCTCCTGCAGCTCAGCTGTCCGTCACATGTGCCACAGCCCGGGCAGCGCAGCCCCGCCAGGCACTCACACTCCTGGGGACGCATCTCCTCCCCTGCGACGCCAGTGCTGCACGTGGTCTAGAACCACTGTAAGCTGGGTGAAAAAACGTGTATTTACTGTTACAGGACTGAGAGTGCCCCATCTTTCACTCGGGTTTACAATAACTATTGGCCCAGTGCGCAGAAACACTGTACACAGCCTGATGGTTTAGATCACGCGCGTATGTACACGTACATTTGGAGATGGGTTAATAGTGAAGAATTGCTACTATGCCATGCATTTTAATTCAAAGATAACCAAGTGTTTGATCTGTGCTGCTCCGGTGATCGTTTACAACCTGGATATCAGGGACCACATATAATAAGATCAAGCACTTACCCGTGATGCCTTTTATCTTCCAAGTGCTTTACAAGTAGTTTCAACACAGTTGAAATGTAATGATCAGGTCTGTGCTACAGGCACAACAATGAAACATGACTGGAGAGCCACAAACCAGCAATGCCAGCGTTAAAATTCAAAGTATCTAGGCTTTCAATTTATTGTTCTCAATGAATGTTCTGCAGCGATCTAATGGAGTAAAAACCTCCCACCTACTTCTAATTTTTATAAAAATAGGTGCGCTTGGTGACTCGGAACTGGGTCTTGTCAGCTCCTCAAATCACCTAGCTGTAGGGAAGAGATAATTAGCAGGTGACAAACCTGCATCACCAGGAAAGTTGGAGAACAAGTGTAGGAAATAATAAGCCCTGAAACACAACTGTCAGTGAACTTAGAACTTTTGCTTCATATTTCAATGCAGCATGGGGCTAGGAAACAAGTCTTTAATAATGCCTTTTTAATTAAGCATTTATGAAGTTCCTTCCTCTAAGTGGAGTGTGGTCTTTTCTGATAGCCACAAGTGTCAGGCACACTGTCAGACAGTTCAAATCAAACCCCAGATTTTAAAACCAAGATCATTTGGAAGGGTTTTTTGTTTTAAAAGAACATTAATTTAGAATCAAGGATGAGGAAGGCAGAAGAAATACGGATCTCCAAAAATACTATTTCCCATAAATAACGGAGACAACCATACTGGAGCATTCAAGTTTAAACAACCCTTATTTCAACAAAAAACACAGGTCGCATTTTCAAGAACAACCTGTACGACTGTACTTGTGAGTTATGATTGCATTTTCCTACTCGTCACTGTGAAGCAGGGAGCCTTACACTGTACGTAGAGTAAGTACCACACAGAAGGATGGAGCGGGGAGCACCCCCACGTACACAAAATAAAGGCTGTACAAGCTAAAAATTTCAAACACAAGGCCTATTCAGAAAGTGGCCCTAATTATATAATCTTTGTAAGTTTTCCAAGCATGTATCTAGCACATAAAGCAATCATTCAATGTCTCCCACTAGCAAATACTGTGAAATTTAACTTGACTTTGATTCCTCGAGAGGGAATCTCAGAGCTGGTTTTGATAACAGTCTCTTTTCAGTCTTCATGTATGTTAACAATTGTCCTTGGGATGCTGTCTGGCTGTGAAACGATCTCTGATTTTTGCAGATCCAGGCACCTACAGAGCTGTCTATTTTCCCAAGTTGAGAGTCTGTTCTTTAACTAGATAGTTTGGTAGTGAAGGTATTATTAGCTTCCACTACAAGAACGCTCACCACACAGGACTATAATATTGCATAGTTCAAAATACGGCCTAGAAGTCATTCGTTATAGAAATGTGTGTCATATAATGGTAAATTACTATCTCATTGTGATCCAATCTGAATTGATGCTGGAGTTTCAGACCTTGGAGTAGAATCTTTTTTTAATTTTAAATGGAACTAATTCAATCTTTTCCTTTTTCCCCTTTAACTTGAAAAGAACGGAGCCAAAATGTAATGCACTTTCACTACCCATGCAACTACAAACAGGCAGCATTAAAATAAAAACAAAATTTAGGTAGTGTTTGTAAAAAATATATTTGCAGTTGTTTTGTTCTTTAAAACACAGGTGCCTCTGACAGAGTTCACTGTGCCATATATATAATTTGTAATAGTGTTCTTACTAACAAAGTTAGTTATTACTGATGGATGGACGAAATTCTTTTGTTTTCTGAAAACGATCACCTGGTCTTCTGCGTAAGCATTTCCAGATTAAGTACCAGGCGCTAGCAGCTTCTACAGATATTAAGGAACAGCCCCCTTAAACTTTACTAGAACTGCATTAGGCCCAGTAGTAGGCATTTCTTACAGATCAACAATCAGCCAGGCACAGTTAATGCACAGCACGTAACTGAAACAGACTTCACTTAAAAATATACTTCAGAATGGCTTGAACTATTACCTTTTCTTGTGTGCATGAAAGAACGAGTCTGCTGTGAAGGTAACTCATCATAAGGTGAGGCTTTCTTATTTTAGCCAGCACAATACAAGAATCACATTCTGGGAAGCTTACCGCTCGGTGAAATTGTCAACAGCTGCTTCGATGCTCAGATTTTACAAAGAACACAGCCTCCGATTTCAATAGAGGCACACAAACATACACATCCTCTTTTTCACATACCAGATGTATGCTTCCATGTACAGACAAGTAAAATGTGTAAGTGGAAGGTATTTGGCTTTGTAGGACAAGTCCTGCATTCACTTATGTCCTATGCATTTCTGCTGAATTCAGCACTGCCTCTGAGATTGAAATTTGTATAGTAATAGTACTTTGCAACTAATCCGGTATGGAGTCTGCTGGACACAGCAAAGCTGTATGGGCTCCACTTTGAATGATAGAATAGGTCTGCTTAGGGGCTTCTGTGTGAGAGGATGAAGAAAATATAGGAGGAGGGGGAGCCGAAGTGGACACTGTTATACTCTGACCCCCATCACTAACCACAGTCACTTCTGTTGCTCCTTCTTGTATCAAAGCATTAAGGCCTTCTAAGTCAGAGCAGCTGATTCCAGAGCTGGTGATGAAAGCTTGGTTTGCCGAAGCCTCATGACTGCTGACAGGAGCAGCAGGAATCAGAGTTTGATGTAAAGCGCTTCCATCGCTTTGGTCATGGGTTGTGAGAAGAACTGCTGGTTGTGCCACAGGCCCTGCTTCACTTTGAGATATGGGAGGCGGAGGCGGTGCCAACAAACTGACTTGGCCCAGCAGCTGCAAGCGGCTGTTGGCTGAGAGGTCTTCCTGATTCTGGCTAACTAATGCAGGAGGCACGACATTCACTGATGCAGCCTGAACAATACTGTTCGTCTGAGGAACCTGGTGACCCACAATGATCTTGACCCTTCCCTCATTGTACGGAGAAACCTGAGCAGCCTGAAGTGGGACCTGGAGGTGACTGACAGTAATCGGGGCACTGGCCTGCCGACTGGGATCCATCTGGAGCTGTAGAACAGCCAGTTCGTTATTTTTAGAGCCATTATACATACTGTGCTGCTTCTTATGGCTCCTGAGAGAATCTTCTCGGACAAAGGAAGCGTCACACAGGTCACACTTGAATGCCTTCTTGGCATCCAATTTGGCAACTTGCCTGGAGCCACCTTGCTTTGGCCTATCTCCTTCCTTCTCCACCGTTTGCTTCTTGGTCTTGACTTTGTCACCATGAGCTTTCCTCACATGAGTTGTCAGGTTGCTCCGCTGCTTGGTATCAAAGCTGCAGAATTCACATTTGAAAGGACGATCTTTGCAGTGAATTCGCTCGTGCACTTTCAGAGCTGCCTTGTTGGAGCAAGAGTAGTTGCACTCTGAGCACTTCACTGGTTGTTCGGGCTGATGAGTTCTGATGTGGTGCCGAAGGCTTGTTTTGTTTCCACACTGAAATTCACACTCTGGACACTTGAGAGTATTTTCCATGCTGTGCTTGATACGAATGTGCGATTTCAAGTTTCCTTTCATGGCACACCGGACCTCACAGAACTCACATTTGTAAGGTTTCTCACCAGAATGCACACGCATGTGCCTCTTCAAGTCTGAGTTGATTTTAAATTTAGCAGGACACATCTGACATTGGAAAGGAGCATCTCCTGTCAACAAAAAACACAGTTCAAATTACAGATGAGACACCAAGATCCACTGGAGAGACCAATGCTATAATGAATTATGTACAGCTTACTTGTTCTAAATGCCTGTAAACTCCCAACATATTTTCAAGATGTAGAGAACTTTAATGGCACAGTGTTTATCACCTGGTCTGACATATTTGTGTGCAAACCCTCCACGAGCATGCCTGCCCACATCTGTTGCTTTTTCATGTCCGCATCTTAGATATGCTCCATTTTTAGTTCATTTTGTGTGTAACACTGTTCAGTGTGCTCCAGAGAAGCCACTGAAGTTTCTCATTTGTCCCTCTTTAGCAACAGTATATCTCAACTACTGTTTAAAATTAATAAACACTGTAACTTTACCAGCTACTATATTTTTGAGGTCTAAGAAAACAACATAAACACATCCATGTCTCGGGTTTACATTACAAGATTTACAGGGAGGCTTGCAGGTTAACCGTAAGCCTAGGTAAATGGCAGGCTACTGCAGAAACAGATGCTTAACGGACAGCAGCCCTACTGCTCAACTATATAGCTGAGTTAGATTAGCTGAGAAGAAAAACTGATTACTTTTTTGGCCTGGTTCATGTAGTACAGCACAGATACTATTGCTGGCACAGGAAGGCAGTGGAAACTCTTGTCCAGAACATAGGGAGATGTAGGGACAAAAATCCATACCTAGATCAGTGTTAGGTGACTGCACAACAATAGCATTACTACAGTTACGGGGCGGGGGGAAGGATCACAGCCACATAAATGCAACTGGAAAAGACAAACGTGAGACTAACAAAACACGCATGCAAGCCTGTGACTCTGGGGAAATGTACCTATACAGAGAAGTAACATTAAGCTTTTGCTTTTCTGGCATTACAGCAATCAAGAAAGAGATATTTGCCTCACGTAGCACACCTAATAATGTTCCACAGATCACTTCAAGAAAATCTAAAAATCTAGTATCAGTTTGTATTCATGCAATATCAGTTTGCATTCGTGCAAACAGGTACATAAAATATTCTTAAGTGCCCTTTTTTTTTTTTTTTTTTTTTTTTTTATA
>WAAD01028315.1:129246-207748 GCA_013389945.1 Fregata magnificens
TGGCCTCGGCCCATCGATCCAGCCTATCCAGATCCCTCTGCAGGGCCTTCCTTCCCTCGAGCAGATCGACTCTCCTGCCCAGCTTAGTATCATCTGCAAACTTGCTGAGGGTGCACTCAACCCCCTCATCCAGATCATTGATGAAGATGTTGAACAAAACCGGCCCCAGAACCGAGCCCTGGGGAACACCGCTCGTGACCGGCCGCCAACTGGATTTCACTCCATTCACCACCACTCTCTGGGCTCGGCCATCCAGCCAATGTAGGATGTAGGCCTCGGTGGGCATTACAGGCAGACAGTGTTCCTGCAGGGTTGGAGAAAACTCTTTCCTATAAGGTGATCCTTCTTTTTAGGGGGATTGACGTCTTTGGTGCCAAGTGTGTTTAGTGCTTTGCAGCAACAAACTGGCTCAGCTGTTTTGGAGTGCCAGCTCACTGAAAGTTAGGTTGCTTTGCCCTATATTAAAAACGCAGCTATTCAGGAAAGACCCGCAGCATTATACATACCCTGAGTAGAAAATGCAAATTTGGAAGTCAGATGGCCTTTACTTCGGGTAGATGCCGTTTGCTACTTGAATTTCAGCAAGCTGTAAGAGACAAAAAGCTCCATTTGCATGTGATCGGTAAAGCCTCAGTGTTTGGCAGCTGAAGTCTCTGACAGACACATTCCATCTACGTGCGCTTTGCACCCAATTCAGGCTCCTGCTACTTTCAGACTTGTGTTAGGCACCGATATGTCTTTGGCGCTCTGGGGAGTGCACGGTGGTGGGGAGGAAAACGCTTACCTGGCAATAACAGGGGTAAAGCGGCTGCGGAGGGAGCAGAATGGACTAACGTGGGTAACTGAAGATCATATAATGCGGAGGAACACGAATGGGAAAACAAACTACTAATTCTGCTTTTTCCTTACGAGTTTGATTTTGTTGCTGAATGGTTTTATAGCTGTGTAGCTGTAACTGTGTATTCATTAATAAATGCAGTGTAATTTGTGTATGCACTAAACATACCCAGAATTTCAAATGCCAGTTCATATTACAGTTGAAGTTTTATTTTCCTGGGAAGGGGGTGTCAGCTTGACTTTTCCATTGACCCATTTTGCCAAAACAATATAGCACAGACATGGGATTGTTAGGGGGCCAAGATAAGACACAAAGGTGATAATCCCAGTTCTGGCCTGTGAAACCTGCTAACGGTGTTCAATAGCACATCGTAGTGCTGGCTGCAAGGATCAAATTAATCTTGCTTCAAGACCTCAGGTATATTTTAATCCAATTTTTGGTTAAAAATTTGATTAACACATTAAAATACTAAGAAGGAAACCAAATAAACTTCACACAATGCGTATTGAATGTGGAGCATTACTAGGAGTTTCAAAATGTATTCAGAATCTTCCCTCTGCCCCAAATAATAAAAATTAAGGAATTTACATTGATTCTGGAAATACAGATGGTTTTATGTTAGCATGGCTACACAGCCAGTACCTGTAAAGCATAGCACAGAAATAGGAATACCGTTAGTGCTGATGAGGCTGTTTTGGGAATATATCCAAAAGAAATTAAATCTTAGAGTAAAAGTAATCAACTTGAATCTCTTTTTCCGCGGTATAGATAGAGCTGTAGCGCTGAAGGCTGACTTTTAACTCATTTTGCTGTTTTTTCCAGAACACTATGAGCCATTTCCAAAGCTGACAGAGTGTCTGCCTGTCTGTCTATCTACCAGTTATAGTTGCAGTCACAGGTGTACGTTGGAGTACAGCATGACTTATTTTTATCTATTTCTCCCTTGGTTTAATGCCTTTTCATTAGAATACAAGCCTGCTGGACTCAATTAGAGAAGAATAGGCATTGTGTTTTGTTAAAAGTGAATTTTCACTTATCCAAGGACCTGCAATGACAGCTAGGCAGGCGATGTGTCCCCTTTTGACTGCCAGAACAAATACAGCAGGGAAAGAGCGTTGCAGCTGTACTCGCTGATGTGCTTGCTCTTTCAGGCTGGGTGCCAGGGTAACAGCATTTAATTGATACAGGGATGGTCTGAAGTTGCACTACTGAGTCAGATATGAATGGTTTTGTGTCTGGTGCGTTACCAGCTCTTTTAGAAACATTTGCTACATTATTGAGTTGGACACTATTAACGAGATGTGTTAAATTAACTTACGGGAAAAGATTCAGCACTGCAACTGGCACCTGAAAGAGGAATTCCCTCCACCCCTTCCATCATTCCTTCCAGCTGTTTTGCAAAAAGCACTTGGTCAGTAGCAAGCCGAACTGCTTAGTTCCCTATGCTGGCAAGGGCTGAAGGCAAGTGGAAGGAAAGTGATCAGTCTTGGACTGCTCTTGCGTTGCTCTTCCCACCCCTGGTATTTCCCAGCAGGCCGCAAATACAGCTCAGCTGGGATTTTTCAGGCTTTTTTCATTGGGGGAAGAGGAGGTGGGGCCAAATTAATACTTTTCATCATAGGGACACATGAATTTTGATAATGTCTCTGCTGGGAAGAGTTTTTTCAGGTGCAGGCAGCTCTGTGTGGTTAAAACCAGAGAGAGAAAGGCACCGGCACAAGGACAACCAGTAGCTTGCAATGCAGGCGCCTGTGGTTCAAGTCCTTGGCCTCTTGTATCTTAAGGGAATATTAACTGTCAAATCACTCACTCTCTGGGTTTTGTTTTACATACGTGGTTAGAAGAAGAAAAAACAGTCAATAGGCACTGACTTCAATGTAATGCAGAGCTTGAAATATTTTTAAAAATGCCTTATGTCTTTGGGGTAACAGCCACCTTCGGATCCACTGCTATTTACAAGAACTCCTGACATACGGCACTTCCAAATATAATAACGTAAGGACCTGTCTTTAAAAACATTGGACTTACTTACAGTCATATTGCCTCTTTGCATAAGACCTTCGTAGTAAAATGTTCTCAGAAGCACACGAGTATGTGCATAACGTGGCTTGCAGAAATACCGGTTATCAAGTGCACGTGTACTGTGAAAGTTCTTTGAGGCTGGTGCTGCTCACTGCTTTGTGTTTCAACAGTACTTAGCCTGATAAAAGGCTCGATTCTGGCTTTGGCGTGAACATTGAAAACATCATTATTATCTTATTAATAAATAATAACCCTTACAGATCAGGACTTTATCGAACAATGTTCTGGACAGAGAGTTTTCATTTTACTGGATGAGGATTGATGTCTGAGGGTGTAACACCGTACCGAGCACTTGAGTCATCGAGCGGAGCTCTGCTGAGATCACACTTGACACTGTTTCCAGACTTTAAGGCATAAATCAGTATGCATGTGTAATCTTCGTCACCCTTAACCTGACTGAAATGAAAATACTGCAGTGCTTCAGGCTCCCTACAAGTGCAGTGCAAGCAAACAAGGCCCAGAAAAGACAAATGTCAATCATGAGAGAGAAAGAAAAAAATCAGACGGAGGCATAAAAAAGTCCGGCCTCATCAGAGCCTGGGGGACAGGCGTTCCCGTGCACTGTGTTGGACAGCTGTGGCCTCAGTGCTTTCCTGGAGACAGACGTTTATATATGACAAGAAATGTGTAGACTTTTACCTTCATACAGAGCTTCTATCCACCCCCCCGTCATCTGCGATCACACAGGGGCAATGTATCCTACCTTGCAAGCTCAGAGAAAAAAAAAAACCAACAACCCAAACCTATTGAAGTGGTGGGAAGAGAGTTATCGGTTGAGCTAGACAGGAGAACAAACCCTGACATAGAGCAAGCCCTTTAAAATATTATACCATTTATTGTTTCATTTGCCTTTCACAACAGGCAGAGGAGGAGACGTTTAAAAGAGAAAAAAAATGGTAGATACCAGAGGTATAAGTGTATAAATGAACAGAACATACCAATAAGATGTGAAAAAACCCAACAGTATTGCAAGAAAAGAATATAACCTGGGTTATAAGCTTGTGGTCACTGAAGAGGGAAAGCTTATCTCTCCTGAAGGCCCTGGTGTGAAAACATCACAAGTGAGACTGGAATGGGGCCTAGGGGACAGAAAAAAAGAAATGTAAATTGTAATTAAAAATTTCAGACGTTGAAGGTGGAGACAAATGAACGGTGGGTTTAGAGAAAAAACCCAGCCAATTAAAATAACTTGAAGATTCAAACCCCAATTTTTAGCATTTCATAATTATATTGATGGATAATGACATACACAGCAACATAAATGCACTGAGCTCAAATTAATTATGTTAAAGTAATAGGTAATCTGCGTCTGTGTTGATAACATATAATTATGATGATGTTTTTCAAATGTTTTAAAATAATGTCATTTCAATTCATAATGCAAGGTAGGGATTTTGCTGTTTAACGTATTTGCTATTTATACAATATTTTCAATGTCACTGCTTTCCTCTACAATAAACAAAGTCTAAATAATCAGTTAGTACCTTAAGATATTTCTTACTGCTGTATGAACTGTAAAATAACTCAATATGAAAATATTGTTCACTGAAATAGCGCATTGACAACTGTGATTAAACCTCAAATGAATACTGTAACAAAATAGAAATGTGTTTTTATGCTGCGATGTCTAATTATTCCTTGTCAGAGAGCAGACCTAAATCCACCCAGGGGAAATTTTCAGGGTTTTATGGGGTTAACTATGCAACTATGCTTCAGTGTCTTTCACACAATGGAAAATACACAGTTATGATTAGAAAAGTTAGCTATATTGTTTCAAGATTGAATTCAGTTTCTCAGGGAATTTCTGATTGTCTGCAGTTGCTTCTCAGCATGACTTGTCCTTTACCCGACGCCTGGCAGCCGGGGTTGGCGCAGTCTCCGCGCTGAGTTACTGCATAGGCGGCTGGAGGTGCGGCGGCACGTGAGAACAGTGACCAGTTGCATCGGTGGGTGCGTACCCGAGATCTCCATTTTTGTTACTGCCCTGGCTGGGCACACAGGCAGGCTGCAGTGGCTTGGGGCTTTGCGCCTGAAAATGCTGTTCCGACATCAGGCTCTGATTATCCTTAAGAAAATGTTTTATGCCCCCTTTTTTCCTGAGAGTTGTGTGGACTTCAGATTTTTGCTGAATTGGAGTTTCCCTAAACTATTCTAAAATTGTTGGATTTTTTTGAGCTTTCTAATCTTTTCTCTTTGTTGTTTTTTTAATCTATTCTCTGCAATTCACTTTTTTCTTTGCAAACTGTTTCTCTGCCGTACCTTCCCATCCTTCCTGCACCTCTTATTTCTTTGCACTTCTGTTCCAATTCTTTTTTTCTAAATGCAAATTGGCTGCTATCATAATCTGAACAAACTTTTAAAACAAACTTACATTATTATGATGACGGATGTCACACCTGAAAATAAACTAGTTAATTTGTGGAATATATTTCAGCACATTTTGTATAAATATAAAAGTACAGTAAAACTCCACTGGGATAAACATGATAACAAATAAATGCTGGATCGAAGATTGTACAGCTCCAGTCTAATATTTAGTCATTTTTATTGTTATATTTGGGTTAAAAATGGAAAGCAACACCAGCAGAGGGACTCCCTTGATACTCAGCGGAGTTTTGCCTGCTCCCTAGCAGGGCATAGAGGTAATTTTATTCTAGAAGCTTTTGAATGCTTTACAAGTAATAGAAACCAAGTGGGAAAAGCATATTCCATATTTTAGTTCTGACATTCTCATAGAAAAGAATATATAAAAAAAATTAAAGATTCAAAATACTTGCCTGTGATTCAGTACCTAAAGACTTTCTGGTGTTTTTCAGAATTCCCTTGAGACCTATAAATGCTTCTGAGCTAGAAGTACCCATTGTAGCTATAGTCACTTATGCCACTTTATCAAACTAACGAGCCATTGAGTGATGCTATTCCCAGGCTCAACTCTACTGGGGAGGGAAAGTAGAAAACAAAACTGAAATTTAGACAGAATGGAATTCCTAAGAGCCAGGACAACTAGAATTTATTAATTCATACACTCCAAAGCTTACCAAAAATAATCTTCTTCCTTCAGTTTTTCTCTATAAATCTTACCATCTTTCATGAAGTCTGTGCATGTAGAAGAGGCTGCAGAATTTCAGTACAAGCAATGCCTATCAATTTGCCACAAACACACCTCTGTCGGGTTTCCTCTGCACACAGCCATGGTTTGTGCAAAAGTCCATAGGAGAGGAATGTTTCACTGCCAGATGACAGTAAGAAGGACTTCTGCTTACATCTTCGCTATTAGAGATCAAAGCTCTCCAACATTTCGATTAAAAGATTTCTTCAGCTAGATTAGCTGATGATAGACAAAAATAAAGAGAAAATTCCTTTTGTATTGTGTAATTAGACGTCATTTATTAAGTACCATGTCCTGGGCATTGGAGCTACAGCTCCTGACGACTGCAAATTTTTCTTACAAGAAAAGTCCTATTCTGAGTTTAGTTGGGATTATTCAAGTGAGCAAGAGTTGTGTTTCTTTTTATGCTAGTGTAGATTACATTTGATACTGTTAGAATGATAAACAAAGTCTATGAGACACTTTTAATTAACTCGGCTGTAACACAGAGAAGTATGACTCCAAACCTTCTTTGTCAGATGTAGTGTGCAAAGAACTCTGCATTTGAACTGTATGAATGTGTTGCTATTTTACAAAGCATCGGAGGGTATTCCGACTAGAAAATTCTATCTACTGAGCTCTAATTATCAAGGTATTTAGCTTGGTCGGTCCTGACGTAAAAAAAGAAAAAAAAAAAAAAGATGATGTATTTTGTTTTTGCACCACAACTTAATGCTACTATTCTTGAACTCTGTACTACCCACTGCACAAAAAAATGATAAAAAAAAACTATAATCCTTCTGAAAGAAGGCTTTAGCTTTGTGTTCATGTCACAAGATGCTGGTACTTTATTTTTTCAGGGACTGAAAAGATCATGAAAAGGGTAACAAACATGAGGGGTAACACCTTAAGTTCCTTTAGAATAACATCCGCATGCAAAAATCACAGCTAGGGAAATACTATCTGAACTTCAACTGCTACTCATTTTCATTTTACAATTAAATCTCTATCGTGGTAATATTCCCCATGGTCATACGTGTTTGCTTTCCAGGAATCCTGTAACAAATTCATTCATCTATTACCAGGCTTCATGAGTTTCAGAGAGTGTGGCAGCATATTCACTGAAAGCAAATTTTAAATTTGCACTGGAAACTTGAACTTAAGAATTTAGTTTGTTCAGTCAAGAATCAGAAACATAAGAGCATCTTCCTGAAGAAGGCAGAATATCAAATACATAAAACGCATTTGCTCATAAAGAACTACAGAATAAAATGTAGCTCCGCAAGCTATTTTCTGAACACATGCGGGTGGGGGGGGGTGGGGGAAGATCTTTTTAGGATAAGTTGAGAAATAGACAAAAATGAAGTATCTACTGGATAGAGAAAATTATTAACCCAGATCTGTTGAGTGACCCACCTGAAAGGTCTTACAGTAATGATAAAATTGTGATGAAAACGAACCTTTCGTAACTAGGATCTACTTTTGAAGCAAATTGGCTGTCTGTTTCTGATTTAATATAAAACATACAGAAAAATAAAAGAAGAGTAATATTTTCTATGTTTTTCTTGGAAAATGGAATGTGAAACATTATCTACAGCATCTTACCTTCTCTCCCTTTCTCCTTTAGGACCAGCATAGCTCTTATGACTTGCTGCAAAAATCTGTATTTTTGAAAAAGCATTTTGCATGGGTGTTAGTGTCCGGAAGAGGGTGCTATTTGGTTGTATTTGTAATTTTTTTCTGTTTAGACGGAACGACTGATACAATTGAGTACACTTTGAAATCTCCTTCCACACATTATTTTATTTTAGGCTCATTAGTGTGAAATTCCATTTTAAATAGCATAGCCTAGCTCCGAAAACTTCAATGCCAGCATAAATTCTTGCTCAGCTATATTAAGCAGAACACCTAACAAGTTTAAATTCCAAAGGTCGTTTGTGTCTTTTGACTAGTTGCTACCTATATCTTATGATATAAAGGTAACTTCAGGTAATATAGTTGCTGTTCCCTGGGGTTTTCATAAAATTCTCATGAAAATGAGCTGCACATCTTGCAAGGATATTTCTGTGAATGCTCACAAAGAAGAAAAAAATCTCTGAAAAACAAGCAAAGAAATAAAAACACATTGCACACCAGACTTAGCAATTTTTCAATTTAAAATAACTTGACTATCATTATCTAATTAACAGTCCCCCCCTCCTCGGAGGTGAATATGTTTACCTGCATTTATGCGTGCAAGGGGCAACCGAGGCAAACGGGACTTAGCGGTGGGAGCGAGGCTGGAGGCAAATGTCCTGCAGATCCAGCAGCCCAGAGAAGATGTTGCTGTTTTCAGGTCCTTGTCACCACTCTCCGTGCGGGGCATTTCCACCTCCACCACCTTACAACAGGGCAGCCGTTGTAAATGCTCCCCACTCTGTTTCATTTGACACATTTGTGTAGATCATCGTTGCTCACTTGGTTGATTTCGGGGGGAAGGGGTTGGGAAACACCCAGCCAGCTCTGCTGCGGGGCTCGGAGGCTGCGGTGTTCCATGGTAGCCTTTCCACTCACATAGCTGTTTCAAAGTGCATTCTTGCTTACACCCTCACAGCTGCAGCTCAGATTTATAAGACAAGGACTATCAGACAACACCAGCTTATGATATCCTGTAGTAATTACTTAATAATGGGTCCTCAAGGAGCTTAGGGTCCACCCCGGGTCTGTGGTACGCACTTCCAGCACCATTTTAATTGCTGGAGAAGGAGATAACTTTTCTCCTTCAGGAGAAACGCTCATCCAGCTCACCCTGTACATACTCAAATGGGCATTCAGTTCCAGGCAAGATTTACCCTGTGCGAAGGGTCAGCATCAAGCAGACGTACCTGTGCCAGCCTCTCTGCCCAGGCTTGACTTTCACCCCGAGTCATTCTTTTGACTCTACTGCTAAGAGAGTTAGAGAACTACAGTGACCACTTCAAAACACAAGTCTGAACGTCCCGAAAGAGCGGTGGCAGCTGAGTCAGAGCAGCAGGTGAGATCGTCAGGCAGCGGTGAGCAGCGGCACATAGGGCAGTCCTGAGGCGTAGGGACAGAGGGACAGTTACCGTCTATTTATGGGGGTTTAAGATTTTGTATTGCCAAATCTTTCAGTCACACTGAAATTCAAAAAGAACTTGATACCTACAACTATTTGTTGCCCAAAGCCCCTTCATCTTAAACATCTTCAAAGTTTGGCTGTGGTTGGTAACAGTAAACAGCTACTATCCGCCCTATAAAAAGTATAGTTTTCTTTGGAAAGCCTGGGGAGCAAGCTTAAATTTATAATTGTTACTGAATTAGATTCAGCAAATTCTGTGGGCTACCTATTTAATGGTATCTAGCAGTGATTCATAAGCCACTCCCACTACATCTAAGCATAAAATAGTTGGTCGCCTTTTACTTTTTGAGGAAAAAAAAAAACAACCTGGAAATTTTTCTAGCTGACGTTCTTTGAAAATCAGCAAAAGTTTGTGTGGAACATTTCAGGGAGAAGTGATCAAAATTTTCTAAAATTTATGGGACAACCCAGCATTGTGTAGGGCTCACATTAGTACTGTCTCCTATTTATGTTCAACAAAACCTCAACTTGTACATGTTGTGGTGCCTTTGCTTCTCAGTTTATGCTGCAGCTGTTCTGTGCAGTAGGTAAAACAAAAGGTTTTAATTAAAACTGACATTGCTGCACCTTGTGCTGCTGGTGACAGTCCTGTTGAAAAGTATCATGAGAAGTGTGGAAGCCCACTGTACAAGTCTGCCCGTCTGTTTGCATCCCAGCATTAATGTGCTTCTCAATCTGGCAAGTGAAAACATCCCTTGAAATTTTTTTTTTGATGGAAAATGACTTTCTGACAAAAATCACTGTGCAAAGCATGCAAACAAATATTTTTCATTGCTAATTTTGGCCAAAGACTGTAGGAAAACAAGGTCATTCGGTGCTTTTGAAACTATCGGCAAACAAGGACATTCTCCATCAGTTCCCAGCAAAATGTTTCCAGCTTTTCAAGGAAGAATAAAGCAGGTTCACAGATTTAACTTTTCCGATTAAAAATCAGTTTTTCACAGAAAACCATTCTGATTAGTTTTAATGAGAGGTAAGCAATCGTAAATGACATCCTGTGTCTACAAATTATGCATTTAGGTTCAGAGCTGCCCTGCAGCCTCCATTTAGCACCAGAAGGACCTGGTTCACAGTCTTGTTTTGTACCACTTTGACATTTCAAGGATTCACAGGAGCCGGTTTACTGCAGGGCAATGCCCATTAACCCTGCCTAGCAGGGCACGTGAATTCTCAATTACATGATGCCGTGCGCCCTCTCCCCATCCGCTCTTCCATTTAAAGCTTCACTTTTCCGTTATAAAGGAATTAAAATATTTACAGGAAACCTTTGCGTGGTGTAACTGCGCAGAGTCTCCGCAGTGATTTTATATCCTGTTACTGTGTCCGCAGCATTTGAGGCTTTGCTGTGCAAAAGGGAATCTGGTGAGCGACCCAGCAATCTTTGGCTGTAATACTGCCCCATATGGACTTCATTAGCCTATAATTTCCTAATGTATGTCAGAGATGAAACTTAAATGATCCTAAATTGTGGGGAAGAAGGCATGGCTTAAAACTAGATTTTCTCCCCAACTCATTTTGTGCACTCAGCCAATTAAAAAAAAAATGTATTCCTAGTTGCATTATTTCTAATTGTAAATATAATTATGAATGCATAAACGAAACCACTGAGGCATGCATTTAATTCTGAAACCTGAAGTCGTATTTCTACCAACATATTATAGTGCAAAGTCAAATAGCAAAGGGTTTCCTACTGTTAAGAAATTGCAAAACTTCTGTATCTTCTGTTATTCTGATAACAATCATTTTGTTTACTGCTGCTCAAAAGCGTACTCAAAAAGTGACCAAATTCAGAGAAGAAAAACATGTCAACAGTGATTTAGTAAACATAAGTTATTTGAAAATATTCTGGGGAAGTCTGTAACGATTGACTTTCTTTAGCGTACCATATTTGCCAAGAAGAGGGGGGATGCTGGACACAACGGCAAGCGGAAAATGTCTGGCTGAAGGTGGGACACCAGCCTGTGGCCTGAGCCAGTAGCAACATTTGTACATTTTTATATGTTCTTATGCTCTTCATTGTACAGGCAGAAATAGAAAGACAGTCCTAGCCTGGAGGAGTTTACAGCCCCTGTAAGAATCCAGTGAACTGGCAGAGAGGAAAATGAATGAGATGACTAAAGTGAGATTTCACATTTGCTTTCACAAATCTTTTTTTTTTTTTAAAATTGACCATTCAACTGCCAAAAGTTCTCCAAATCCACTGTTCTCCCCACCCCCCCAAATCCCACCAGTTTGGAAACAGTGTTGTAATCCGGAAGGCACGTAAGGGAGCATGGAAATTCCACAGACACTTGATCAATCCTTAAACTGAAGACATTGTTTAGTCTGCAGCTGCCACACCATGCTGCGGTGGTGGGAGCGCCCAAATGATGTACATGATTCCTGCATATTGCTCAGAGATCCCTCTGAATCTCTGGGATAAATAGCGCAAGAGAAACCTCAGGGCGTTTTTTCATGTTAAATGTGAAGCCAAACAAAGCAGCTACTCTTTGTAGATCAAGTGCATAACCGGTGAAGAGAAAAAAATACAAAGGCTGACCATCACCTATTACCACTTCATTACACGTTATTTATGTTACATGAGCAGTTGGTGGCACCAAGCAGGATCCGTGGCTTCACTGCGCAAGGTGCTGAACAAATAGAGGAGACAGTCTGTCTCCTAAAAAGCTTGCAAAATAACTGTAAGATGGCAAACAACTAAGACCATATGGACATGTAAAGCAATAGTAGGAAGCAGGAATCAGCACAGCAGTTCAGCATGACATGAGTTTTGATCTGCTTATGAGTTGAATGGATTCAGGCTACAGTTGATAACCTTATCTTGAAGTAAGACAGAAGTTCGGCTGCTGAAATTTCTACCGTTTCACTGTCATTATACAGCTGAAAGTCAAGAACTGTCAAATTACATGAATAATATCTATCCATATTTAATACAGCGAACTGTTGACAATTGCCTCTCATCCTTCCCTTCAGTGCATGAGCCCCGCGAAACAGTTAGGAATGATCAGACTGAATATAGGCAAATCTGTGGCTACATAACCACGCTCCAGATAAGAAACTCACTGTGTCTAAAATGGAGAAAAAGAGGAGATAGCAGCACACACAAAACCCTAGAGAGATAATTCTTCCTGGACCACAGCAAGGAAAAATGTTGGAGATTGTGCTGACGCTACTGACGTTACAAATACTGCGAGGCTAAGGATAATGCAGACTAGACTTTTTTCCCCTCCCCGTTTAGAAACAATCACATTATATCTTCTTATAAGATATGAGGAAGATTGTTATCTTCCATAATGAAAACCAAATGACAGGCAGATAAACTTAGTAGTTGTTTATAAAGTCTTGTACAGTATTCTCAATGGTATACAGATAAGGAAATCACATAATTGAAATGGCTACAAACAGCATTAAAAAGGCATATAAGAAGAAAATAAGGAGATCAAATGCAGAAGGCAGACAAATTTTAGATTAGTGATGGAGGCGTTCTTGTTAGGCAGTTTGATTTCTCACGGGAGTTGAGCACCTCCTTCTCCTCTAGGCACGTGTTGTCTGAACTCACAGCCCCGTTGCCCTCCTCCAGTGACCGCCCATCATCCTCACCCATCTCAGAGGACTCGAGGCTTGACGATGTGGCCCCTGGAACAACCCCCAGCTTTGCCTTTTATTTTAAACTCTTTGCCCTTTAATGACTTCAAGGAGATCTTTGCTTGAGCATCTTCAGAAAGAGTAAATGGAAGGCACTAGCTGCTGCTTACCGTTCTCTTCAGAAATTTGAAAAATTCAAGTCCTTTCCTGTCTAAATAAGCAGCAATATATTTTCTTAACTTTCTCAAGTACAGAAATACCAGGGAAACATTTTTAACTGTACGTAGAACAGCAGCACGAGAGTTTCTGCTTTGAGGCAGATTTAAACTGAAGAGGCACTGTTAATGTGAGATTTGATAGAGTTCTCGGACCTCACAGTCAAACACAAACCTACGTCAGAAGATCTACGTTGCGTGCTCCAGAGCGACATCTCAAAGGAGCTAGAATGCAGGTCAAAGTGGAAGTCCTTACCCTGCAATATCTTCTCTAATTAGAGGAGAAAAAAAGAATTCAGCTGGACAAATGAGCTAAAATCAGAAGAATCTTGAACAAACATCTCAAGCATTAATCATTTATGCCGAAAGAAGAAGAAAATCATCAAAATAATTGAGCAATTGCAGACAAATACCACAATGCCTTGTATTGCCAAAAACTCATCATTGGAAATGTATACGTCTGATTTCCAGGTTTATTAATGAAACAAAAAGGCATCTACAATAGATTAATAATACATCATATGGAATTCACACAGTCTATTTATAATAGAGATCAGTGACACCTATCAACTCATATTAAATCACATCACTGCATATTTTGCCTAGTCTGCACTTTGTCAATCTCTGCTTCCTATTTCATTGCTGTAGTAGCTACATTTAACGAAAAAGTAACGCACAGACCAGTTGAAAGAAGTCATTTAAAAACCCCCTGAAAGAATGTTTAAAAGAACAGCGAAGATCAGCCATATTTATACGCTTTAATGGTAATAGTGCTCTATCGCCTTTTACTTTTTACAGACGTTTAATGAATGAGTTCTGGTGTTACAGCTGTACAGCAGGTATTTAGCTTACAGATCGGCAAATCAGAATTAAGGTCATACAATGAATCAAGGTCACAGAGTGAGTCTGTGGCAGGTTTGGGACTAGAATTGGGGTATCCAACCTTCTGAGCTGTAAAACTGAATTGTGTTCCATCCCTGACCTGTGTCCTGGTGAAAAAGCATGGGGTGAAGTGGGTTCTTTGAAAAGAAGTTTATTTTTGAGTTCTTACAAACACCACCATTAAAACGTAGCTTGGGTTTAGAAACATCCTTCAAAAACAGCGTAAATAAGTTATTTTGCAGAAGAAGTGTTTACCCTAAGAAGAGATAGAAATTTATAAATCACTTCAGAGATCTGTGGGGAAAAAGTTAGTAGTTACATCATCACCAGAAACGGGGTCTAAGGAAGCTGAAAAACCTGGATTTTGCGTGCAGCTTTTAAAATATAATTAGTGATCTAACATAAATAGACGTCACTGGCTGTAGTAATGTCTGTGGCAAATAAATAACAGTCGAACACAATAAAACTCCCTGTAATGTACTCCGTTGTAATATTGATGGCAGCATATGGCAAACATCTGACAGCTGTTAAACAGATGTGGCAATTAGCAAACCTTATGGTCATGCTGTTAAGATTATTATGCAACACGTTCTCCAGTAAAATTAGATGACTTCCTACTTTCTGTAGCTTTACACATGTGGAGTGCTAGTCTAATGCCCCATTTAGGCAATATTGTTAGCTAATGTCTCCTAACCCATATTTTTTTAGTTGATGCCTCATAGAAGATTTAGACAAATCCAGAATTTAAACAAGAACAATATCAATTCAGCTGTGTAGCAGATACTTCAATTATAATAGCTAATGGACAAATTGAGAGATAAAAAGACTTTTCTATCATGTTGAAATTCAATGAACAGTTTTCAATTAGGCTCCGAGTATAAAAGGGAAAAAAGAAAGATACTTTTCCTTGATGTTAACATTGCGGGAAAAGATGAGAGTAACTTGGCTTTTTCATTATACAGAAGAGGTGCATATAATGATGCATATTTAAATTATAAATCAGGTCACTATCTGCCAAATGAAAGCAATATCAATTAGAGCTAAGGTGGATCAGGCTTTAAAACTCCTTATATTTAATGACAAAAGTATGACTGTTACCCTCACCCAGCCAACAAAGGGATAATTTAAGGCAGTAAGAAATCAAAGAGTGATGTCACAAAAATAAGCCCTCACAGCTTTTTGGATAGTATTATTATAATTAATAGACTTCCAATGACTTTTCTTTTGCAGGTTATGGGCTTTCACAAAAGCATTTATTGCAGGCATAAAATATAAAACTCTAAAGAGTGGGTTTGACTAAGGTTGACTTGAGGGTCCTTAGCCTTTCTACTACAGTAATTCCTGTACAATAATAGTTTCATTTATAGGCTCAATTTATAACGTTGAATTTATGCCAGTTCATCTGATATCAATCATGATAATAGCATGATCTATTGTATGTCACTTGTGCTAATGCAAATTAAATATCGTTACATTACAAAAAAGCCCGATGTTAAAATAACATTAAGTGTGTAACTTTAACCAAAAAAATTAAGGATGAATTAGCAATTTGGGGTGAGCATATATACAGATAATAAATGTAAAACCGTGCATATCTTATATATAAAATTATATAAATGCTGAAAAAGGAAAAGCTAAGCAAAATATAAAATTGATTAAGGCTTGAGTAGCAAGATTAACACTGATTTTTTCCCCCTTCATTGTAGTTAAGGTCGAGTAGCGAGCAGTTTATTATCTTTCTTTTTAACCGCTGTGGTTTTCAGCCTCTGTCTTTGACACATGAGTATTAGGAATCAGGTTTTTAAAAAACTTCGGATCTGCAAATATAGTCCTTTGAATATCCCTATGACTTTATAAATTACATACTTACACACTTATTTTGTATATACGCATTTGGGTATAAAACTATCCTATTCACATGCCAGTTGAAATTATTTATAAGTACAGCTAGATAATATGGTTCTGAGATTAAAGTGCACCCCAAAATTTTTTTGAAAATCATAAAAAAAATTTCTTCTTTTTGTAATTTTTAAGATTGAGTGTCACTAAAGTCTGTGTTCATTCTTACTTGCGAAAGTGGCAGGACACCCTATCTAGATTAAGTAAGATACGATTCTAGGCATAATTGCAGGAAATTTTCCACATAAAATTCGAGAATATCTGAAATATTTGTGAAAACCTTCATGCTAACAATTTTCTGCAGTTTTAGGCAGAACAAGTGTTTATCAGCCGTGCCTCTGAGTGTTAGACATCGTTTACACAGTTTAAAACACCTCGCATGGATTGTTTGCATTTTCTTCTTGAGATGAGGAGTGAGATCGCTTTGCTTGAAAATGTTTGTGAATTCTCCTGGCCTTGGAAGTTCTGCAGATCCTATTACACTCCATGGTTATAGATTAGACGTGGGGATTTTTTTTTTAAAAGATGCTTGCAATGATAAAATATTGCCCATCCTATTACAGCAGGATCTGTGGCACTCTGTACTGTGGTTCCAGCAAAGCTCCTGCAGACATTATTTTTATTACTCTGCGGTGGTTGTACATACCTCCCTTTTATTATAATGACTTTTATAATTGCATTTTGCAATCATTAGTATGCTCACCTGTTTATTGATAGTTATTAAAACATCAGGAAACGCTACTGCTTTCTTTTACTGATAGGGAAATGAAGCACAGAGGGGCCCAAGTCACACAGAAAGCAACGGTGGAAAAGAAAAGCGACCACGAACCCCCCAAATCCTCAGCGAACGCAGCATTCCTCTCTTCTTTCTGGGAACCTTCATGGGAAAAAAGCAAATAATTTTTCAAGTCACGGCTGCTCCAGTTAAGCTGAGATTGGCTCATGTTTTAATGGGATACCTTTCTCTCCTTGCTGATACCTGGAAGGAAGAAAACACGAAACAAAGTCCTTGCAATATGCTCTGCGGCACTTTATAGTTGGGTTCGGCATCTCTGGGCGATACTCTTCCCGTTGACCAGGTTTTGCATAATTAACTGCACTCCTTATAGGTGTATAGAAGAAAGTCAGCAGATCAAACCTAGCAAGAGGCTTTGCACATCTTCTGTTACACAACAGACTGCTCTCCAAAGGCATATTCATTATTTCACATTTTTCCTCCTTCAAATGGCGGCATTGCTTGTTTCAGAAGCAGAAGTGACACTCTTCACCCTTCATCGCTACAGATGTTAGAGGTATTCTTTAATGTTGGAAGGAAACACAAACCTCCTAATGGAGATCTTGGCAGCTAAGTGAAAGGAAAATAGATTGTTTTAAAATATATTTATAGGCCTTTTAACATATATATGCTCTGACAGTGATTTGGGAGTTTAAAAAGTCTATTATTAAATTTGGTTTAAAATCTCTGTTTACGAAGTCTCATATGTTTCTTTTGTTACCTACTTTACGTATTAAAATGCCGGGCTTTCAATTGTATTTGAATGTACTTCAGCCTACTTTCATGTACATTTTGAAAATTTTATCCAAGTTAAAATAAACTTGGTGCTTGTACTGAATTTAACTCTGCCACAAGTTGAAGCCAAGTGTTTAACAGCTTTCCAAAAGGTCTTAGATGTTCATTTACATTTATATATGAGTAATTTTAAGTCTGTATGTCCGTGACATAACAATTCTTCAGATGATAAGGCGGCCGGTAAATGATACACACATGTCCTCTTGCACTTGGTCTATACATCTGCTTAACTTTAAAGAAGTGAACGAATCTCTGCTCACATTATGAAAGTTCAGACGTGCAGAAATATCAGCCAGGTTAGGAATACAGTTACAGAGAAACCTTTATTCCAGCTTCTGTCCAATGCAAGAAGCTTCCTATTAGAGAGGGATGGAGTAAACGAGTTGCAAGATTTTTCTTGTGGCTTTCCCTCTAACATCAGGTACTGGCTGGTGTCAGGTACAAGAAACTTGAACCACGCATCTGGTTCCAGACAGGAATTCTGCTGAGGTAGCATACCGAAATGATACCTTAGAAAATGCAAAGTTTCTGAGGTAGCTTCACTTTCCAGAGGAGGCTGACACACTGAATCAAACCCTTCTAAATACGTCCTGTATTTTCCACGAATTACTCCAACTGCAAACAGTTTATTAGGTGGATTTAACCCCCTTTTTCTGTTCATAGAATGCCCCTGAGCATTTTTTAGTTTTCTCTTTGAAATTGTTAACTGGGTACTTTTATGAATAGTTTTTAGGACCAGATTCCCCACAAAGCTAAACTGTTCAAATCTGCCTGCCGCTGCACGCGAGGGGCCTCTGTACTGTTGTATAGGTGTGACGGGCCTGGGGTTTTGCCTGTTAGTCAAACACCTCAAGAAAGGGTGAGGAGACATGGCAGAGCTTCATCATACCTAGTTCTCTGCCATAGAGGACCCTCTAATAACTCTAAACTTGCAAGATGATCCAGCAGCAGAGGCAGACATGAACCTGACTATTGTGTCCCCGAGGGTGGCCGGTTGAGTGCCTCCTGTTCACTGGAGGGGGGGACGGGAAGTCCTGCCCTGCGTTTGCAAATCGATGCAAACATCTCACTGAGGGTATTTGACCTGAAATATAAGCAGAAGGATTCCTTTGCAATAACCTCCTCGAGATGCTGCATTGCTGTAAATAAAAATCAGGTCTTCTGGTGTTGAAAATGCCACGAAACATGGCAGTAGCCATCTGGCAGTGCTCATTTTCCTATTTGACACGAGGATCACGAACACGTCTTTAAGCAGTGGATAGAAAACTCAGAGATAACAGCAAATGAGTAACTGTCCAAAACTGTTAGGGAGGTCATAGATATATATTTCCTCAGGTTTCATATTTGGTTGGTAGAAGCAGCAAATGCACTCACAACTAATTCCATTCATTGGGAAACAAGAACAGAAAGAAGATGGAATGGAAAAGAGCAGCATCAAAAGTGCCAGCACCAGGAAGAGATAAAACCGAATCAGTATTCAAATTACATGCATGTCTCAATTTTGCTTTGTTATTGTGTCACTATTTTGAAAAGCCCAAATTATGCTCATAAAAACTTAAGCTATCCATACATATGTATGAAAGTATTCAGCTTCAGCAGGGTTGATACAGACAAATCTGGTAGTAGGTTTCTTTTCAGGTTGTGAGAAGCAAATAATAATCAAGTGTAGTTGAGTTGTGTGAGATATTGGAGTCCTGGAACCACCTCCTTTGTCTTGTTCTTCTCCAAGAGACATGGAAGAGTATAAATGCATTTCGCTGTCCCATCCAGGGGCTCATTCCAGTTTTAAGTGAAGATAGTGGCAAATTGTCATTGAATTCAATGCATGGGACCAAAGTCTTTGTTAATATCCTGCTACAGTAATTCATGCTTGCCCACAGTGCATAACATATCTACCTCAGGAATTCGAAAATGGAGTAGTTCACGTAGGATGGCTTTTACAGATGAGAAATTGTGCACATGCTGCATTGTAATGTTATAATGGATATTTTGTAAGGTATGACATAAACCCCATCTCACGTTATCTAGTATGTCTGGGGTCTACTGGGTGCCTCTGGGTGCAGATTTCTAGGAGCCATGGCCTCCAGTTGTCATCTCATTTAGGATGGCTCACGCTATCCTCCCATCTTCAGACTAGAACTTGAGTTGCGTCAGCAGGGTTTTAACTGGTCTGAATATATCTGGCGTGTTTAATCAGTGTAATTCTCTTTAAGGCTATAAAATTAGTAACCAGATTCAACACTGTGATATTTGTTCAGTTAAAAGGTATTTTAGAGAAATTACCTCTTAAAAACATTCTTTATATATGTATATATGTGTTCATCTTACCCGATACATAATCGTCTTCCAAACAGAGCTGCTTCTCACAGACAGTTGAAGAGCCTCCTTCCATGCCAGAGCACAGGGACAGTCCACCCAATTCTTCTCCTCAGAAGCGTTTCTGTTTCAGTGTTCTCTTCGCTAGATCTTCAACGTACAAAATAGATGTATCACATCATCTTTGAAGTATGTTATTCACTTCTATTTACCCCAGGCATTTGCCAACAGAGCGCATATCTGCAGAACACTATTTTATGATATGCTCGTTTTTCAAATAGTTCCCGTTTACGTATGATCATTGTGATTGTACTACAGAGTCTTAAAATCCAGACGTACAATGACTTTCCCTTAGTATGCAGGTAAAAATCTGCTCATAAAGTGGTTACAAATCAGCTCTCGTGGCATAATTTCATATCAGCACTACATCCCTCACAAAGACTAGTTAGAATTTCTTGGTATTTACTTTATTATGTCTAGGACTTGTATCTTTTGCCTGATACAACTTCTGCTCAGTGAGTAGCATTTTTATATATTTTTGTTTTATCTTTGTGTGCTCGTTGGGAGGACACCGAGTCTCAGATCAAGATCTCACCGAGCTGTACAAACACAGATCATACAGACAGTGCCTGCCCCAGAGAGCAATATTTTAGAAGGGATTTTATAAAAATAGAATTAAAGTTTACCAAAAGGCCTGAGAAGGCAGCCCATTTATACACCTGCAGCAATTGCATTTTGGCAGCGTACTCCTGAGATGTACGTACATTTGCAGAACTTCCTCGCTGTGATGGAGAACGGGGATAACAAGGGACACATCTGCATCGTCTCCTCAAAACCGCTCCCCTTTGAATATAAAGTGCGAGGATATGAGACGACAATATTTAGCAATTCTGTAGCTCTTTACAACTTCCAAGGGCTAGAAAACATTCACTGATTAATCCTCACAGCACCCCAGTGAGGAAGGCAAGTTACCTCTACCATGTACATCCTCCTGGCAAGGCAAGATTGTCCCCCGCAGTGTATCACCCGGCACTTTCTCCACAGTGGAATAGATCTCACCTTGAAGAAAGGTGTGTTTTTTTTCTCTTTTTTATTAGGATATTCACCTTAAACTTCTCATTCCATAAAAATGGGAGAAGGTTATTCGCATGGAAACGTATTATAGGCAGCCTAAAATATGGGCTGAAGTGTGCCTGTGTAAAGTATTTATGTTGATAAGAAAAAACGATGGGAGCATATGCTACAGAAAATAAAAAGTAAGAAACAAGTGCAGATTAAGATGACTAGAAATAATATGTCAGTGATACCCATGTCACCAAAACCTAGAAGACTGATGATCTGTATGACTGAGAGGAAGCAAGTGGGCGGTGAGAGCAGAAAAGGGCTGTCAACCATGAAGATAATGTTACGAGGACCCACGCCTTAGATTTTCAAAGCTGAGTAAAGAAGTAAGTCGCACAGTGCCAAATGAAATTAGTAGAATTTGCATGTATCTCAAGTCAAAATTGCATATGGGGAGAGATTTCACATAAACATAGTATGCCACGGAGGATTCACCTTGGACAGCATCAAGTAGAGATGACAGATGCTGAAGGCAACTGGTGAGCAAATATCCGAATTAAGATGTCTTTGCTGTTTACTTTTCCCATTCGAACTGACCGGATGAATTCATAGAATCAACTCGTAATTGAGGGTTTGAGTCTACCCCCCATAATCTGCTTTAACAGAAGCAAATAAAAAAAAAAAAAAAGATAAGATACCGGAGATGGCAGACTCTCCCGGCTTGTCCACCTTCACTGCAACTCTGTTCATTTTTAAAATCTATTCAGTGATGTGGCTGATAGTAAACATGGATAAGTGGAGTTCATCTGCTTCTAATTTGAACACTGTAGTGTCACATATTGTAAATGTTGAACAGATGATTATACCTGTGATTTTATTTGTCACTGCATCAGGACTCCTCGGTCTCCTCTTTAGAGGATCCTTTAAGGGTCTTCTCCATGCTGTCTCTCATGGATGAAAGGCAAAGGATTCACGGCTTCTCACTCTTCTTTCTCTTTCCTTCAGAAGATCAATTTCTGTTGAAACTACTAAGAGAAGTTGCCCAGTGTTTGAAAGCCACGGCGACGGTCGGTTTGAGAGCTTTGAATCTAGTTTATACAGTGCAAGGAAAATCAGCAGAAATTTATAAAACCAGTAACAAGTTTATTAAATGAATACATTTGACTGCTTTCCCCAACTTTTATAACGGAATTGTCTTAGACTGCAGCCCCCAGTTTTGATTAGAGACTTAAAATATGAATGTTCGATGATAACAACCATAATAAAAATGTGTAACGTAGCTCCACCCCTTCCTTCAGGAAAATTTTATTCCACTGAATGATTGCAAAGTAGCCCCAATTTTAAGCACCTCTGCTTCAATCTTCAGTATATTTCTTAGGAAGATTAGAATATTCTCCCCTGTTCTGTGATGAATTAACTGTGTTTGGTCATATTTTTTGAGGGGGGCAGGGGGAATTACCATATCACTATATGCACAAGAGATCAAATGTATGATTAAAAATATTTATAATACTGATGTGGAAAAGAATGATATGTTAAACAGATAAGCATATAATAATGCATGTCTTACCCATAAAATTTAATTTATCCCTTGGGCAGGGCATAAACTTTGCTCAAGAACAACATGTTTTCCATCTATAGATTGCCGAGCTAAACTGCTTAATTTTACAGCAAATTGATCACTGCTGTAATATTTCAGGAGCAAAATGATCCTCAACAGTCAGTTCAGTTTCAAAAGCCAAAATTTATAGTTCTGGTTCTGATTTAGTGATAAGGTTTTTTAACATATTGGGCATTTCATCACTTTCTATCGGGAGTCAGCGTTGAACCAACAAAGAAATATTTTTTGAAATCAACAACAACAACAACAATAAAAAAAGGAACATAAATAATATACATCCAACTGACAGAAGAGCTTAATATTCCCTTCAGACTGGTAGGAAATTACTCAGATTCCTGTCCTTGTAAACATGTGTCCTGGCCCGTACAGGAGATGCGCTGTACAGCCGCATGGGTGGAATCACGCAGACTCCAGAGCCCAACTGCCTTCCTGAGTGCTAAGGAAACTATTTCATTTATTTTCCCAAGTGGCTAAACTTCATTTTACCCAATGCAAATAAGATTTAGTACATCTAAAGTTATTTGACACTTCTGATATGTTTAAAATAAATGTAGAGAGATTTAATGATGTGAAAGTTCATGACTCAGTAAAGATTGCTCCCTAGCTGGGGTCTTAGGATAGACACCTATAAAATCAAATTATTATAATCACAGGAGTCATGAGAAAAAAGTAGGCCCTGCTGAGCTTTATTCACCGACTTTTTGCATTCATTATACTCCTTCTAGTTATGAAACAAAGGGACAAGGTAGGCTGAAATCTCCAAAGGTTTTATCAAGTAATTCTTTGCAGCAGCGTTTTGTGATTACTACAGTGAATTTTTAGAAATCCAATTCATATGCCAAGAGAAGAGGAAAAAGACATGGCTTCTTTGTTACCTCAGTGCGGTAGTAAATGCCCGTTTTTGAACAATAACCCCCAAAATTATGAACACTGGAAAAATAAAAGTAAAGGTGTGGATTATATTTGTTACATTTATCAGAGAGCGTTATTCAGCTACCTCTGGAGCAAGTTACTGAGCAAAATATCTAACTTAAAGACATTAAGCGTGATGCAAAGGTCAGATTTTAAAAGGCTAACTCCCACCGACGTATGTTGTGTGTGATTTAGGAGAGAAATAGCTCTAAAAAATCCTCCTTAAACATACATCTGTCCCCCATCCATTTCGATACCTAATCAGCAATACTGTCTGGTTATATTTGTTGAGTGGCACATATTTACACACAAGAGAACATGTATATGGCTGCTTTATAATCAAGAAGATTATTTCCCAAAGCTGCTATTGCCTTTATGCATAGATCTGCACGCTGACCTGGGACACACTGAATGGAGACACAGTAATTAGGTCATTTGCTTGGGCCTGATATTTCTTTGGAGGCTTAAAGGGTAAAATGTCTCCGTGCACAGTGCAGAGTGTGATGGTATATTTTTCATGTTTGTGCTTTACAATAACAACGAGAAAGGAAAGGATCAAATGCCAACATTTTTTGTGAGGAAAACAATAATTATGGGTGCATATTTCACCTGCAATTATTTACAACTGGAGTTTAGATCAGGGAGATGTCTAAATCCTTGGTGGAAGCTCACAGTTAGCAACGCAGACGCTTTGTCTGGCCACAGTCTGTTTGGCTCAATGGGATTATGCTGGGGAAGAAGACGCCAAGCACTCTGGCTCCCTTTAAAAACTGAGGCAGAAGATTTCATCTACAGGCTGAACTGATTTAAATGCACATGTTCTCCCTCAGTCAGTTACATCCATTAGTTGGCTGAGCGTGTAAACCCTCCCCACGTTTCTGCTAATAAGCACTTACACAGATAATTTAGAAACATGGGTCCATATCCTCACCTTGTGCAGTTTTACTGAGAATAGTGGATAAAAGGTGATCTATGTTAGCCAATATTTCACAGGCATTTTCTAAGGCTCAAAATTCAGCTTTGGAAATACGTGCAGGATTTCTAATGGAAGAATGCACTAGGGGTTGTCAATCTTCTTTTAATTACGGAGTTAAGTACAGGAAGTCCTTTACCAATCAGTTGCAATTAAAGAAGAACTGTCTGTGGACAATTTAGTGGATTTGTTTTACTTCGCATCATCTTTCTCAGGTGGTTTTCATGTAAAATCCCTTCTTCAGGTTTTAAGTTTTACAGTTGTGCTCGAAGACCCGATCCGCTCTCCTGGAACTAGGTACTACAGAAATCCATAGCAAGAGACAGCTCCAGCATGAACGAGTGTAAAACCTGGGCTGCGTTCGAATTAACTCCGTGTCCACGCACCCAAAATTGTCCATTTACAAGTAGCCTCACAAAAAACCATGAACATATTGGTGGTCGTAAATCACGTACCATAATTATGCTTGCCAATGGCTGTCCAGCACAATATTTTAATGAATGTTTGCACTCGTAATGACTGTGTCTGCACCCAAATCTCAAGGTGAAAATCAGGTGAAATTGCTGTGTACCGAGCCCACAATTTGAAATACAAAATACATAGGAAGTCCAGACTCCTATGAAAATGGGTTCACATTTGCTTAGTACGTTCATGAACCTGAAGCAAACATTTCAGTGAACCAGATCACAGTTTTGAAAGTGCCATCCAAAACCTAGTTTCCTATCAGAGATGTTTTCTGTCTGTGTTGTAACAGCAGTAAGTACAGGGTTAGCTCCCCTTTACCTTTTCCCTCTTTCATGCTTTTGTGCATTTCTTGGGTTCTTCAGTTCCCTCCTGCTGTATTTCAGGCTGTGTGCTTTCCTTGCGTGAAATGCTCTCTGTATCTCTGTTATTATTCCCTCTAAACTTTCTTTGTTACCTGCTCTGGCTCCTGTTATTTCTCCTGTGTCATCAAAACCTGACTCCGTACAGTCTGCCAATTAGCCTTTGTCTGTCAGCACATTCACCAGCATCCTGAAGAGTGATGGTGAATGGCAGCGCATGGAAATGCTATTTGATATGCAGCTGTGTGTCCTTGCACATAGATATACCGTTACTGATGAAGCGGTGGGATGTGGCTCAGATTTCCTAGGGACAAAACTTTTGGTAAGAAGCAGGTACAATTAGGAACAAATGAAATAGAATGAATTAAAAGAGGAGCTGTTTCAAAATTACAGCTAAATGCACAGAACTTTCCTGCATTTAAAACAGACTGTTATGAATATGGACCTCCTCTGTATGCAAAGTAAAAAAGCCTGACATAGATATTTCCAGGAAACAAAGAGTATTAACGGTGTAATCTGATACTACATACCTGCAAGTGAGTAATGCAAATAAAGCTGCTTCTGTACTGGTTACAGGGAAAATAATATGACTTTGGTATAAAACACTCATTGCATTCTTTTGTGGAAATATATAAGTATGCATTATTCAAAATTCAAATATTAATGATCACATAAATATTCTATGATCTTGGCTATTACTTTCAGAACAAACATTTTAATTTTAAGATGTCATATTTGTAAAAGCTGTATTTTGAGTAAGAAAGAGAGAGAGAAGGAGAGAGGCAGACCCTTTTAAAGGTGTCTGAGTGTCTTGCCATGGTATCTTTGCTTAGCAAATACACAGCACGTTTAAATTTCTTTTAGCTCTACAATGTTCCCCTGCTTAAACATTTACAGTGCTACTATTGAAAAAGAAAGAGTAGGAAGAAATAAAAAGTGTGTGTTTGGATGAACTGTGGATGTCTGAAAGTGCATGCCAGTAGGTAGAATTAGATTTATGAGGCTGGGTTTATGTGTGTAAGCTTTAGAGCAAACTTCAAGGGTATGGATGACCAGAGCAGTGGGATTATATGAGTAGCCTATAAAACTATATCCTCCTATCACTACATCTTTGCTAAGGGACATTTCCAAATTAATCAGAAAGGAAAGCAAAACCAATAAATTATAAAATATTAAGCACAAATGAGACGTTTGACTTGTCTAGACAGTCTGGATCAGATTTTCAAAGGAAAGGTATAAGAAAATTTTATTCATGCCAAAAGTCAGCTTTTGTATATGCAAATGGATAGTTATTACAAATGTTGCAAGTGAATTTCCAGATATTATTTCAAAATCAGCCTGCCAGATCTGAATGAGCTAGATTTTCCAAGTACTCGACACACGCCCTTGCAGCCAGATTCCCAGAAGAGCTCAGCAATGGTATCACAGTGGGGTGGGATCTATGAAGCACTTTGAAAAAGCCGGCTCTTATTTAATTAAATAGAAACAAAGTGCTTATGGAAATCTCGAGTTTGTTGTGAGTAATAAACATATAGAAACTGGCCCTAAGGTGTTTTGGAAATTTGCATGTAAGTCTTACATCTATTAATATTTGTTGATCCTGATCAGTTCCCAGGGCTACCCGAGGAAGGAGAGTGCCTTGCAGATTTTTATGGTGGGACCTTGAAGCTTTTGAGGGTCTGGAGCACCTGGTGAGGATGACTCCATTGCTTTCTTGTGAAGCGCATAAAGTCCCAACTGCACAAACTGGCATGGCAGCGAGACAGAGCAGCCTAGTATTTCTCCTGGAAGGTCTTTAATCATTCTCGTCATTCTTGGCTTCTGCTGCCGGAGCGTGCGGGGGGAATACAGGCTGCAGCTTCCCCACAAGCACAGGCAAGCGGGGGCACGCTGCCTGCCAGTGATCCAGTAGCTGCTGTGTGTTTCATCCTTGAGGTCCTGTGCCTGGTCCCGAGGAGCCAGTCAAAGTCCCGGGCATCGAGCTGCATGGGCACCCCCCTGCCTTTTTAGCTCTCTCGATTGTGAGCACAAAGATCGTTAGCGTGGAAGACACCGACACGTTGTCTTCTGCCCACTGTTTCATTTACTTAGTTGTAAAAATACAATCCGCAGTCTCACTTTATATTTAGAAATCATTACGCTTCAAAAGCTTGTTTTATTATGGCTTTCTTGATCGGCATCCATTTGTTTGCACCCTTAGCATCACCATTTCCTCGTGGTAGGATACAGCATGCTTTGAAAGCATGCTCTGAGAGGAAGAAGCCATTTCGAGAAGGTTAGCGGAGGCTCTGATTTTCAAAAGAGTTGGGATTTGGTTGGATGTATAAAAGAATATCTAATTAGCACACATATCTGTCACAGTGATAAACAGGGATAGTTACAATCATTTGTATGCACAGAGGCAAGAAGTCACTTCTAATACTGTTAAAAATATTGAAAAGTCGATCTCAGGAAGGTTTCCGTGGGGGCCGGGGGACTATTTAAGAAACAAGATGCCTAGAGAAAGATGTATGGGAATAAGATTTTATGACAGCCTGTGCATATTGATACCGCTCACACTTTAGTGACCGCAGCAGTTACAACAGGCTGGGTATACACCGGGTGTTTGGCACACAGGTCTGCCGTCGGCAGCGCAGGGCTGGAACAAGCCCAGGAGCTGTAGGAGGCTCCTGCAGGTTCCCTGTGGGCTCCGTGTCTTCTCTTCACATTCCTCCTGCCTCGGTCTTTTCAGGTAGAGTGCAACCCCTTGCGCAACGGGGATAGGCCCTCTACGTCTGGTTTGCCTTGGGTGAGTGTCCAGGCTGCACCCAGCTAACGAACGCCTACGAACGAGGAAAATGGTGAACCTTTCAGTTCTTGCCTGATGTCGTGGAGAAATAATTTTCCTCGTCTCAGCGTGCTTCTCTTTGCCACATTTTTGTTAATTGTGAGGTTTTCACTTATTTGCTCATCGTTCTGTGCCTTCCTCTTTGTCCATGCAGAGAATGTGTGCATATTGTGCCATATTTTATGTCACTGGGCAAGTTTCTGTTTCTTCAGCTTGCTTTACATCGTTTACAAATTCTTGGCAGAAATCCATATCAGCCAGCAACTGGTTAGCAGAATTAAGAAATGCTTCTTGTATTTGCTCTACAGAGAAGTGCTGGTTAGTGTCCTCTGTAAAATGAGCGATCAGCATACTGATAGCAGGAGCTTTTTATTGCTTAGCACTGCCCGGGTAGAACTAGACTTCAAGCTTGCAGGAATAATTCTTCAGCCAGTGGGGCTGACTTCTTGTTCATGCTGTTAGCATCTGAAACTGCTGCTGACCAAATGGTGCTCAACAGGGTCACACCTCAAGGATGCAATTCATTTTCCTTATAATTACTGTTCTGTTCTCAGAGCCCAGACCGTCTCTCTAAGAGACAGTTTATCCGCAGGTTCAATAAAACCACTCAAAACCACTGAAGAAACTTTGCGTGACCACAGGCAGGATGGGGGAGCTACAGCTCTCCGAGGGGGTCGCTTCCTATTAGCAGCTCTTTGGTGGACACGGTATTTAACACCAAATCTCCTTGGCAGAGAAGGATGGTGAGAGAAGCACAGCGGTCACCAGATACTTTAACTGATTTACAAGCCTGAAGTTTGTACTAGGGTTGCTGTAATCTGCTTTAGGTGCACAAACTGGCAGCTTGGTCTGCTCAACTCTAGTCAGGGGAATTGAACGTTCGAGAACATTTCTGACAGTATTTCAGCCCCAAATGACAGAAGCTTGCGGGGAGTGGCCGCTGCTGGGAGCTTTCACTCACATCCAAATCAGAAGCAAGAAATAAAGTCCTTCCACTTGTGAATCTCTCTCAAAATCAAAATCCTCCAGGGTGGGTTTTGGTCTGGTCACTCAAACCTGACTCACATATAAATTCAAAAGTATTTCAGACTGAATATCAGGTTTTGACCCTTCCGGTGTCTCCTCTAATTCTGACACTGTTGGCTTCTTCCAGACCAGATCTATGCGATACATTGCTTTTCTCTGCAGCAGGCGGCATAGAATTCTGCCTTACATTTTACCTTTGCATTTTCCTCTCCTGTAATTCCTTCTGATGCACTTCACCACATGATCTTCAGACAGGATTTGTATTTGCTCTTGGGCTGTTTCTGCTGTCCTACATATGTCAGTAACTTTTTGCAGAGTCAGACTATCTTCCCTGAAGAATTTTCTATTGTCATCACTTCTGAGCCCCACTACAGTTGCTGCCCCTGTTAATTCCCTTAAAAAGGTATTCAGTTACGTGTCACCAGCAGGTCTGTATTGTACTGCCTATCCTCCATGAGCTGCTTATAGCTTCCTTTGGGACACAATGTAAAACATATTTTCTGGACATAAAAATCATATGACTTCTTGGGTGATAGATCACACGCATAAATGCAGATATTAAAATCTTAATTTGTTATTATCTGGTTATTTGTGTACTTCTACGGATATACTCTTTGTTAAACAGTGTAAATACTAAGCATTTGATATAATAGCTGTTATTTTCCTTACTCCTCAAAATAAGTACAAGCATTGCATTCTTTATACGTTTCTGTGTACCTGCTTTTTCAGCCTAGAATTGTAACACAGTACATTACAGGAGAGAGATTTTCATAGACACAAATGGGAATTAAGTGTCCAATTCAATTGACTTTTAATTGGAGCTGAACAACTACAAAGCCTTTGAAGAACTCTGCTACACTGAACCTCTTAATTTAGCCTGAACCTGTTTGTTGATGAAAATCCCAACTCCTAGGCAGCAGCGAAAGGTTTCCTTTTGCTCCAGTAGCCACATTATCATTCACAAAATGTCCAAGGAGTTTGGTCATAGTAAGGTTCATATTTGGCTGAGAAATAAACTTCTAATTTTTTACCTTATGGTCAAATAATATAGAAATGTTATTACAGTTAGCAGGAAAACCAAACATTTCTCTCTGTTTCAGCAAACAAGTTGTTATATATTTCATTCAGACATGATTTCCTACTACTAAAAATTTACCTGTTTTGTAGTGGAAATGGACAATTTCTTACCTAAAGTGGGGATATTTTGAGTAAAAAAAAAAAATTTAAAGTTATTTCTTCGAATGATAGTTGTACACATTATACATACCTTAATAAAATCCAGTTCCTGATTAAAATAATTATAGAAAGTTTTGTAACTTTCCCCAATTCTTTTTGATCTGTAATCTCAATACATATATAAATCTTTAATATATTAGAAAGGCAACCATCAAAACCAAAACTGTTACTGGTGAGGAGTCAAAAAAGGGAAGTATATTTGGCACGCTCTGATGATGAAAAGATGACCAGTATTTTAGAGATCCTGGCTTGAGTCACAGAAGATTTCCTAAAACAAGGATAAGGCAGAAACACATTTTTTCAACATTGTCTCTCATTGTTCTCTCAAATCCTTCACGTGTCACAGCACTATTTTAAGACAGCTTCATGTTTTTTCATTTCTATTAATTTGGTACCTGAGGTAGTGGTGCAGTGGTTGGTTATCAGGTGCTGCGTTCAGTTCCTGGAAAACAGGCAGTCCTCCGCGGGTTGATAGTATGCCTGGCATCTGCACATGTACATCAAATGCATATTTTACTTTCTTCCTTTGTATTCCACGTATACTGCAGCAGATAAGACTAGACAAATGCACTTTCATTGACAAAGACTCACAGAATGCTTTGGGGTGGAAAGGATATTTGGTGATGGTATCTTGCATAGTTTGTCCCCTCTGCACCATGGCAGGATTGATTGCTTTATCACTAAATGATCCTTGATGGATGAGTATTGGGTCTAGGCATCAGTTAAAAGTGAGGATGATAATTCAGTTTTACTGATGCCACTGAAAGGGGAAGTTAATCTATTAAATTGTTTAGAAGTTTTACAATTTCCCATAAAGTGTTTAAAGCAGAGCTTCTCAACCTTTGCCACTGCATGATCTACTCTTTCTTCTTATCCTCCTTTTTATCTGTGCATATAGCATGGAATTAACCTGGTGGCCTCCAGCATAGCATCGAGGGAGGCAAGGTGATTTTTCCCCCTGTTAAGGACATAAAGGACCTCATATACAGATCAAAAGGAATGGGGAGATTTGTTACAAGAGTCACAAATTATAGGAGCTAGTAATCTGAGGTGGTTTGTGTCACATCTAGTGTCTGGGCTTCGACAGCACCGCTATGGGATGACGGTCTTGGATCCTTGCCTGGATCAGGGTGTGCTCCCAGGTTTGCTCTCATCTGCATGAGGTTCTTGCAAGACACCTCCTTGTGCATGCCTGCACGGGCTTTAACACCCCTTGGCATGACTGTCGAGCCTGGCTCGCTCAGGCGTGCAGGGTACCATCTGCGTCAGAGGCTGACTCCCCTGCGCCTGGAAACGTCTATCCAAGTACCTCACAGCGCTGACTGGCTGGCACGTGGGTGACAGTCACACCAGCCCAGTCCCGTCGTCCTGTGACGGGGAGGAACAGAGTGAGAACTGGGCCTTTTGGAGACACAGTTTTTTCCCTGGGATGATGTTGCTCGGTGCCACCTCAAAGGCAATGCTTGTGCAAAGCCACCCCAGCCCCAGAATGATGAGGCACAGGGACAGATGCAAATGAGAGAAAATTAGAATAAAAGAAATTAATATTTGACACGTACAAGCATATGCACATAAATATAAATACATTTATATCTAAAATCAAATAGTTTTTCCCCAGAGTGAGCGAGCTGTTTTTGCCGCTTGGGTTGTGCCGTCACTCGTGAAGATGATTGTAGAGCCCCTCAAATTACAGCACAGCCTCTCACCCACACCCATTTCCCCACCGTGTCTAATGTTGATTGGGAAGGTCTCTGAAAGCTCAGCAGAGGAAAAAGCTAGAGGACAGAATTGTAATAATGGAAAAAGACAAAGATACAGAGGAAAGGGAATGAATATTATCAGCATGTTACATTTTTGTGCAAGAAGTCATACGGTATTAAGCTGTTTGGAATAATGCAACTGACAACTGGCATGAAGAAAATTTGCCAGTGTTGGACTCCACCCCAAAGTATCCAATTTAGTTCATATCTAATGTAAGTGCACACATTTGTTTGAAACGGGACAGGGATGAGATTCATCAGAAGTTCAGTTATGCTGGGAAACCAACGGAGGAGTACCCTGCTGTTTGAAGATCAGTGAGAATTGCCACAGAAAAGTTATGTGATTGCCAACAAGTTGCCAGATTGCTGTTTCCCCTATTAAGCGGGTTAGAAAGGTTTGCAGAGAAGATGAAAATTGAATAACGAAAAGGTGAGAAAGTATTTAAAAATAAACATACAAGTCAAAGAGTTGACTATTGACGGGACGGTGTAGTAGAGGATGGATTGCTCAGATAATGGTCACAAACCAAAGCTCCTCTGTGGATAGTTTGTCCTCTTAATGAGCTGAGCAGGCCTTATCTCACATGTGCTTAGTTATCACTAGCAGTGCAGGATTAGGTCAATTAATAGAGCTATCTGGGTATTCTTTTGCCTGAACAGGTTTTCACTGGAAATTGCTGATTATTTAAACCAATTTATCGTGTGGAAATGTGTCAGTTTTGAATAAGTGTCTGTTAGGAAGATTTCTTGAGTTTGAAGGAGATTTTCTGGCCAAAAGCAAAATAAACCTCAGAACCAATGGTAGGTAAGACGCTCACCAGCAATGGAGATGCGAGTTCAAATGCCTCCATGATGTTGGTTCTTGTTAAAATTCATCCATTGGTTCTCCTTCCACAGAGCAAATAGAGGGAGAGAAAAATTAACTAGAAATCAGAATATTTGGAGTATTTCTTCCAGCACAGAAAGTATCAGACCTTTGCATTCTCTGTACCCGTTCGGGTTACATTGCGGTGAGAGGCAACCGCTGTCCATTCATTCACTTCACCTCTCCTTCGGAAAGCTCGCTGCCCTCTCTGGACTTTGCGAGAAGAAAGGAGACACTGTCGAACAGTCACTTTCTCAGGTTCAGAAAAGAAAAAGATTTGTTTCTGATTTTGTTGCCAGGTCAAGCAGAAATCTAGCGCTGTTATTCCCCTCTCAGCAGGCTAAGAGGTGTGCTAATGGATCCGGGAGACCACAGTGCTAACTTAGTTGCAGATAACACTCTGTCCCTGAGCACGTGCTGGTCAGATAGGTGGGAGGTAGGCAATACTCCCTCATCACATTTATTTCAACGGCAACCACCAACTGTTACAATTCCCCTTTCCATCCCCGCATTGGCCAACACACAGGTGAATAATTGTGAATAATTTGAAAAAATCAATGTTTGGGAACATACTTCTGCCATTTCCAGTGATGAAGACACAGGGGTATTGTGTCCTCCTCCTCCTCCCCCAGACAGGGACTTCTTTCTTAAGTGGAACCAGATAGCGCTGGTCCATTCTCATGGGCACCACTAAAACACGTGTACGTGCAGGTGGGTGTTGCCCTGGAGAATATCTTCTTAAATCTGAGCTTACTAAATTGATACAGGCAGGACACTCTTTTGGAATGGTAGTTTTGCTTTCTGAACTAGCATTTATTTGATCTTTGTATCAATACTTACCCACAGATCATCAATGCACTGGGGAACACATGTGCGGGATCTTCAGAAACCATTTTTAAGCAGCAATAACAAAATCAGAATGATGGTCACTATTCAGGGAGCAAACAAGCTGGAAAAATAAATAAAAATGTCTAAATAACTAAAATTGTCTGTTGGCTCAAAGCCTCAATTCATCCTTTGCAGACCTCCAGATTACTCAATGGAAAAGAAGAGAAAGAATCAACAATAAATAGGCTTATGGAATAAGAGATGGTTCCGATAAAGTAAAACTCTGACTGCAACTTTGCCTCAAACTGAGCAGAACCTTTTTCAAGTTTCAGAAAAAGTTTGAATAATTTTTTCTAGAAGTGAATAAAATGTCTCCTGTTTCTTTACTCCCTGATTCAAGCGGAGATTTTAAACAACATGGTGAGCAAAATGTTGTAAGTAACAGAGAACATGAAAGGACATCAAAGGTTCAGGGAATGAAGGAAGAGTCTGAGATTCAAAAGATCTGGGTTCAGTTTGAAGCACTATTCCTGAGCTGCTTAGAGACTGGGCAGAATAATTCATTACTAAAACCTTAATTTCCTTTTCAGCCCTTATTTATTTAGAATATAAGAGAATCTGGCTGCAGAGAGGGGTGCACCGAACCTCTTACTACTATTGTAACAAAATGACGACAGTAATAATTGCTATTTTTTGTCTCTGTGTGACAATTCTAACTTTGCATGCTCAGGCTTAGAGGGTTATTTTCTTCTATATATACAGTTTTACAATTATTCAGTAAACTTGCAGATTAAGTGCCCAGCTCATTCCTATGTGCTCTGATATTTGCACACACTGAAATCAGATAAAAAGTTATAAAATTCTGACTCGGCACACATTCAGAATTAGGAGTTTTAACTCAATCTGAACCCATAAACCTTTTGAATTTCCCCCCTAGAATCAAAGGAAATGAAATGCTGACACTATGCAGTATTTATAGGTTTTGGTTGAGAGATAGCTGCAAGGCACAGCGCTTGGTACGCACACACCGAACCATTTTTGTTCCCAAGTAAGCCAGCCCTTCAGTTCGGTGGCTTCATCCACTGTACAACTTCCCCTCTCTGCTGACAGTGCTTTTGGACTGCGCTTGCTACCCCTGTCCTGCCGTCGCCGTCTGAAAAACTGAATATGCAATACCAAATTTTCCTTTTTGCGCAGGGTACGAACATTTCTCTTGCAGGGGACACAAGGCACTCTGGGGCACCACGTCTGCTGGCATCCTCGCAGGAGTCCCCGGGGAGCTCAGGTGTGTGCTCATGGCACACATGCCATTAGAGGGCAGTCACACTGCTTCCAGTAGCCTCTCACATCATCTGTTTCTCTGCCATGTTTAATAGGCTTTGTCTGGTTCAGGGCAAACCCCATTAGGCATGAAAAGGCAGAGCTATGTAAAGGAACTTGCACTGACAGCCTGTTAAATGAATGAGATCTGCAGGATAGTGGGATTCAGCTGTTTTGGAAAAAAAATACACACACACACACACACACACATTTTACAATTTTCTCTTTTTTTGTCAGTATAAAAATAGGATCTCTGTTTGCTGAATGTATTCTTAGCTGCACTGTGCTATCATTCATTGCTAACATTGCAACTGCTGTTTTCTCTGTGTCGGCCCAACCACATAAAGTAATACTCCCATGGCATTGTAAAACACATACTTTTTGCCACGTCTTCTGATACTTTGATTTTACAGAATTATACATCTTGTCAAAAAATACTCTTGGAGTTGCATCAATTAATCGTGCAAGTGGCCCCTTACACCTCTAAGAGCTCACTTGCATGTGCAGGAGGACTTCAGCCTCTTCCAGAGGACTAGCTCAAGTCCTGTGCAGCCTTGCAGCTTGAGCCCAGGCCTTTGCACTCAGTCACAGGTAGTTTCATCCACGATCATCAGGCTTGCATGTTTAATATGAGATAAAGTGTGAGAATGAGAAAGTAAAAGCGTATATTTACAGATGTGTAGTTTAAATAATTTAAGCATCACATGCTGGTGATGTGAATATAAGGCAGCTTTTGCACTTGTAATTTCATTACAAAAAGTCTTTTTGTTTCTTTTTCGCTTAAGCCCATGGATAATGGAAGCTCAGTTTTTGCTGAGCTTTCCTATGAAGTGAATGGGGTAAGTGTGTTTGAGTCTGGCCACAACTCCAAATGATAGTGAGAGGCTTGAGAAAAAGGGTCCTTTAAGTGCACTTGTGTTTCTACAGATCTTGTCACCGACACTGCACGCAGCTGGTGTAGTTAAGATTAGGACTGCAATTATTTTTTGCTGACTCTGTCAGTCTGAGCTTTTCTAGCAGAATTTCTCTAGAGGGCAGTAAGGATTCAAAGCTGTCTCAATATAAATATATATATATTTTTTTTTGTAGAAATGACAGATCATCTTTGCATAGCAGTAAAGGTTACAAGAGTGGGTGCACATGTTGCAGTGTAGGGTAGAACAGCTAAAAGCACATAAAGCATACTGTACACTCTTCCTTCTGGTAACATCACCCAGGCTGATATTTCATTGCACATTTGTATTCCAAATTACTTAAAAGTATTCTGCTTTCAATCTTGATGAGAAAGGGCCTTTTTGTTAGGGAAGATTCAGGTGGGGTTAGTGGAGGGTACGGTAACAGGGAAACAAATTGGAAAAATAAGTCAAGGGTCCAAACGCAAACCTTTGGTTAACACCCTGCAGGGCTGAGACTAGAACTGCTTCTGTGACTCCTACCTACTACTTCCAGAAAACTGGGGATACCAAAGCTAGACCTGGGTCCAAATAAAGTGTATGTGGTCATTCTCTAGCTCCAACGTTACGTTTAACAACGGCAAATATAAGAATACATGTGTAATGTCTGCTGCGAAGGATATAAAGCCTGCTGGATTTTCACAAATTAGGTAGGCTTAGTGGCAAGAAAGACATGAGGTGATACGGAGCATATGAAAGTTTTGGAGCTCTCTTGCACCCTCCGCATCATTGTTGCACACCCTACTTGAAAGTGATGCAGCGAGGGCACCTAAGGAGATTAAATTCCCTTTAACACCTCATAAATCTCATGTATCACTTAGGAAAACAGTGTGTAATGAGTTCCACACAACTGCTGTTTCTAAGAGTTCATAGCCCTTTTCTTCTTGTCTTGTCCATACGTCTAGTTTTGAGGCCTCCAGAAACAAAGCAGAATGTATTAAGTGTTGTGGGTCAGGTTCTTCTAGCTTGACTGTCAGTGGGTAGGACCATAACCTCCCAGCACAAACACCCTCAGCCAGGAGGGTGAGAGGTAAAAGTAGCAGGGTCTATGCATGTCTGTTTTCAATCCTGTGATGATTGTACTGCAGTAGTAGCTCTGTGTTGATATACTTAAGGCAGCCCTAGCTGCACATGTGGTCATTTGTGTGCTCAGCACTGTCCTAATGAGATACAAGCTCCTGTGTCTTGTGTCTGGATGAGCCGAAATGCAGGAATAGGGTCTCTGCACCCGTTCCAACAGTAGTATTCTTTAGACTCTCCCATTTTTTGCCGTCTCTATTCCTATGATTTCATGGTATTGTATTTTAAACATGGAAAGGCTCTGGAAGTATTTTATGAAGTTCTTCCAAGACAGACTAAAGTTTTGTACTGCATCTGCTTGTGTCCAACTGGCCACAATATAAAGTAAGAAGTGTGTATGATGCATATAGAGGAAGTTTAGTTCTTGCCTTCATTGTACTTGATCCCACTGGGTTAGCAGAGCAGGAGATCCTGGATACAGTCGAGCAAGCTAAGGTTCAACCGAGACGCACCAAAGGCCATGCAGGAAGACAGGTGGCCAGAGAAGGTTATCAACAATTATATCATGGCCAATGCTTGATAATAAGGTGCCCCTGCTTAAATGGGAAATTGAAGCTGTTTATTGGGCTTGGTGATACCATGAATAACAAAAGATCTTTGTGTCATTCTATGATATCTTTACATAACATAATAGAGGCTATCTCTATTTCAATGTAATAACCATTTACCGTTGATTTTAAATAGGGCAGGTGTGGTTAAATTTGAGCCGTGTTGTTTTCAGCCAGATGCAGGCAGGCTCATGTTTCTGCAGGTGCCCGTTTTGTCCCTATAATGAGACACAAAGCTCAGAGGTACGAGAGGTATAATCAGACATAAAACTCTAAAACACCATTGTTTACAGTGCCTAAACAAAATAGTTGAACCCTAAAATTTGAGTTCACCTTGATGTGCGGATTTGGAGAACCTAACTGAAAATGTGACTTCCAATCCAGTAATTCAGGGGAGCCTATGGATTTCTTATCTCTGTTACAGCAACAAGGTTCCCCAAATCCAGTTTGCTCAGGAGTTTGCAACAGCGGCTGCTACTGCTTGCTAATTTTTTATTAATTTCCAAACCACATGTAGAGACAAAGGCATGTGTCCATCCCTTCCTTTCTCACCTTTACTGTATTTTAATACAAACTCCCTCCTTCCAAGCAGCATCTCCAGACCTCACAACTACTTACATCTTAGCTGCTTACCCAGCTACTTGACTCGTCATCGTCTCGTTCAAGTCAGACTGCTCCGAGCACCATGGTGCTCCTGGTCCCTGAACGCTCAATGCACAGACCGCTCCTGCGCGGAGCTGCCGAAGGATCTTGCAGTCACTGGATTGCCACTGTGTGCCCCAGGCAGGCACTTAACCCACGGCTTAGGCAAGGGCTCTACAAAGAAAACAGGGAGCTGCCTCTGCACATCACACACCAGCCGTAGTATGCTATCATGTTTTGAGAACTTCAGACGTATATCATCATCAACATATGTGCAAGTGTTATGCCAAAAATTAAAGTCTGGGGCAAAAATATCAGTGGGGCACTTTAAATAAACAACCAAGACACAACTTTTCAAAACAACTAGTTCAAACAGAAAATTGGAATGGTATGAACAATGTGAGAGTGGGCTACATTTTATTGTAAGATTATGTTTTTAAGGAATACTAAATTTAGGATCTAAAGATGTTCATACTTGAATATATTTAAATAATTACTCCGTAAAATATTCATCCTACAATCTGTATTCTTGCTTTTCAGGTGTCGTAGCATCTAACAAATCTGTATTCCTGACCTTAAAAAGTATGTTTCTTGCCTGAAACAAATTTAAACAACAATGTAAGATGCCATAAAACTTGAAACCTCCTATGTCAAGTCAAGAGAAGATTCATTCAGGATAATTCCCTCCATATTTGCAAGAGAATCTGGAGGTTTTTAGCTCAGCTTCATCCAGAATTTCACCTAAGACCTCTTGCCTTTCCTCTCACTGGCCAAGTGTCCTCTTTTAGGCTGTAGTGTGGCAAGCACATTTTAGGTGTGGGTTGACAAACATATTTTAAGCAGCCCCCCAGCTCATTTCAGACTCAGTGCTCTGACAGTTTTGCTGGTGCAGTTGTTTGCACACCACTTATGGAACCATACTGAAGGTTTGATCTCAAGTAAAACCAATCCAGGTTAATTCATCAATCTGTCACTGGGAGAAAAGGCACTAATGGAAAAGGTGCTCGATAGTAGAAATGGCGCCAGGAATGGTTTCCTGACCCATGGACAGGTTTTGAAGTGAGAACTTTCCCCTAGTCAATGTTGAGATAGAACAGACGCTCTTCTAGGATTTTCATGAAAAATGGGTCATAGTCTTGTGGTTTGGTTCTCACTAGGGCACCCAAAGTGACAGTGTGTGAAAAAAATCTGTCCCCTTTTCACCCAACACATTGCATGTGATGAAGATCATCATTGTGTGTTTACATCAAAAGTGCTCGGGGAGCTTTCACTCCCCCGTTAGGTTATTCGGTACGAGCAGTGAAGCTCATAAATAGGGTTAGAAGTACCCATTTGAAAGAGGAATATCCACCTAAAATAGATCTATTTCAAAGGCAGTGGCCCAAGAGCAATTGCTGTTTGGGGTCCTCAATATAATTCAAACCACAGTCTCCCAGAAAAAGCTTTTCGTTAAGGGGCTATGATTTTAAGAAGGCTTTATGCCCCATATGTGCACTATGGATCATGGAACTAGGAAGCAGTAAAAGTTGAGTACAGCTAGTATACCAGGGACTGACAGCATTATGACTTTTATCAGTTGTGTGAGAAATAAGTCCAGTCTTGGTAAGACAGTTAAGCCGATATGACCACACTCCTATGCTACAGATTTATGGTACACAGTCCACCCTATAAAGCAATTGTTTAGAAACCAAGGGCTTGAAAACCATTGTTCGGACAAGTAGTCCTTGTTCTCAAGTTCCATTGAACTTCCTTTGCTTCAGCCAGAGCAGTCCCCAAAAAAACCACCAGACAAGTAAGCAGATTGTGAGAGACCCAGGCCAACAGACATACAGCCTTTCATGTCCTAGGGTAGTACAGCTTGCCTTGCAGAAGCATGTAAAACAATAAGCCAAACATTGTGAATTCATCATCTGGAAGATACGTGGACCAGCAGAGCAGACCTGGACCAGCTTATTCTTGGCTCTACCGATGACATCTTCTACCGCTCATGCCTCAGTTCCCCCACCTATATAACTGTATAGGTAAAGCTGTTTTGCAAAGCCCTTTTGTAACTGTAAATGAAAAACATATAAATGCCAAACGTTGTTGTAATGAAAAGTATTTTCCTGGGCTGTTCAGAATCAGTGGGAAATCCATATTGGACACTGTTCCTGGAATGCTATTTCAGTGGCACTTTTACAGCAAGAGTGCTTTCCTCCAAAAATATAAAGGCTTGAAAGGATAAAGTAGATCAAGTTTAGTGGTTCAGGATCAGCCAGTTACTCAACGTTACTGCAGTTAGAAGGAGGTGAAGGGAAGATGGGTGATTTCAGTAAGGTACCTACAGGGAGATGTGTGCCAGGATTCAAGCCTGGTGATTCATAAGCTGTTCATCAGTAGCTGTTAAATATCTGCTTTTTGCCAACGCTCACTGTTTCAGTCTGCCAAAGATACTGGATAAACAGTTGCTGTAAAAAATTTATAGTTTCTCTGGGGAAAACAAAAGCTTTTTGAGGCATAATACAACATCATAAATTAAAACTTTTTAAATTAAGAAGTTACATCATGTTTTGATGTAATGTGATGTGGCAGGTCATGCTTTTAATTTTAATAAGCTTAAAAAAGAGAGAGATTGAGATTTGGGAATATAAATATTGTTTCTGAACCTATAACATCTCTTGTTGGAGGCTAGCGAAGCAGGTTCACCTCTGCCATCTAGGTTCAAGTCTTATTTCAGGAAAACAATTTGAAATGACTTCTGGAGGTATCAGCATCAGTTAATGAACTAAATTTCCACTCCACAGACCTCCCAGGAAATTGCCAAACAGCATTAGCACTTCTACAGTATTTGTCATACTTAGGTATTGCTGTGCCTTAAAAAGCACTGTCATCTCCAGCTTTCCTTTTTTGAAGTGTCCTGTAACTTTCAGGTATCTTCAATTTTAGAAATTCCAGTGTGAGAGACCCAGGACTATATTTCAGCGGTGCTTACAGTACGTGCCCACTGATTTCAGGAGCAATTGCAGGGCTCCAAGCGCATCTCTGAATAGTCTGTCCTTAAACAGAGGCATCTCACGTTGGAATTCAGAATTGAAACCCATCACGTTAGCAGTCACTTGAAGATGCAGGTCTTTTTGGCATCGTAAGGTCATGACAGAGAGCAGCATTTGTATCTTGAAACTGATGTGAGCTTTCAGCACATCTAAGACTAGGCCTGCAATTAGGTACGGAAAAGTCTTCTACCTTATGAACAGTGGACCTGGGTCCTCTTTTCTTTTCCAGAAAAAAAAAAAAGTAATTTGTTCTTATGCATGAGCTAGCACAAAAGAGATATTAGCCTTGATTTTAACCTTTGGTCACTGCCATAAGAAATGGAAAGGGTCGGGCATATTGCAGGACTACATAAAGGGGAAATAATCACCTATTCAGCATTTCACCTCCTGAATTTTATTCATTTTTCTTTCAGCTCAGTCACTGAAAGATGTGGCCTGAACCCTGTGTTTATTTAGTCATATCTGAGACGACTTTACTAGATGGCCGTTGCTCTGTTCTCACTTACTTGGCCTGATTTCACCAGATGTGACTCCTGGAGGGGCATTGCCCTCATCGCATGCTGGCTTTGGCTGCAGAGGGATCCTGGAGCTCTCACTGCCTCCCTTGGCAGAAACTTGGCACTTTCTGGAGGAGTCTTGCATAAGCCTTGGGAGAAAGAAATAGGAAATGACTGCTGTAACACAGCTGAGTAATGCAGTTCATTCCAAGCCGCTCAGACAACCGCCTCACCCTCTGCTAAGCCCGAGGTAATTGGTTTGGGGCTGTTTAGGGCACTTGCCTTTCATTCTCCTTTCTGATTTCTCTTTTCAGTCCTCTTATTTATTTTCCTAATAGTTCGTTTTTCCATTCTAACGCTCATTTTTATATTTTTAATCATATTCAGAATAGAGGAAAAAGGGTGACCCATTGTCCTCATAAGTGACATCTAGTCTATGACTTGACTGACAGGAGGTACCATTAGAATAAGCATCCCTTCTCTGACTGAGACTATCCGTGTTAACATTTCTGTACTCTGGGCTATATGTTTGATCTTACATAGCTGTAAATTATGAGTGACTCCATCAAAGTCAGAGGCATTACTCCAGTGCTAACACGGTGTAGGTCAGCTCAGATTCATGCTTTCAGGATTTCAGATGTCTCACTAGGGCTCCTGTTGTATTGCTGGCCACTTCTGTCATCCAGTCGTGTACGTGGTTAGAGTGAGCTGGCAAAAGTACCTGATACGTGAGCTTCTCACAAGAATCATTGCCTTGAATTTCTCCAAGATCAGGCTCACGCTGGCATTTGGACTTGGCTATGGAGACAGAAGCGTACAGTACATTACTATATTGTAAGTCCTATCAGGGCAATATTAAAGCACAATGAAAGTTAAACAAAACATCTGAAATCATTTTCTCTGTGTACACAGAGTATGTCTCCTTGGGGCAAAACTGATCTTTCAATTCAGAGTTCACATGGAAGGTAAACTAGTGGAGACAGAGGAAGTTCAACATCATCAGCTGAAAACAACAGGCCTAGATTAAACATTACCAAACTTAAACTGTAAGTAGGAAAAAGATTTTGCCTTCGGTTCCACGATTTTACGCTCATGTTCTATGACTGGTTTCCGTACTGGTAACTTCTTTACGTCGGAGAAAAGCTAGGAATGTTATGGAGAAGGCTGAACTGTTAGAAGAGGGCTCTGTGGGAAGGGAGGAGGAACGCATAGTTTTGATTCATGTGAGAAGGAATGTGCTCACTAGGAATAAAGTTTACAAAACTCATTTCAGGAGTTACAAAACCACAGTGAGATCAAAACTTGCACCATCAGCCTAACTGTTGGAAAACAGAGTAAGTAGCTGCAGAAATCGGTACGTAGGGAAAGTGCAGAGGGTCAAAGGTGGGGGAGCGCTTAAGCCTCTTTGTAACTGATCGAAAACAGAAAAAAGGGTTTTAAGAACTTCATACTTCGTATTCTCTTAGATAATGAGAACATAAAACGTCTGGTTCTCATCTTTTTTACACTTATGTAAAATTAGGATCAACTCAACAAGTTAATGGAGTTACATAGGTCTAAATCTGGCATAAGTGAGATAAGAAACAGGCCCATCAGTTCATTAAGGACTTCATTAACTGTGACTGGAATATCTTGCAGAGCCTGTGTTCCTGCAAATAAAAACATGCGTTTGAGGCCACAGGAAGGTATTCTGCATGCCCTAATGTGTATGCATACAACTAGCTGCCTATTTTAAAGTCAAAAGCTAGAGGGCTCTGTATAGTTGCATCTGGGAGTGGGTGAGCACGTATTGGTACAATCACGGGACTTGTGCATGCAACAAGATAGATGCATACGCAGGTGGGTCTAACCTATCATCAGTAACAACTCAGCACAGAAAAATATGCATAGGTCTGCATGCACACCAGACCTTCCATTTAATTAAACTTTGTCATGACTTCTTGGCTTGCAAAATTATCCTGTTTATGTTTATCTCACTTATATGTAAGTTAAATATATAACTACATTCCACCATTCTGTGTTTTCTGCCGAGGGATATGGTTACGGTCTTATGATGCTACTCAACCCACTCTATACCAATTTTACTCAAACGTCAAAATAAATGTATACTAAAAAATCCATCCACAGGAAGGATCTGAATAGCAAAGGAACAAGCGGCTCCCTCAAAAACTTTATTCCCCTTCATGATTGATGGGCTCCATTACTTCAACTTTGCTGTTTGATCAAATGGTAAATCATGTAAATAGACCATACATGAGTGTCAAAGCAGTTTTGAAGAACTGAAAATTTTTGTTTAAGTTATGGGTCAAGCAGCAATTTCCCAGAACAACCCCTAATGAAAGCAAAGATTTTTTTCCCTTTAAGCACACATCAGACCAATCTAATTTACTAGGGAGAAAATTCACTTTAGTGCAGAAGGACAATCCAGACATATACACTACTTACGCCCTTGTTAAGTGAAAATTGGGATAAGTGGTACTAAGTGGGTGCATAGATCTTAAGCTTGTCCTCTTCAATGGGGTGAATTTTACCCTTAATAAGAAGCATAAGTAGGGCATCAGTGTTGTCTAGATTCTTCTGAGGACCATTAACACACAGCTGAGTTTCACCATAAAGATGTAGCAGAAAATGTAAATTAATTGAGAGCTGTTTTACTAGTTATATACTTCTCACTTATTGCGTCTCACTTGTAAACCATGGACTCTATTATGTCTTGTCCAAATTATGCTGAAAAAAAGGTTTTGAATTCATTTCTATCAATCCTTCATGGGCTTTTCTTATGCATTTCTACTCAAGTTCTGCTATTTGTTCTGCTGAAAATTTATCATATCACAAGGAAATCCTGCAGACACTTAATTTAGTCTTCATGTGACTTGCTACATTTGTCCTTGAAAAGGTCTACTTCAACAGACTAGAATGCAGAGGAAGGCGAATGAAACTCAAATACGCGTATTTGATACAGGTCCTCAAAACAAACTAGACCTTCACAGCCACAGCTCCAGTAGTCAGGGAAGGACCGATGATGGCAACATTCAGCCTGGGAAACATTCTAAATATGCCTGAGGTAGCACCAGAGGACAGCTTGGCTGGGTTTTTCAAGCTGTCCTTCCTTTAGACAGCACCACCTGACAGGCAGAAGGCCCAACTCTCTGATTCCTAAGGTACGTTACATGTAGTTCTCAGACTGGTGTAACTCTCTTGAACTGGATTTCAGAGATGCAGCTCTGCAGTGGAGGGTGGTGCCAGAAAATATGTAACATCAGCTATAGGTTGCCACGCCTCCATCCTGGAAAGGAGAAATAAAAGGTCTTCAAAGACGGTTGCTGAGCAAGTCTAACAAACCTTGTCAAAACTGTGGACTGACTCTGCTCCTCTCAACTTGGTTGCACTTCTGGTGCCTAGAGGTGGTCACTCCCACCATTTCATTGCCAATCTCCATACCTCAGGGGGATAAGGAAGGAAAATAACTCTAACTATCCTGAGCAGTCTCCTGAGACAATTCCATTAGATGGTCACAAGTAGGTGGCTTCAATTGCTAATAAAGCTTGGAAGATTCCTTTTTCCTGTTTTATTCTCTCTTTTTTTTTTTCCCCCCAGCTTCACCCCAAATCAGTCTTATCTCTGGTTCAAAAAGCCTTGTTGTCCCAGGGAAATGTAAATGACACCTCTGTGTGAGAGTTAGTGATTTTGGCTCACGGCCCTAATGTCGTTTCGTTGCTTTGTACATCAAAAGAATGTCCCCTGACACAGACATTGGTTTACCTTAGCTGGAGTGACTCATCATTTTCCCACAATTAAATTTTTGAGCTCTAATGCAAAGCAGACTTATCTGCTTTGACAGGACAGTACAGAATAAACAGAAAAGACTAAATTTGTATTGGCAGCTACCACTGCGCTGCAGTTATGAGTAATACAGCATAACTAGAAAGGACACCAAGAAATCAAAATAGATTCTAGTTGCTGGAGAACCAAAAAAGAAGAAATATCTGTTGATCCCCAGTAACTGACTGTTTGGTATTGTATCAGGACACTGGATGGGAACAGCAGCAATAAATGTTTCTGGTCTTTCTCCCCTGTCTATATTTTTTTTCTCTTTTATTTTCTTTTTTCTTTCTTTTCTTTTATTTTTTTTTTAAATTAAAAAATGATATGCCACTGTGGGTAATTTCTGTGTGTGCTGCATATACTAAGGGGAAAAAAATATCCTTGCAATTTGGACCACCGTTCAAACATACTGCTTCCCTCAAGCCTACGCCCTGCCTCGCTCAGACCAGCACTTCCCATCTGCACAGCTCTCCGTTTTCCACTAACAAAGTGGGATGCTCGGATGCTGCCGGTGTGTGACCCACGTGCATCTACACTGACAGAGAAGCTACGCACTCCAGTGGGTCCAGGAGGCCTCCCTGGAAACCATCTATCCCTACACTGGTTTAAATTAAAATTTAATTTGTTCTGGCTACGTCCTGAAGACAATTACACGGTGTCACAGATGCTTTCTTGCCATGTGATGGGGGACATCTGTCACACCTGGAAATGCTGGCAGAGGAGTGGTAAGAGGAGGGAAGTAAATCTGTACCCAAAAAATTTGTTGAAACTTACCTTGGAGATACTTGGTCGTGGAAGGGAAATGATTAATGAACTCAGCATCTTCAAAAAAAGTATCATCAGTAATCTTTTTCTAACTGCGAAAAGACATGCGCTGCATTCAGATGGGCTTAATTCCACCAAGCCCGTGGCCCCAGCGTTTCTGACTGGCTGGATGGCAGTTGATCAGTCACTCAGAAACGCTGGGCATGGGGATGTACCATAATTTTGGTTTATGCTCAGATCACATTGCTCCAAATTTACATATGCAATTACTATGTCTGCACACACAGATCAATAAACAGTATGTACAAATGAACAGAACTGCTTGGCACATGCTTAAGCAAATTAGGACATGATTACATACAGTTAAAAATTTGGATTCTAAACCTTTGTACACTTCTGTTGTGATATTTTGTAATTGCTAATTGCAACAATGTCTGTGCAGGGTATGTAATTCAACATGACAAGTGTTTTTAGCAGCAGGTGAATAAGATCAGTTATTGAAACAGCAAAATTATTGCCAACATTGAGAAAATTAGATAAAAATGCAAGGTCCAAAGAGCCTCATTCATATCAGATATAACACAAGCTGGAGTAAACACAGAAAATTGTTAACTTTACATGTCAATAAGTAATTTAAATAGTCTATAAGAGAACAGAATGGCTTGGCACTGTTTTGACTCTTCAGCATCATGAACAGAGTAGTAATACCACACAGCTCCGCTCATATATTTATATTTTGGACTACTCACCTATTGTATTGTAGGTTTAAATTGGAAAGCCTTGAACATTAACATACCAGGCACAAACTTCTCACTTAAAAAGCTCACTACCCAGTGCGTGAGGAAGCGGTATTGTGCGGTTACAAAAACGAGCATCTGAAGTCTGATTTCACTGCTGGATAACATCTAGTCTAACTTTTGGTCCTTAAGCAATGCTTGGCACCCTTTCTTCAAAACTAACGCTAGCCCTCATCTTACACTCTCCATCATATAAGAAAAGTGATGTCTGGAGAAAGCCCTAAGGAACTTCAGTTGCACTGTGGGAATGCACGTTTTTAACCTTTATGTCTGCATTGGAAGCCTTGGGAAGTTGGGCTGATAGTTGTTATATGAACCAGATGAGATATGCCGATAATGTCCAGTGCCATCAGTATGCAAAGAATTGTTCTCTAGAGAAGGATGAATGGACGTGGCTCTGTGCCAGCGTGTTTTTCGACTGCCATGAAGAGGTCTTCACTTTTAATTAATTTTTAAATACAAAGCATCAAGGACATGATATCCTTAATGAGAAGTACAGGACCATCTTCCATTTCTCTTCTCTTCCAACATGAAATAATGGTTGCTCAATGTAATGCAAGAGCACCTCTGTGTGTACGTGTTTGCGTGTAATATAACGTAAAAGGATATAGATGTGACCAGGTCAGCACATGTCCTGCAGGAACTATGGTTTGAGATTTGCTTCACAGATCGCCATAAAGCGATCAGACAATTTCAGGCTTTCACAGGCCACATGCTTTCTGGATCCAAGTCTATGATCAAAATGATGAGCAACGTAGACTCCCGTGTTAGACTGCAAGTTTTGCAAAGCCTTTCCTTGTGGCAACTTTACTATTAAAAGCAAGGATATAACAAAGCATAAGAGAAAAGGATTAATGTAAGCGGTCTCTCTCTCTTACCTAAGTTTTACATAATGCTGGGTACTTAAGACCTATTATCCTTTAGCCCTCCAAGACAGTGACTGTGTCAGTTTGCACCTCATAAATAAATCCCTGATAAACTGACCATCGCCTTAGAACAGAAGGAGTTTTTAACAGATTATAGCCCTTTTGATCTGTTTGCCCCCTGTCATGCTGAAACACCTGTATAATTTTGGCTGGAGCCTGGAAGGAGTATTTCACAGCTCATAGCTCATGCGTTGTTTCTTAACCCCCTGCCCTGTTTACCAGAAGTAGTTTTATCTGGATTTTTTGGTGTTGACTCCCTGCTTGTTTCTTAGCAATCAGTTAATAAATAAAATTCCCATATACATATATATATGTACATGCACAGTAAGTATAGTCATGCAGAAAACATTCGTGCCCAAAGTCAGTCGCATGCAGCATTATAAATTAATGCCACAGTCCCATGTCCTTCACACTTTTGTTTTCACTTTAAGATTCTTTCTTAATAAGGAATAATGAGCATCAACACCCAGTTATTCAGTAAACCAAAGCATATAAGCAATTAAATTAAATTAAATTAGCACAGCCAAGCAAACAAAGCAGTAATCATTCAAGTCCTCTATTTAGGCTGCAGCCATAATGATAGACTGAAGAATAACAATACATTCCAGTAAAGACAATTAGTATTAAATTTTTATTTTTTGAAAATCTTAAACACTAAGTAAATACTAATTTTTGTCACAAAAGGTTCCTTTTAAATAGTCTTTCCCTCTCACTTCAAAACGTGACAAATCCCAGACAGAATTGGTCTTTTATAAGCTTCATGTTACTGGAGTATATTCAGCATTATCTTCTCCATACAGTTTTAGCTCATAACCTCCTGGGAGTCTCCACCACTTTCCTTGAATGTACTAAAACAAGGATTGGCCAGTCCAGAACAGTAAAGGATGAAGGCATTAGAGAATAGTCTTGGGTCAAGAATTATTATTGCTAGAGGCCTCCAAAATCTAGTTATGGGTTTCAGCAAACCCTGTGGGCTCTTATGATAATGCTTTTCTACAGTATTATTGTTATATGGCATTAAATCAGTCAGATTCATGAGCAACAAGAGGTCAATGTCTGATTGAAATTCATAAGGTCAAAAAGGAAACTAAAAATCAATTTATAAGATATGAAGATTTAGGTTCAAACTATATCCATGAGCAATAAAATTTCACATCCATAAATGTAAGAAATCAGTTATTAAACTTGAGGGGGGAAAGAAGACTTATTAAGTTTTACACACACATAAGGCAGCTAACACATAATTTTATCAGACATTACTGAAATCCTATGTGTAATATAAGAGATGATGGGCTAAAATGCTAAATGGTTTAGCACTAAATTATTAAGTGATGTATCCCTAAGGTATTAAAAAGATAAGAAATGAAGAGCAGGTGTCTCTCCCACCAACTCTTGATCACTAGTTTAAGTGCATATTGATAACAAATGCACTTTAGAGGCAAAATAGTATTAGTAATATTTTTGCTGTATGAAAGCCTCACGTCAGGATGACTAAAAGCTTCTACCTGACAAAGAAGTGTTCACATATATATATATAAAAAAATATAAAATATGTATATTAAAAAAATCACGTTAAGCGTTAGCTCCCTGTAGAACAGAAACGAAACTCCAATGTATTGGAGTTTGTTTGATACTTATACACAAGTAAATAATGTAGGTGGAATAACAACTATACCACATTGAGAATGAGAATTATAGCAAGCACTCTTACCCGTTCTGAAATGAAAATGCATTTTTATTAAAAGTACAGATTAATGGAGATTCATGTAAGCCAAAAAGTATAAAAATATAATACTGTAGACAACTATGGTTATTGTAAGTCTAGGAGGTGCAGTTCACAAGAACTCTTTCTTCCTTTGCTTTTAATTTTCTAGGGGTCCCACCTTTGCGCCGGCTCTCTTGCTTTAAAGCAGAAAGCAAGCAGAGTGGTGGCGATGCCCTCTGCAACGTTAGTAGCCCCTCCTGCGTAAACGTTTGGGGTGGGATGTGTGCGTTTGCTGAGAGAGTGGTGCTGAAATATCAAATCGATATTTTTGCCTCCTGCCACATCCCGCCCCAAAAGCAAACTAAAAAAGCCACACACTGAACTTCCCTTAGCTTCAAAGCCTTCCTCATTTGCCCCTGTTTCAAACAACTCACTTCTCTTGCCTCCCTCCAGGCTGGGTCTTCACCAGTTGTTTCCGCGCGCGCTGGCCCTGCCCAGGCAGGTTGGAGGGCAGGCGTGAGATGGGACAGCCGGCTCCGGGGAGCAGAGCCGCTCCGCCCTGCGCTCCCAGGCACACTCAAGAGACCGTTCGCCTGCCACGTGGAGAGACTCTGGCTCTCTGCCCCGGCTTAGCAGTCTCCATCTGCCCTTGCAGGAGGAGGCAGAATGAAACAAGGCTGCTTACGAGGGAAGTGCCGTGGGAGCTGCTAACCCCAGGAGTACTGTGTACCTTGGGTGCTCCCAAAATCCCATAGGAATGTGTTTTTCAGTTATTCTCCTCTTTTCTTCTCCTATGATGACTTCTGCCATCCTTATACAGAAGGATAGGGATGGAATTCATCCAAGCACTTTTGCAAAGGTGCCTGTGCCTGAACTCTGACACCGAGGACTCCCTGGCAATCGCCTTCTAGCCTTCAGCTGAACATCTATTTTACACCAGTGTTCAGATTTCTTCCTTTTCATATTCACTTATCACCATTCCAGAAGTGGGTAGGATCGCCTCCTCTAATTCTTACTTTGATGATGTTTCAACTTGGCTTAGCTCCTTCTTCCTTACCCTTCTTTTGCTACCTGTTCTCCAGCTGCTCAGGCTAAGTCATTTGCCTGGTCATGACTTTTGTCTTTTTTTCTAACATTAGCTTTTGCATCTTCTCCATTCAACGCAGAACTCGCTACCTGCCATGGTTTTATGAAGAAACTTTTTAGGGCCTGGGTTGCTGAAGCCAAGGTATTGTCAGAGAGTATCTTTCATTTAAGAATAAAAGTAGGTTATTGCTTTGTAGCTCTCCATAAAAGAAAAGGTTTGACAATGTGAACTCTGCACGCTGAAGACTCAGAAGGCAAATAAAAACAGCCTGTCAGTATTGCGTTAATAATAATGTTTGGGGTTAGGCCATGACATTTAGAGCTGGATATATTACAGCACTATTTGAGCTCCAGCTTTCATACACCTCCAACCCCTTCTCCTTTGAGCCTCTCTGTTCAAAACATGCTCCTTCAATGAGACTGAAGAATCTGATCGTGGTTAATCTTGGGTAACCCAGTTAAGCTGATATCTAATCTTTCATTAATATCACCTTCATTCTCTGCTGTTCAGCTTCCACTTCTTACTGTCCAGGTCTTTGATCCCTGTCAGTAAACCTCAGATGGGAGCTGCACAGGCTGATGGACCGTCACATATAGCTGAGTGCATACGGGATAAAAACAGTGCGCAGGGCTCGTGCAGACCTTTGGCCAACCCTCGCTTGTGTCCGGGCTCATCTCTGACGAGGGCAGAACCTTTTCTGGGCCAGGGCACCACCTGCATTTGATTCCTAAAGCATCTTCAAAAGTCACACACTGCTGTGAGCACCAGTATGATGGTTTAAATGAGCTAAATAAAAATATTTTAATGTCAAAAAAATAGAGGAAGAAGAGGAATGCCAACAGGGATTTAAGACAGATTACAAATTAAAGGGCACAGTATAATGTCTGGTGATGTTTAAGGGTAAAAAAAAAAAAAAAAAAAAAAAAAATTTTATGCCTACCAATGTGTAGAACACTTTTGTTTTCCAGNCTCACCTAAGCGAAAAGAAGCAGGTTACGTTCCTTGGATTGAAGCCGGCTGCATTTCTCAGCAAAATCTTTCTAAGCTGGCCATTTCGTCAGGGACTTACAAAAGTTTCCAACAGAATGAAATCTTTGCCTTCATTTCAATGGATTTCAAAGTATGTCCAGATATAGGTCCCAAACAAATTCAGAATTCCTCTTTCTGAGTTTGATACTTCTTTATTTATATAGTGGTCCCACTCCAAGTATAATGTGAGTCAGACCAACAAAGTTGGAATATAAGCTTTAGAATAAGGGAAATTAAAAACAGAAATGAAAACTTCCCCCCCCNCCCCCCCCCCTTGTAATATTTTGTTTTTCATTAGCCTTTTCAAGTTGGAGACTAGCATTTAGACTTCCAAGCTTTGCTCTCTGGCTGGGAATGCTAATAATTACTTCTGAAAGATAAAATATGAAACTCTTGGATAATAACATGGCTGTAGGGATTTAATGAATCCCCCTGGGACTACCCAAATTACAAGAGTGGCCAGCATTACGTCACTTGATGGGGATACAAGATGTGTTCAGAATAATCATGTAAAATTAAGGGAAGTGATAATTTTAGTGGTTTCCCCTTATTTTTCTGTACATAAGCAAACTGCCATTGCTGAGGATTTGTTAATGTAATAAGCAACCAAAAAAATGAGGTTTCACAATGAAAAAGAACATTCTTATGCTTGTTTACAATGATTCTTTAGTAAAATTACCTAACAACGTTATGATTGTTATATTAACAATATTTTAATATAGCAAAGTTTAAATTATATTACAAAAAATTATAAATCATTATGTAAAATGATACATTCTATGGCTAGCAGGATACCTAAACACTACTGTAAAAATGAAATAAGGATCTATTAATGCAATAAACCTACTTAATAAAAGTTGCTTTCATATTCAAAACCAAAATATTAAAGCATGCTCCATATCTGAAAGTCAAAAGTGAAAGAATAAATTAACTAAGGTTAAGAACCTTGTAGCAGCTGACTAACAAAGCTCTAGGGCATTATAAAATTTCATGCTCTTGTAATAAAAAGGATAAAGAATTGGCTAGAAGACCACTAAAAGTTAAAATAAATGAACATAAAGTAGATGAAAAAGCTTGACACGACTGAGACCACAAATGTGTAAAGACCAAAGACACAGTTTTAAGCCATTAGAGGACTGAATTAAATGCAAAATGAATCCTAGTAGTAAATTAATAGAAAATTACAAAGGTAAATGAGGTCTGTTTCACAGTTACAGAAAACTTTTTATGTCATTTTTATAGAATTTTTTTTCTGGTACTTGAAAACACAGAAGTGTGATGAGTTGAATTCTGGCACATGCCCAAGCCAGAAACAATTCTTAATATTTCTGCATATAGCAAAGTCACATTTTATAGAACAGACAGAAGCATGATCACATGATATTTTCCACTTAAGGTGGGAGCAATTTACCATTTAAATCTTTATAAAAAAAATTGTTTTATATAGTGTATTAAAGAAAAGTTTTACCTCTAAGCTCAGTCCCACCTTCTTTTATGTAAACCTTCAAAAGTGAAAAAAGATCAAATTTTTTGGACTTGTTATTTTTTTTAATCAGTGGATAAGACTGAGAAGGGAATACATTAAAAAGGTAGGGGACTTGCAAGATACTGAAGAGCATATTATAATCTAAAACAAAGAAAGAATTTTTTCCTCACAAACTGCAAGGCAGCCAGAATCTGTGATGTTTGCAAGATCAAATATAGTCAAAACACGGAAGCAAACCAACCTCTGGTATTGACACGTTCTTTGTTCGCCAGCATAAGAAGTGCTTGCCTCTCTGGCCACTTTTGTATTTGGAAAACTTGTCAATGATGTGAAAACTGGCAAATGTTTGCCTAGTGTCTGCACTGCAGCTGGTTATGAATCCAGCTTTAATCCAGGTTAAAAAAGAAAAACAAGACACACCCCAAAAAAAGGAAAACACCATGTGACCTCATTTGGAGAGCATCAGCGCTTTGAACCCCAAAATGCCCGAAGATGATTTCATAGGTGGAGCTGGATCCCTTTGATCCACTTACAGTGCCTAGAAATCTTCATGCTCTTTATTCCAGTGGGGTATTGCCTTTTGAAGGTAAGGTTCTATGCTGAAATAGGTTCTGGTTTGATCTGTGCAATCCAATGAGTTAAGAGTGCAATTAATCACTGCAGGTGTAATCCATCTGTCTGCAAATGTCTATTAAGAGACTTTCAGTGTAAACTGAGTCTCATTTTATGTTTTGAAATGTTCCAAGTGACATAGGACCAAATTACTTCCATCATACCAAGCGATAGCCAGATGTAAGACACTGTTTATTGTCTTAAAAATACATTCTCCACCATGGTCTTTGGAACAAACAAACTACAAATGTTTTTCTAAAATGGTGAATGTGCTAGATTATACTGACAACATGAGTGATTGGAAATAAAAGATTTATGTGCGGTGTATGTCTGTCTCTCTACGAGCGTAAGTACAGAGGGCTTTTAAGGCTCTCAGTAAAACTTCTGAACTTTGGTTTCAGCTGCTTTTTTCGAGAAACTGTCTTCCTCCAACTTTTATTTTCTGGATTTTTGTTCTGGCCTTCAGTGCTCTTTGTGGGTATTTCACACCCACTGGATGCTCTACAGTAATGATGTTGGTGTTCAAGTCTTAGCGCAACTCCAAGTTTCACCTCATTGTCATCTCCATAATAAACTATTTTTTTGTTTTTGGAGAAAAACCCTAAAACCTTTAAAGAACAAAGTTGAAGCTTTCACAGTAAGAGTTTTTGGTTTGCTGGAGCCAAGACCAGAGGTGGATTAGGAGGCCTGGTCCTGTGGCACATTGCTCAATGTGCTATAGCTGAAAGTAACCGTTATTTAATCACTGATTTACCTACAGGGATGACAGCATGACAATAAGACCCTCCTCAGTTTGCTTCATTACTTTTCTCCTTTATTGAGCTGTAAAATAGCTTTCTTGAGTATATGAGAAGGCACATCCTAATGGGAAGGCTGGTTCAGCCATGTCTGTGGATGCTTTGCTGGACACCACGAGGAAGGCTAACAGAGCGGCATCGAGCTCTAAAACAAAGCAACGCACTCCCGGGCAAGGACCCCCTCAGAGATCTAGAAGTACAGGTCAAGAGTATCAATTCTTGTAGCCACCAGGTGTAAGATGATGCAACCGGAGTGGGGTTTGTGACAGCTACACAAATACACGAGAGAGGTTCTAATTATTTTGCCAGTTTTAGCCAGATTCATTCAGGTAGAAAAACTACAGTAACTTTTGGGTGGAAAACTTAAAAGTTTGATAAGTTTAAAAGGAGTAAATGAAACTCTTTTGAAATTAAGAAGCTAGTGGAAAAAGTTGAAGTTCACCAACGTTAGTGATAATGGACTCCTGCACAGGCTTTTGAATTTTTTGCAAGAGTACCATCACTTCTCTTCATTAACAAACTGTCCTGTTCCTTTTTGTAGACCAGAGCTAGCACATCAATCTGACCATTTCTAATGAGATATAGGATAATACTGCATGGGCCAGACTTGCTTGTCAGCCACTGCCTGATGGGTTTAAAGTAAGAAACAATCCTTCATTAATTAACCTTCACTTTCTATGTAGATTCTCTCATTGAGATGCAGGTAATTAAACCAAGGTCATTTCAAGGACCGACAGAGGAAAAACAGCAATGCAAAGGTAGTGTGGTTGTTTTGATAGAGGGCTTTCACTACAGTTGTTTCAGTGCAATAGTTACACATACAAAGGTGGCCTTTTGGAAAAAACAAACCCACCCTCTTTTTTAATGCGTCACCCCAAGGCTAGGTAGGTTTTGGACTTAACTTTATAGACTTTGCATGGCTTTCAGGATAGATCAGTAAACTCAAGAAAATTCAAGACAAAAAAATAATAATATATGGAACAAAGGCAGGCATGAACTTACTGGGAGGGCTTGACAGTGACTGAAATGCCCCTGCAAAAAAGACTCTCAATCTTGCATCTCATTTTAAAGCAATATCCACCAACTAAAAAAGAAACTACTTCAGTTAAAAAACTATATGTAGAAAATAGAAGTATAATTTGTCTCAGTGGTCAGATTCATTCCACTGACTTTTAACCCTTACAAATGCAATGAGGTAAACCCACTGAGAGCTGTGCAATGCAGGCAGCTGCTCGCTCATTCACAGGTATAAGACTCCAATTATGAAACCGCTGTAGCTTGGGGATATAACAGTATTTTTTGCAGCTCCTCCAAATTAGCTCTTACACCAGTCCAAGACACGTGAACTTCCAAACTTTGATCACTGTTGAGAGCAAAGTGAATATATTGAACCTGCAAATAGCCTTTAGCTCTTTCCAAGTGGTTCCCTTATAATTTGAGTGTTAGATTAAAGTTGCATGTTATAGATTTTAATAACTATCTTCCATTTGGTTTGCTGAGTACCACTTGCTGTGGATTATATGACCTACTCACCGGCATGTCCCATTACGAGCACTTAACCTTGAAAGTTGTAAAGACAGAACATTTAATCTGTTAAACACAGTCAGAATCAGAAGGTTATATAATTACAGGTAATTTGGCTTAGTGCTTCTAATACTTTCCAATTATTAAAATAAATTTTACTGAAAACTTTCTTCTCATGAAATGGAAAAGCAATAAGGAATATAGAAACACATGAGTATTAGAAAACACAAATATTTGTTGAAATGTATACACAAATTTGCTTCAATTAAGGCCTTCAGTAAACATCAGCATAGTAAACTTTTACAAGCATGGATATGCACAGAACAAAATTGAGTGTTAACAGTTATGCAGGAATACTAGGATTAGATAAGAATGAATCTGAAATTCTTTTTCCACAAATATTCCTGATAGACATACATGTACTCACACAGACATCTATCCACACTCCAATCACAGCTTGCATTTTGAGATTTGAGTGCAGAACAGATATAAAAAAAGTGAAGAGCATTCAAAATATTACTATCTTCTCATGGAAATTCTGCAGCTAGGCAAACAGCATATTATTTTCATTATGAAATTAAAAATAAATAAAATTAAAAGCTTATCAAAAATAGGAAATCATTCACTACAAAAGGAAAGACCAGGTAACTCATAACAGATAATAATCATGATATTTAAAGCTCTGCTAGAAAGCATTCAGTTTTTATGGTGATGAGGGAAATACAGCATTCTATATAGATTACAAAAGATTTATTCATTCTAATTTTAAGATAATTGGTGTTTCGATGAAGAGATGTTTTCTGTGCCATTTTACCATCCACAGGTGTTTCTGTACCTTTAAAACAACTGACTTGAGTAAGTGAAGGATTCAGGTGTAATATTATTGTAAATCAGCCTAGAATCAGATTTAAGGAGGTGATCAGTCCATGTAACTTGGTGTCTTACAATCTATAAATACTTGAGGAAAGTTTGACATAACGCTTTTAAAATGGAGGTAGAGAGTGAGACCATAAATTAGATACCAAAACCCGAGTGCCCCATAATCTCAGCCTAAATGTTAACTTTCCATAAGGAACCAACAACAGGCACTGAAAATGAGGAAGACATCCTGTGGCTGGAGTAACGTCTGCCACTCTTGAACACGCTTGACACACAACGTAGTTTAAGACAGTGGCATCAGGTGATGCCACGGGGATTTCCATTTTAGTCCTCAAAACCGAACCCTTGATTTGTAAGTGGGTTTGATAAGAAAAATACATGCAGTTGCATTTCAGATACGCACACAAAGTTACTGGTGTTCCAGCACACGATGGGCACCAACTCAGTTACACTTACTTGTACGCACACGAGTGTTACACGGTCGTGAAATAGTCACGTGCCAATTAGACCTGCATTTGGCATAGACATTTCACATGAATTACAAGAACTGTAAAAATGAGCAATTAGAACTGCATTTCATTTGGAAATTTGAATTTTCAGCACCAACAACATTTTTCCCAGGAAGACAACACTGTCAAAATGTTTTGTTTATGCAAAGCTCTAAAAGGAAAAAAAAATGCCAAACAAACTAAAAATATGAAGTCAGCTGAACCTGAATGGAGCTCCAATTACACCCAGTTTTTAAGCTTTTGCAAAAGTGTTTGAGCTTAATTAGGTTAAGCTATTTCAAAGCATGCCCAGTTGTAATTTGTTTATGATACAGAGTTGCTCTTTGATCATGCATGTTCATTTTTATAGAAACCCTGTTATCAGTCTCAGGATAAGAAATGAAATGAACAATGTTTGTGCTAAGAAAATTTAGAAAAGTTTAAGAAGCTCAGAAAATCGCTGTCTTATTAATAAAAGAAAGACATGACTTAATTTAGCATGCGATGGCAGTAGGGTAAGCAAATTATTTTTTAGGAAAGAAAGGGAAACTAAGGTGTGTTCACTTACGCATCCTGCCTAAGATCTGGTAGCCTTTGGAGTATCTTTAATAACCTGATATTTAGTCTGAGTTTGAACTTTGCCGGTTCTTGGGTAAAGCACTTATAATATCCACTCATGATTTCTATCCTTTGAAATCCTCCCATTCATTCTTGTAGAAAAAGAAAACAAAGCACTCTCCATCCTTGAAATCGCTGTTTGATTCTGATATTTTTAAGAGGTTTTACCAGAAAGGTGAAAAAGGTACAATATAAGTACCTTTATTTTATTTTATTTATTTAAATAAAAATATATTNTTTAAATCTTTTACGTGGTAAGATGGGTGCATTAGCTGCACGGTTTTCTAGCTGAAGATCATCCAAAATACATGAATACTTCTTGGCCTTTGGGAAGGGCTGTATTCACAGAGCATTTAAATGAGTTTTTTCAGATATTGCATGATGATATTTTTGCACTCATAGGGGAATAATGCAGATATGTCTAAGGTTCCCTGTACCAGCAAAGCTATCTCTCTCTGGAACATGCTACAGAATGGATAAGACCTTCATATGCAAAAATTGAGAGTTTTAAGACCATATTTTAAAACTGTGTTCAGCTTTTTTTTTTAAATGCAAACGATAACATGAGTTGCCTGTATGCATCCTTGCACATCCAAGGATGCCATTGATTGGTCATCTCTGTGTGATCTCACCTGATTTATGCACGTATTAGACACTGATGCAAATTAGACATGCAATATTTGTACACTTTTAAAAATGTAGGTCTTAATGACTCACCTTCCAAAACAAAATTAATGATGTTGAGGAGCAATATGCAAATATTTGCTCTTTGACAATGAAGTCTTCAAGAAGCAGCCAAGAATCCTGTATCATTAGTAAGGCCAATCAACTTATTCACAGTAAACAACTAAGTCAATGAGCTCAGCCTCTTCTCCTGTTCACAATTAACTTTGAATCACCTTCACATTTTTCAAATGTATTTAATATCCAACATTTATTTTGAGTTATGGCCAGATTTATGAAGGTATTTTGTCAACAGGAGCTGGACACATACGCTGCTCAGGCACTTCTTCAAAACTCATTGAGTACCTCCTAAGTTTTGTCTGTATCTGGTTGTAATTTTTGGTCTTTACAGTGGACAGAGACTTCTTTTGTTAGTGGTGTTTGCAATTTTGGACAGGGAGATGGGTTACTTACACTGAGCGGACTCAAATCACCTGGTCTTATTTTTGCTCCAATTAGACTGCATTTAGTTACTATATCCATATTTAAAATCTGCTTTCCATAAACGCTATGCAACATTGCCTTAAAAATTGCTGTTTCAGTTAACATTTCTGCCCATAAATCAGTCACTGGAATATTCAGAGAAAGCAAATATGAAAGGGGTGTGAACACAGCTGAAGGCTATTCAATGTTTTATTCAAGGGAGTCTTCATGGAAAGTATTTTGAGGTATTTGCTTAGTTCTAATCATTACCATGGGACACCCTGGAAATCCAATAGTAACAGCAGTGCCAAAACTTGAAAGCAATTAAGTATGTTTGAAGAAAGAAATTTTCATTTTATGTTTGTGTTGAAATTTTGGTGCAGGAAGGAGGCAGCCCAGCTGAGCCAAATTCCACAATTCTCTCAGCCTTCCGTGGTTTGGAAGGCCGTAGATCTAACCTAAGCTCTATGAGACCCTCTGTAACTACAGGGAGCTTTTGTTTTCTGTCAATATTTTTGCCAGGAACTTGGCTATTGCTGAGCTCCAAGCGGAGGCAGGCTGTTTACGTTTCCTGTGAAATACTGCAGGCAACAAAAGTGTGTTGGGATACCCGGTCCTGGCGGAAAAGCGCCACGTGTTAGTTTTGTCTCCATCCAGTAGAGCAGTATAGTGGAGCGACGTCTGAGCTGGTGCTGAAGTAGCTCAAGTACCCAGAGCAAAATAGCCAATAAATTTATCACGGACAAATTAGCCCAAGCAGAGTGTGCCCCCCATTACAGGTCAGGCACCTTTCGGAGACGCAGGTTTGGCAAGTTGCTGGTGACCTAAAAGGTACTGAACCTATGCAGCCCTTATTTTCCATTTTAATCGGAGTCGAGGAAGCCTATCAGGTCACAGATCCACTCAATAATGTGATGAATGGCACCTTCAACAGACTACTAAAAACTTTCCATGGTGCTAGGGCTTCACCGTGCCTTCTTTTATTGTATATTAGCAGCCAGAGATGCTGCATGCACTGAAATGTGAGAAGGATTTTCATGCTTGTAAGAGTTCAGCATCAAGCTATAGCTGAGCATTAGCACTTCTCTTACTTTACATTCAAAGGGTTCTTTGTCTGGGCTGCATATTCAGAGAGATAACAACAATGAGAATTCATGGAAATTCAGTGCCCTCTTCCTCTCTTCTGATAAAGCACAAGGTAATAAAGACATTGCATCTGAAACATATTTGGTTGAATTTTGGAAGGCCAAAATATAAAGGCATTTCATAAATTAGGATGGATGGATGAACTCTCGTAGCATAAAAGAATGCCAAAGACCCATATAGGTTTTTTTTTTTCCCCCTTCAGGATTCAGCACTTAGCAGCTATTCAATTACTGTTTCAAGATAAAGCACGAATGCAACAGCTACTTTACACTATACTTCATATTTTACTTTCTCATGAATATAGAATTGTGTTGCTGATCACAGAAGCATCACACATCTAAGTCCTAATATCCACAGCCTCAAAAAAACCCTGATGCCACAGAAAAGGATTCTTTTTTATTGCGTTTCAATTGTCTGAATACTCAGAGAACTGTAGAATCTCCTGGCTGCTGGATGCTTTCATTTAAAAAAAACCAGGAGGCAATTACATGCTATACATTTTGGGAGCTCATTTATGGGGTACAAGAAGATCTTGGCAGATTTTGTTAAATATGATCAGGTAAATCATGCAAGCCTAACTGAAAACCACGGATCCATGTATTCTTAGAGCCAATCAACACAGTAGACAAGCAACATTTGTTAACTGTTCTGACATCTTCCTTTGGCTTTGCAAGTCATGATTTATGTTCTCAATGTTCTTTACAAATATGAACCACAGTATTTGTTTCATATTTTGTACACGTTCTAGCATGCTTTGTTTGTTGGGGATTGGTTGGCTCTGGCCATAGATATTGAGTTAGAAAAACCTCCTAATTCCTGGGAGTAGTTGGAGTCCCGTGATATAAGCAGTAACAAAAAACTCAAGGTTTTTCAAGTGCCTATCAGCCTTCATCATAGCTAGTCTCCTAACACGGCTGAAATTTCCATGACTATTAATAACGGTTGCTCGGTGGTGTCTGACGAAGCAGAAAACCATCCTACAAAACCAGCAAAACGATTACTGGCACCTTCATTGGCAGCTGGATTGGAATGGCTTCTGGAGACTGAAAAGCCTGGCTGACTCGGAGGTGACTGCTCCAGATGAGGAGAACAAGGGATATCATCAATGGGGGCAGGGTTGTGCAAGAAATACTTGTACATCACTGCCTGCGTTGTGGCTGTTTTCTGAGGACACAGCTCAGTTGCTTTAATAATTCTCCTATTTGTGTGCAACAGTGGTTCCAACAGAGTTTGAACACCTGGACTTGGACGCGGCCTGAAAAACACACCATTGTTTCCTTTCGGAATGGGATCTTGACCAGTCAATAAAGCACTGTAATGGGGGCGTTCATGAGACGTGCCTTCCAGGCTCTATCCAGGTTATTATTTAAAGAAATAACAATTGGATAACAAGGGATAACTGTCTCGCATAAATAACAGACAGTAGCATAGAACACAATACCAGAGCAGAGAATATGAAATCAGCATAAAAGCCACATCATATTTCTCAATATACACTGTTTGGTCCCAATTCTGCCATCAGTTGCAGAGTACAATGACTTTACACATTGTAATTGAGGGCATAATTGAACCAATTTTCTATAATCTTCTATACATTCTGAAAACAAATCCTGAGCTACCCCAGAATCGCATTCACATTAAATGTCTCTAGGCTCCACTTTTGTCATAGATCTTTTCATTCCAATGTTTAGTTTATAGTGGTGGTGTTAGGAAATATTAAAAATGTTAACATTTTAATATAATGAGATATATGCAATTTTTTTTCTTGCAATAGCAACTTTCTTGAAGTTATGAAAACCTGAAATCTTGTAATAAGCAAGCAAAAAAAAAAAAAAAAAAAAAAAAAACAAAAGAAAAGGGGAAAGGTAAATCCAGGTACTCAAAATACCAGGTGCTGAACTGCTGAACTCCTGGATAAACTTGGATACTTCTTGAGGTTTGAGATTAGGAACTAATCTACACATTGGTACAGAGAAGAAGGAAGGCATGGCTCTTTTTCTCATTCTAAATACTCGTTTTAGATATTTAGATGCTGAAGTCGACAAGGTGCTTCAGCACATGCCTGAATCATGGCCTAGTCAGATCACTGGGTGACATAAAATAATGTTTGATAATTTGCACAGTGCTTGAAAGATAGCTAGTGATTTGTTATCCGTAAATCCAACGAACTTTTGACATATCCTGTTGCCTGGGTGAGGCAAGACATCCATTCCGTTACTAATGGGGGAAAGTTGAGGCACAGTATGATTTGTTTTACTGATGTAAATGTCGCAGAGAGCTATATTTTGTGAATGGATGATAGATCTAATGAAAGCATTATCCCTCAGCCACAATGCTGAAGCATAATGAAATGAAACATTTTGAGGTGTTTAGGTACTCAAAAACACAGGTAGGGGCTAATAAAAATCCTTTTAAGCAACTACTGGCACAGTTATGCACTAATATTTTTAAAATCTGGTTGGTCAACTCATTCTCTATGAACATGGCAGAAACCGATCCTTTTTTCCTCCAACACTAAATAAAACAGTATATTCTGACAATGCTGAGTCACGCAAGATCTAAGTAAGCAAAACTCTGGAAATTTTTTTTTTAAGATTTTTTCTTTTTTCCCCCATGGGGAAAATTCAAATTGTAAAATTCTAACTTAATACGGAAATCTGGCAATTTCAGTGAGGCACTAGTTGGGAAGTTTTTTAGGTCAGCCTGGGATTTTGGATAAGGGAGGAATGAGTAACACCACCTCCGAGTAGCTAATGCCTTTGTGACTGTGGGATGTTAAGAGAGCAAACTCAGCCTTATATACCTTATTTAATCAAAGAATACATAACTTCATCAGAGCTGGCTTCAACCTTCAAGTAGAAATAAACCACTTCTATTACTGGAAATTATTAGATACTCATATTACAGCAAAACATACAAGGTTTTTTGCACCTTTTTGGATTCATGGCTGAAGAAAGAGAACAAAAGGAAGAAAAAACGTAGAAGAGAGAAGCAGCAGGAAAAGCAAAAGCCCCACGATATTTGTAGGTAAATCCTCTTTTTACTTTTAATAAAATGCAAGCCTAATCTCGATTTGGCAACTCTTTTCCCTAGGGCAGGCTGTAACTGAGAGGAAACGCTGGAATCACAAGCTCTGGAGTCATCTGGGGGCTTGAAATACCGAGTGGTGCAATACGTTGTCACTGTAGCGCACAATGTTAGCTGAAGGGCTGGACACGCAAGGCATATATGTTAGATAACATTATTCAGAAGCTAACCAAGACTCCATGTGGCACAGGCTCATAAAAGGGAGCTGGGAATGGGCACACATCAACACTTCTAGCTGTAAGGCAACTTCAATTTCATACCCAGCCACTGGTATTCAGGAAAAATAACAGCAGCCTAGGCCAAGCTTGAATATAGCTAATACACTCTATACACTTGAATATAGCTAATATACTAATACAAACCCAAACTAGTGCACAACTAAGCTGCACGGAAGAAAGTAGAACGGTGTCTTTTGTCAGCAGCACCTGCATTTACCAAAAGGGCACTAACATTGACTATCATCATGGCCATACTGAGGATACGTAATCTAAATCGTCTGGAAGAGGAGCATTACCTAATGAAGGGGTGGGAATCACTCCCCTTTGATCTGGTTTCAAGCAAACCTTCCAATAAATGTGAGGGCTGTCTCTGCACGCCTGCAGTCCAGCTCTCACAACCCCTCCTCTGAGAGCTGTTTCTGATGTACCTTACAAAGAGACGTTTACAAGACATCTGAATTGAAGGGCATCACGTTCCACTTCCAGAGTACGTCAACCCGTGGTCCCACAGCAAGGGCATCCATCAATATTTGGAACCTCATCCCCTGCACATTTACACCCAGCTATCTGAGAAAGAGATGTATAAACAGCAAATGTTTTCAGAGATCGAAGAGAGGATATCTGGATGGTCTAAAGTCTGGTTTCTGTCTTGACTCCAGAAATGGCATTGTTGAAATAATCCTTGAGATGACCCCAGCTGTCAAAAATCAAATAGGATTTGTAAAGTGCTTTAGGATCATTCTAGAGGAAAGGTGCTGTAGAAATATAAGGTAGTATTATTATTATTACTATAATAAGACAAGCTCCCCCTGTCCCTTGGCGATAATGCAGCTCAGTGGTAGGGATAAACTATGGAGCCAACGTGAACCAGATTATTGCCTCATAAAATGGGACACCTGCCCTATTATCCCTTAAATAATAAGTACATAAAACAAATTTGACTGTAATAATAAAACATAATGGTGAAATATTTATGGGTAATTTTTCAATGCAGCATGCAAGGATTAAACCATGCAATTTCTGTTGGCTTTTACAAGAGTTGCAACTGTTAAATCCTCCCCATGAGGTCCAACAGAAACCGACCTGTAATATGTCTGTAAGTCTGCATAGTCTATGGTAAAATTACATGGAGATTTTAAAATAAGATGAACAATCACAGATTCTACCCTTGCACTTAACCTCCAGTAGGCAGAAAGGTAAGACGTACTTCAAGTAATCCAGCCAGGAACATGCTTATTAATAAGGAAAACATTCTAGTCAGGTCCATACTTTCATAGCAGTGCACGCAGATAATGCAGTTGTGCAGGTATTAACAAGTGCAAATGGTTAATTAAGCCAACTTGCGAGCTTGCTTGCTGGGATAACATTCAATCACAGCAGTGACTAAAGAAACACAATTGAAACGTACAAATGCAAATTGGTCTTAGATCTCAGTTTGCAGATAAACAGTACTGAGTCCTTAATATAAACAATACCGAGCCCTTAATATGACAAACTAACGAACAGTATGAAGAATTACTTAAGGGGTATCATCAGCTTACATTTTTTACATCTCAGAATTTCTCACTTACCTCTCACCTTTTTTAAATTCTTGTAACTGAAAAAGCCACAGGGAGAAAAAAAAAATCCACGTTTTCTGATTGTTCATTTGGCAGAATACTGCAGATAAACAGGTTTCATAATTTCTTTCATACAGTTATTTCCATATTCATTTCCCTACCCTTCTGTGGCTTGACTTCTGATAGAGCAACAAAGAGAAAAAATAATTTTTAAATAAGGAAGTGTGTTTCAAAGTAAGAAAATTTGTTAAAGGCATCTGAGGCAGCAGAACCTCTAACCTGTGAGTACTTTCAATACACTTTAGATTTTAAGTTGTCAGGGTCACATTCTCAGTTTTTGAAAAGCACTCACTTCTGGCTCCTGAGACAGAGCCTGATTTAGTCTTTTATAGGCACACAGTACATGCTCTAATTAACCCAACTTAATTTTTGAGAGCAGTCCCAATGTCTAATAGCCATGATGCAATATTTAGCAGATTATATTGCTTATTATTTTATAAGACACCAGATAAAAATAAAGAGAATATCTGAACTGCACCTTTCTTCAGCACTGTCTTCCAAATAATTGGATTATTTTGATTTGCCTTTTTTTCAAGCAAGATAGGGTTATTTAAAGTCTGGCTCATTTGCTGGTTTCATATCACTGGCACTTTTCCAAGCAAAAGGAACCACCTAATATTTTCCGTATATGTTCCTAGCCACTTGGGAGTGTAGCCTTGGGTATGTAGGCGAGCTATACAGTCACAAACCCCCATACAAGGACTCTTCCCGTAGCCCGGAGTTTCAGTTTGCACGCGTGCACACTTGCATGATTACCATCGCTGCCATCCCGCTACTGCGGTCATTGCCTGCACCAATTACGTGCGTTTTGGCATGTTTATTTTCAAATACACGGTTCTAACACAAAGTCAATTTTATGCCGGCAGAGCCGATATAGATGTACATACGATGCGCGTGTGTGCACGTGCGTGAAAATCTATTCATGCCTTTCTTTCTTAGTGCGCTACCTCACTGCTTGAAGAGTTTCTGTGTTTTCTCTTTGTATCATTCTGGCTCCGAGTACTAAAAGCCACATCCTGTTATGTTTGGTTGCTAGGTGGAGAAATGTTATCATGGGCTTCAGCAATAATTTATCCATAGAGCTAGAGGAGCTGTCATGTACTTCTGACAGTGAGCTGCAGCACTTTATCAGCTTGCCTGTAAATCAACCGTGTGTGGGTGAAGATGCCAGCAATGTTTGATCTCTCTCAGACACTCTAATAATCTGCTTTTGTCTGATTGATTCCTTCACATCACCAAGCACATTGCAACCGAGAGTGGAGTGCCCTCTGTTTATCTCTGTTGGTCATCTGCTTGAGGGCAACAGGGCAGAAAATGCTGTTCTCGCTAAGATGTAAGAGTTTTTTGGAATTAGGGGCTTTACATCGTATCCTGGAGCAGGTTTAGTCCAGTAAATCAATGATAGCAGAATTGAATGCACCATAAATACCTCAAACCATATCTCTTACAAGAATGTAAGAGTAATTCATAGAAACAGGAAAGGTAACTTTGCTGGAAAGAATTACGACCCCTACAAGCTCAAGACATGCAGGTCTTTTACGGCCTGTGTTTACATCTACCCTCTTGAACTTTGGGAAGAAATGCACTGCGCACTGGCATTTGGTTCCAGGCAGTTCAGAGCTAACATTGAGCCGAGCAGGACGCTGTCAGAATTGATCACTGCCTCTCAATCCAAACCCCAACTTTTTCTAAATTTCTGTCAAATTCTGTTTCATGCAGGAGATGCCAACACACCACGTCGTGCTCTGCACCGCAGCAAAGCGGAGCACAACGCCTGGTGTTGTGCAATGCTTTTCTGCCAAAAATATACGTAAAAGGATGCAATCTAATGAGCAGCTGAAGCCCCTCTAGGAGGAGGGAGAAGCGTATGCCCATTCCAATGGATAAATAGATCTGACTTTGTTTTGTTTTGTACATCATACTGTTCCCCCAGTTGAAAATCAAGAGCTTATTATCAGTTGGAGCCTGGCAGCAGCTCATTGTGCGGTGACCTGGGATCAGCGGCAGACTTGGATTCCTGACCTCTGTGAAAGCTGAGGTCGGAAGATATTGTGGATGTGATTGACTAAATCCCATCAGGGGAAACATTTCGTTGTAGCATCCCCTCTCTGGGTCACAGTGGGATGGCACAGGCAGCAGGATATTTGGGGAACGCACTAATTTCAACCCAGTACACTAAGGGGAAAGGATGGTGTCTCATAGCACCGCTGAATGCTAAAAAAGGGTGAAAATTCACACTGCATAATGTATTTGTAATTGTGCTTAAGGCAACGAGAAAAGAGAAATTCATGAAACAAATCTGGCGTACAGCGTAGGCCTTTGTGGATGCTGGAGGAGCAGTTACATCTCCTCCAGATTTATTGCATCGAGTAGTAGTGCTTCAAGACAGAGTGGATCCACTGCCTCTTCCTTGGCCCATCACAGGGATTTCCCCAAACTATTATATAAATTGTTATGGAGAGTAGTTTCACGGTGAGAAGGCAGTCCCTTACTGTTCCCCAGCTGGCTGACCACATAGGCAACACCTTTTATGTGCAGCAGAGGGGCCTGCACCGCTTCTCCACATTTAATAACCCTTGCAGGGAAAGCTAGACTTCCATTCACAAGAGATTTTTTTTCACTGCACACATCATAAAAGCAAGTAAAGTGAGAAAAGCAAGGAGACCTAAAGTTACAGCATGTAGCAGGGTATATTCTCTAGTCTTTCACCAACAGGCACCATCAAATGACAGTAGTTTTACTGAGTATTACAAAACACACACTGTTGGCTTCCTTTAAGACCTTAAGCTGGCATCCTTTCAACATTGCAATATTTGGAATACGATGTGCATATACAGACAGACATGTATACAGACAGATGTAACACCAGAGACCTCATGGCTCCCATACATACAGTACGTTAGAATAACAGAGACAAGTTACGAGGATTTTAAACTCAGAACTGTATTCTAGTTTGGATACAGCTACTTGACCTCTCATTTAAGCCACTTACCTGTTAGCAATAGATCTGTGACTCCCAAAGTTTGCTAGGAAACAGAGCCAGAACCCTACCGACTGGCTTAAATCAGCAGGAAAACTCACCTGAAAGGCCCCAATTCTGACTTGACTTATGTTGATTTAGCGACGGTGGACGTCCACGAAGTCTGTGTTCAGACTGGCTCTGGCACAAATAACTGAAGTCTAAATCCTCAGTGATCTTAAAACATCCTCATTCTGAACTGCCCTTCAGCTTTACATTGCAAATTATTTAAAATAAGCTTACTACTATGTCTCAAATGCTGCTCATTTCTACTGTTGCAGTACTACTCTTTTCAAGGGCTGACACTTTCCAAAGGAGGTCTAAGAAATAAAAAAAGAAAGAGAAAATGACAAAAAGGAGGAAGAGAACTTGAAAAGAGGAAAATGGAGCATGTCTAAGAAAACTACACTTCCAATAACATCAAGTTATCCTCAAGGGAGATGTATAAGTAGAAGATATTACATGGCTGAGCAGTAAATATCACATTTCTTTTTACAAGCATGTTTCTGCATTTTATTATATCTTGACTGGCAGATCCATAAATTTTGAATATCCTGTCTAAGAAAGGAGAGGCTTAGGATCTACGGGCTGTATTCTCCATGGGTCTAAATGGTCAGTGGCATTTTGTTATTCCATAACAGATTGATTAATTAGTGAACTATGTTCATATCCAGAAAATGTAATATGTATATTCATGAGCACGTGAAAGAAATTATTAAATACTTATTACGTCTAGGAATTTATTTCTAGAAAAATAATTAGTAATAGCTAATTTAGGTTAATAATTACCCTGCAAGTTATTTGATTCCCAGGCTTAAGAGGTCCACATTAAAGTCCTCTCTAAAATAGATTTTCTGGGAAAATAGTTCCAGAAAAGTTATTCCAATGAGCATCTGCAGATTTCCTGCTCTCGAGTACTCTCCATCTACTTACATTGCTGACTGCCTGGAGGCTCACAGGGAGGCAGAAGACTGACCAAGGACCACTTCTGCCCTTTAGCTTGGCCACACAAAGGATTCAGCCCCCTCTGCAGAAAGCTGCCGCATTCACAGTGCTGGGCAGCACCCCACTTCCACGCTGCATCGATGCACCCTGCTTCTGTCACCCTCTATAGTACACCATCCTTTTTGCTGTCTCTGTAGCTCTGCTGTGAGGTCCAGTGCTCCTTTGGGAAAGATAAGGAATACCGAAAACTAATTGCCATCAACGGTTGCATATATTGATGGCACTAACTAGCTCTAAGTGCTCTTCCCACCACCCAGCTTCCAAGCACTTTGTGGCATATACTTAGGGGTGTGTAAACAGATGCAGCCCCAGAAGCTGCAGAAAGAAACTACTTGGGTAACTCTGGGTTATCTGACCTCCTTATAAAGTATTTTGCTGCTGCTGTCAGCCAGCAATATGTTATTTCCTGAAGTACAGTCCCAGTAAGTAGTATTTCTGGATCATCTACCAAAGTGTTGGCCAACGTTGAGTGATTGATTGAGGTTATGACATGACTTTTACAGACAGCACTTTCAGGACTGATACAAACACATGGGACTTGCTTGTTATTTTGTGGTAAAGAAAAACACTTGGCGATGGGAAGTGGAATTTCCGGCAGCTGGGAGGCTTCAGTAATTTGACATAAGACTATTTTTGTTTGATGGTGGAAGACAGGTCTGATGAAACCTGACGTACAGTTTACAATTATAATTAATATCATCACTGTGTTAAAGGGAAAACCAGCACTAACTCATCGGTGTAATCTCATTGGAGGATACATTTACTATAGTTTTGTTTTGCCCCAGCTAAATACCTTTGTGCTTAAAGGAACAGTTTTCTCTGCTACAAACTGCCAAGGTAAAACAACCTGACTGAATGCTGACTGCCTTTGAGAATATATTTATTTAGACCTGACCAAACTGGATCTACCTTGCTGTCACATATTAAAACTGTAGTCAAAGGTTACGTGTAGCCAGGAACACCATCAAGATGACAAGTTTGGAGCAGGGAAGGAAACATCTTACTTTCCAAATGCTGTTTGCAATAGAGTTGTTTCATTCTTCAGGGGTAAATCAGAGACCTGCAGGTGAGCAGCATGTCTCAGCTGTAAATTCCAGCGTGAATAATTTCCTACGTATTGAGCCTAGTATTTTACATTGCTGATCTTGACGTCCTTGTAAAGAAAGGATTCAATTTTGAAGTCTAAATTGAGACTATTCCAATAAAATCATATATTGGTTAGGCACTTAAACATACTATAAAGTATAGGGGCTGAAGAAGAGCCCTGAGAATGGGGCCAAAACCAGTACCATGATGGAAGAGCAGAAGCCTAAGTCTAGCCAATGAGGAAATAATAAGGACAAGGGTGAGTCTTAAATCCTGCCCTTAAGAATAATATTCCTGTCTTTTCACGCTCTCTGCCTGCTCAGGATCCACCGTCCAAAACCATCTCCTGACCTCTTTTGCTATAGGAGAGAAAGGCTTAAGTTCTTCCTTTTGCAGCTGGATAACGGCATCGATGCACACTCAGATTACAGAGTGGGAACACTCAGGTGGAAGTGGGGGATCCAGGTTTAATTCCCTCCTGTTGCAAAGTGCCGTTACGGCCAGGTACAGTAACTGCCGTAGAAAGAAAAGGCAATTCTCATCTTAAGTTTCACTTGACTAAAAAGGGGGAAGATGGGGATGAAGGTTGTGGACAAAGAAGGCAAGTGTCTTCCTTTTTATCCTGATGATTATTGCCAAAGAACGGTTTGACATTTCACAGTAGAGAGCCACTGGATAAAACACAGTTCTCGGAGGAGGGACCCAAAACCCTCAGAAGGTCCTTTTCCAGGGTGCGTACCCTGCCTGTGAAGCTCCCGGTAGGTCTCTTTCCGGCATCGTAAATCTCAAGGGGTTTTTCTGCACAGTAGCGCAACTGCAGCAGGAAAACTGGAAACTGTCCTTATTTCTATGCAAAATAATCTAAAGTTTGAGGGGGAAGGACATACTTCTGCAGGGGAGGCCTGGTGCATTTCAATTCCCTGTGTCAAAGCTGCTCAGCTCAGGTCTGCTGCTTGCCAGGCAAGTACTCTAAGGAGGAGTTACTGTGTAAAAGACGGAGATCTTCCTGCCTCCTCCTATGTTTTAAGAGACAGCACGTGCTGCTGGTGCATTTTCTAAAGGAGAACATGGTAGTATGAGATGCAAACATCTCCTGAAACGAGTCCCTCAGAAAGGGACCTGCTTACCAGAGACCACCGTCACGCTTAGCTGCGGGGTGAGTATCGGGCTGCTCATCCCGGTCAAAACGGGGTTTCTTCTGTATCAGCCCAGAATCAGACCCAAACCCCAGGGTTTGGGAAGGGACTGTAGGATATATGTGCTTGACAGAGCAGGAGTTACCAGGATTTTTATGGCTAAATTCCCCATTTATCTGGACAAGGGCTACACAGTGCTGATTTTTCAGGAGTGCAAAAATATTTACAGCTGACACATCTCAGTAGATCAAAGGAAGCTGTTACTGCTTAGCATTTCTGGCCTGTAATCTGCATTAATGTCTGTGCTCTTTCCAGATTTATCTTAAATGTTAATGAAAACGCTGAATTTGCCCCAAAGCACCAGAATTTGGAGAAGAAAGTGGGATGAAATTTTCCAGCAATATCACTGGATCTCTTAATGCGGATATGAGACAGGCAGGTGGTGGGTTACAAACCATAATGAACTGACACCTTTTCTTCGCAGAAGGTGTCACAAAGGTACACCAAAGTGCTGCAGCTGAACCTATTTTAGATTGTAAAAGTGCAAATGAACTGGCAAATCCTTACAGCTGGGTAGATGCTACAAAAAGTGTTTATTTTTTAATATGTAAGTATAAAGATATTGTCACCCTTGCTTCTACCATTAGCAGTACCTATTTGAACACACAAGGTGAGGCTAAGCCGCCCCAAGAGGCGAGCCTGCAGCCCCAGCCGTGGCGGCCCGCTGCCCTCTCCCTCCCTGCAAGCACTTGCTGTGGTACCTGATGCATTGGTGCTGGTATCTAACAGACCAGCACGGTACCTGACCTGGTGAAAATATCAAACATTTGAGTACCCATTTCTGAGCATAGATTAAAAAAATGGAAAAAAAAAAATCTAATCAATGTAGACAATCTAATGAGAGGTAATCCACAAACAGAAATTAGCATCTAATGGCTCATTTCTTATTATCTGGTCAGCTCTCAGCATGCTCCCATAACAGAGAGGATATACCAGGATTCATCATGAGAGTCTGAGACCACGCTGTAATGTAGTGCAAGGCAGAAGCGTGGCAGCTTTTACTGATTCTTGAGGTCTAGGTGTGCAAAATATGCCAGTGACAGACAAGGCATCAAGGACTGAGAAAAGAGAATTTCATTCCAGCGGGAGGTATTCTCAGTGAAAATGAAAGCTGTTCTTCTGGATGTGGTATTAGAGACACAGAGAAACTGTAAATTGAGTATTTCGATACCTATCCACCCCTAATTTTAAGCAGTTTTAAAAAATGAAATAAAGAAGAATGAAGGAAAGCTCTTTTGTTGTATTCAGAACAATCAAACACCAGGGGACTGGATGGCTTAGGGAACTGTTAATGGGATACAGGGTATTTCAAGGTCACTGGTTCAACTCTAGCTCAGGTTAGTAGTAATTGGAAGTCATTATTACTTGATGGCTGTTCAGTAGTTTAAGTGCCATGGGTTGGTGGTCTTAATGTAGCATCGAGTGAACACCTGTCTGTACCACACACACAAAGAAGGAGTCTCTACTGATGTCAATTTAGTACTTTTCATCGAGGATAAATTTAAAGATAAATCATAAAATAAAAAATTCCAAATAAACAATCCATGTCACATACTTTTTCAAATATGTCATCAGTACCTCAAAGTTGGCATTAGCCTGTAAGGCCCTAACGTGGGGTAGGCGCTACCCAAGAGGCTTTCTCTTCTCTTTGGTACTGGAGGCAACTGCACTTCAAATGCCTTATTACAAAACAAGGTTGGAACATAAAACAGTAATTAATGAATTAGATCTTGCATTGGTCAATCCAGTCACAGATATGCTAACCTTTCAAGCACAGGGCAAAATTGCATTCATGGGTATAGAAAAGGAAGAATGATTACACTATGATAATTTAGAGAAAAAGTGGTGTGCGACATGTTTGGGATTTACGATAATTCGGTAAGAATAACAGACTTTGGGTTAAACTGCCTGCTTTGAATTTTGTTCACTATATTATGACAAAAATCTTGGGTAGAGATATGTAGTCCGTAAAACTTAAATAAAGAATTGAATTGATTTTGAAATTCTTTCCACTCCCCCTGAACATCTTACTGTCTCTCTCTGGATTTTATGATTCTACTTTCACGAATCAAACTTACTCAAACTTTGAACTTATTCAGACTTTGAATGTGCTCAACCATACGTAAAGCCAAAATAGTTTCTTCCAAGTAATCCCAATTACTCTCAATACTTAATTGATATTAAATTATTTAAGCTGAGTTATTGCTGAAGAAAACGATTAAAGTGATTTCTTCAGAATAGGGTTCCGAATGGACAAAGTATTTCATATTATCTGCTGGAAATCCCTTCTAGTGGGTAATGTTTACTGTTGCCTTCACATACAATTATTCCTCTCAGTATTAATCAGACAATTTTTCAAAGGTGTAGTCATGAAATTGGACTGGCTCCATGCCTAATCCAATACATGTTGTTCAGTAAACATATATCTGAAGATATATATATGTTTACTAGGCAACTGAATTTTAGCAGAGTGACATAGTTGTATGCTGGAGTCCAGCTATACAAAACAGATATTTTCTTGATGGAGAACTCATTACTATGCAAGCTGGTTTTAGTTTTGTGCTTAACGTGTTTTGGGTGAAAAAAAAAACAAACCAGAGGCAGACTGTTTTCCGAAGTAATTCTGTACTGTACGTGCCATGTTTGGGATATGTCAATGACTAGGGGCTTTAAATAAAAACATAAGGCACCATTTCACTGTTCCATGCTGCATTACTTAGGTAAAAACATCTCTGCAAAGTCATGCTAAGTAACACCCATCTACTACGGCAACAACCGTCAGTGAGAAGACTTCCCTAAGGGCACGAGAGTAAAGGGTTCATTCATCAGGAACTGAAAAATTAGAAACTTAGGGTGTCCAAGGGATAATATGTAATAACTCTGCTGAGACAATAACCTACATTTAAATCAAAAGTGGAATAAATTTCAAATTCACATTAACAGCGTTTCTGTGTTCTGTAATATCTGATGCTTCTTGGTCTTACTCAGCTCTGGTAGACTGGAAATTCGTGAACTTCCTTTTGTAGGATTTTCAAGTTAAATTTGTAGACTAAAGAGCCTAAACTAATCCACAGGGTGGTATTCACTAATACGTTTCTACCACGAATACATTTAAACCAGAGATTTGTGAGTATAAGCTTTTCACGAGCATCTGGTCTTCTTAATGCGTGTCTGAACAGACCCCAGCTCCGCACCCCTCGAGACTGCAGAAAAAACCTGAAGTCTTATCACAACAGCAAGCCCTTGTGCGGCCTGAGACATACTGCAATAAGAAGCAGCTCAGAAGGAATATTTATCAGTTTGAAAATAGAATAAAATCAAATTCTTTCCGCTTACTGATGTGCATAGTCCCTTCCCAGCAGGGCAGTCCTAGGGGGACCTGTGGGATCATTCACGTGATCAAGAGCTTGCAGGATCAGGTCCAGAACCACTCCACTTTCGAGATACAGCCCTACATCATGCAGACATTTTTATCAAAACATGTTTCTTCTATTTATGTGTTTATAAATGGAGTACATGCTTTTATAACTTACACTTAAGAATCAAGTAGCTGATGCAACTGTTTTTTTCCCCGGCTCCTGCATTTTGAAATATTATTTTGCTCTTAATTTTCAGCCTCCTTCGCCGCCTCCTTTCTCTCTCGCTCGCTTTTTTATTTTCGTTGGTGACCACAACTGTAGTTTCAGTAAATAAAGCTAGTGCTTGATAATGTGGAACGGCCAGGAGCTTAACTCTGCCCTTGGAGATCGCTTACATCAAACCAGCGATCAAAAAGTGGTGCAGATAAAATTTGTCATCAGGGATTTCCTACAAAAGAATTACAGTGGAGAAATAGCCTGATCGATACTATGGATTTTCACTGCAGGGGCTGATAGTCCAATTGCTGTGAAACACTCACACAGATAAAAGGGCATGGCTGCCACTTTGTTACAGACTGCTGACTCAGCGCAAAGCCTGTCAGGTATTTATAGGCCAAAGTGATACAGAATTATCACCTTGCAGTGCCCAGCTCTTGTTAGTTCTAAGATTGCCTCCCTTTATGGGATTGCTAAATGCAGGTGAATGGAAAAATGATGGCTAACAGCTGTCAAAATGCAACAGAATGAAGTACTTAAATCTTTTTTTATCCATTAAAAGGGTAACAACCAAACATATATCATAGTGCAGACGTTGTAATGATATTTGAGGCCAGTAAACTAGGGGTTATAAACAATGTACATCTGATCAAAATGGTAAGGAAAATACAAAAGGGAGAAAAAGCAATAATAAAAATTCTTCTTGTTACTTTACAATATGTGGCTTGGCATTTACTCTGCTGCTTTTTGCAGGGATCTCCAGGCCCCTGATCCGGGCTGCTAAGACCAGCCTCCCAGCTCCATCAATACTGTGATAATTTTATACCCCATATACTGCAGGGAAAACTGCTTTAAGAAGTCATTGGGATGGCTCCAGGAACTCTTCTTCATTGTTCTAAGCCAGTATTTTACACCCTCACCAAGATAAAATGCTGATAGATATCTAATATTAACCAACAGCATTAAGGGCTCATTGACTTCAAGGACCGTTTCACACACAGACACTTACAGGACCAGACCATGATGAAGGCAAAAGAAATACGCTCATCTTTTGGTCCAACAGGTAGCATAAAGCATCTCTGTCCTGGTATACAGTCCGTGATTGACTGTTCTCAGCCGTGAATTATGTTGCTGCCGGTACTAGCCTGAGTGTGTTTCTTAGTGCTGGTAACGAAGGGGGCAGACACTACCTTTCCTTTTATCACTCTGTATAGTACAACGTGTATTTATTTTTGGAGATCGTATACAATGAGAGATTGGTGTTGACTGCATAAGGATAATATTTGGAAGGTCATACAAAAAGCTGTAGAGCCTAGTAATATAAAAAGAGACAAGATGTTTGATTACGAGGATCTGCACAGACTTTGCCTTATCCAGCCTCCTAGGTGTTTTTCATACAGGAATCGGTGATGGACTCCATAAGGCGGTTTTTGCAGCTCAAAAGCCGTTTAAGAACTAGTTCAAATATATTTTTACATACACTTTCTTAGCCGGGACAGAGCCAAGTTGGGCTTTAGTACCTATGATTTTTTTTATACTGTAACAGCACTTAGAAGCATACATTAGGAATCTGTTTTGCTAGATAATGAATAACCTCACAGTCCATCTCCCAGAAAACTTAACATCCAGTTAAATAATTTTTTTCTAACATTGCCTTGCAAAATCATGACATCACCTACTCTTGTATCACTACATTCATCATTTTGAGAATATTTCTTTTACTTGTAAATACACGACATGTCTTGGTGTGGGAGCAAACCAAAGTTTACCCTTTTAGCACTCTCAGAATATGGATGGTTTTAAATACATGTAGGGAAGTAAACAGCAGTTTCCAAAGGCGGAGGGAGAGGGTGGGGGAAGAAGAGGAGGCATTTGGTTTTTATAACTTAGGCCCATCTTCAGTTATACAAAGCTTCATATATGGCCAGATTGTAAGAGCCAAACTATATTTGTTATTTAAGTAAGATGAAACCAGAGCTTGACTTTCCCTAAAATATGGCTAGAGGGGCATCTGATCAAACACAAGCCCAGGGGAGCGACATGGAGTAAAATAAACCAAGCTGGCTGGGCACCTGCCTCCAGATTCATCTCACCTGAAAGATGTCCAGGCTAAGTTAGTCATCTAGACCCCCCTTGATAGCTGATGGAAATAGACAGGGGCATGCAAAGAGGGGGAAGCCCTGGACTGTACGTAGGACAGGTAAGGTGAAGTATAGCTAGGTCTGTATCTCTTCTCATCCTATGCCTTGAGAGGGTACCTAAAAGGCCCTGTTAGGTGAGATGAGTCATCCCAGTTGCTTGGAAGAGGTTAATAGATCCATCATGAACAATGCTTTGAAGAGCTCATTGGTATTGGCTCCCCCCCCCCCATTAATACTGGTTTTAAAACCATCTTAGGTGTTTTGGAGAAACAAAAATAGGAGGATTAAAAAGCTGAAATTTAAGTGTCTTGAGAAGGTCATGGCCAGGAATAGCTGAAATTCAGAGGAGTTTATGTACCTAATACTTTAGACTTCATTTAATAACAGAGCTTTAAACTAAAGGAAGAAATACTGCACAAAGACTGAGAACTGTATTACTCAAAATAGCACAAAGAAACCTGGACTTAGGTATTAATGGAAGAAGTTTTCAGTAAGTTTAACCATAATGGTTAACTGCAGAAGCTTTGGAGTGAAAATGCACAAAGTTTAAATTAAAATACTAAAATATAATGCAAAGTATTGATTTAAATAATAATTTGATTGCCTGTAAAAAGTGCTGCAGGTTTCTGAACCAACACCTTTCCTAACCAGGAGAGAAGCCACACCTTTCTCTGTGCTCCATAGGGAAATTACCATAGCACTTGTCTGAACTGCCTGGTGCTGGTAGAATCATAGCTGCTCTCATCGCAGCGTTGTTGGATGGAAGTTTCCTGTCACTAGCAATAAGCAGTAGATAAAAGGAGGGAGGGGGGGCATAAGAAAACAAAAGGGAAAAATAGAAGCTAAAAACTTCACCAGAGGTGAAAAAAAGGGAGGGAAAAAAAGAAGATATACGTAAACTAGTTGTTTTTGTCTTTCTAGTTGCTATGATGTGCACAAAGGAAATAGACTGAATAAAATCACATCTCAGGAACACCAACATAAATTCCCCCTTGCTTTGACAAGTACGTAATTTTGTGCAGTGATGCTCTTCACGTCTAGAGAGTTATGAGGCAATTTCATTCCCATCTGACAAATTTACAAAGAAACATTAGAGAGAAGGGATT
>WAAD01028315.1:207796-218446 GCA_013389945.1 Fregata magnificens
TAGAAAAGCGAGAAATCTTTATAGACTTTTTCCTCAGGCTGTATTTTCCTTCCATCTTTTGGCTCTTCCTTGAGGAATATGTATGAGTGACTCATTCTGTATGAACGCCATAACCGAAACACTTAGCAGATAAGCATAACATGAAATGTGCTTTAAATCAACTAATTGTATTTACATTATCTGGGAGGGCTGATCCTGATTGGCTAAACTTTCTAAAAATTTGCTATTGTGCATTTTCAAGATAACAATTTAAAACCGGGCAAAAAAAATAAAAGCTAAAATATTAGCTACATAACTTCGCAGCAAAGTCCATGTCAGAAAAATAATTTGCACTTGCAAAGCACTTCTCAGCTCAGAGCTCTGATTGACCTTTTTGCCCTCATTATGGTCTCACAAAGACCAATAATATTTTTCCATTTTACACACTGGGAAACTGAGGTAGAGTAAATGATCTCCTAAATTCATGGAGAAAATAAATGTCACCGGAAAACAAGACAGGGAGGGACTAGTTGGGCTGAGCTCACTCTTCTGCATCGCGAACTGCCTTTCCAATGACATCGAGCTCTGTAACTTGAGAGAACACCTACTCCGTACAGGCCACCGGGTACTTGCCAGCACACGTTCATATACTTTATACTACTAAAAAACAAATGGAAGGATGAGATGGGGAGAGAGCAAGGTGTTGTTAATGCCTTGCCAACATCTGTGAAAGGCCAGGGAATTCCTTGGTTTTGTGGCTGCGCCATTACACCTTCTTTCTGCCAAAAATAAAAGGCTGGTTCAGCCTTCTTTTTGCTGACAGAAGAAAATTCTGGCACAGATAATTCTAGAAATAAATGATAATAAGAAATGCTGTCAAGGCTTTGCTTTCTCCTGCAAGGTTTTAAAAAACAGACAGCCATGGCTCGTTTTAGTTCTACTGCTGAACATATTTAAGCTGAGCTGATATATGGCTACCACAGGATATCAGTATTTTATGTTCTATGAGTAATCAGTATCATTTTTCTTTTCTTTTTTTTCCTTCATTTTTTAATATCAAAACGTTGGCACTGATTGTTCATTATTGGTGTAACGTCAAGGAACTTCCACCACGGATAACCTGGGCCCTGCTAGTCCAGATCTTTTGTTTCTGCGCGGTTTCGCATGGGTCCCCTTTTAAGGTCGTTTCAAGTGCTGGATGATGGTACTTCCCTCCTCCTTTTATTAATGAAAATTATATGATGGTGCTCGGAAGTTCCAAAACATATTCCTTTCTTGGCACAAAGATGAAATATAATAAAATGCAGATGCTTTCTGATACAGAGCACAGATGAAAATGTTTTATAGCCACGACTTATGGAGAGAGGAAAGCACAGGGGACGCGGTTCCTAGGGCCCTGGTTGAAAGCCCCAAAGCAATCACTGCAATATCTGTAATATGACAGAAGAAAGTCGGGGGAGGGGTATTTATTATCTTTTTCATGGGACCCAGGTGGACCTCCTGGCAGCCATGTTTATGACTCAGGATCCATTTTAAAATAGCGAACCATAATAAATGGAAACTCAGATGTGTAACTGTGCTGGATTTTAACATGTTTCAAGTTTTATTGTCTCTGCATTTGCAATCATTTTTGCACGGAGCATACCATTTCATAATAACTTTCGACTATGCTGCTTCACCCTTTTACTTCATCTGACATGTCCCCTTCCCCTCCTCGTCTTTTGACAACTACATGGACTGGATAAAAAGTTCTGTTACGAGACTTTTGTTCCACTTAATGAGTCAAAGGGAGACTTGAAAGCCATACCTCCTTTTCCAATTAACAGATAGATGAAAAGGAAGCATTTCCCATGCTTCCTTTAAAAAGAAAGTTTAATAATTTACTTGTCTGGACAAGATACTCTCTTTGTGTTTCAGATAAATGTGGAAGCAGAAACGTTTGCTATTCCCTGCCCTTGATGCACAGTTTAGATATTCCTTTTCCCTAAGCCAAATAAACATTGGGCACATGTCCTTTAAACCTAGAGAGAATTATCAGAAATTGTTATACAGTGGGGTTGTCTCTTTGGCATTGACTAAACGGCCCCTAAAAATAATACAAAAAAAGAGAGATGGGTCCAAGCCAAGAGGCCCGTAATCTCGTCTGCCTGTAACCTTCCAGAAGTTCAAAGACATTTGGGTAAAGGATTTTGGTTCCAGTCTGTTGTTGCTAGTAGAGATGGAATCTGTAAGCTCAGCTCAAGATCTAAACTTTACATAGTTAAGCGATTGTTTAGATCACAGCTTATGTCTGGTTGTGCAGCCTGTTCAGACGTGGTCCCAAGAGCACGGCTGCTTATCTGAACATTTTCTTTGTGTAAGAGACAAAAATCTTGTGAGAAAAGACATTATTGCTAACATTTCTAATGTGCTCTGGCAAGAAGACGACCACAAATACAGGTAAATTTGAAATATTTTGGTGTTTTGGGCTTCAGCCCAATCCAGAAATCACGAGTATAGAAAAATACAAAAATGTAGTTAACACAAATGACAAACTAAGGTGAGTTTAATGTCATTATTTATTCTAACCAAGTTGTTTCTATTATCAGCAAGAAACAATTTAACTGACTCACTCCCCTGAGCAACTACAGGACTTTCTCCAAAAGCCTGAGCAAATTACCCCATTACACCTGCTCTTGGTTCGCAGTGGAATTGAGAACACAAAGACATCGGCCAAAGGCATTCAGCATTTGGGGGAATTCGGCAATTATCCTAAAGCTGGGTTTAAGGGAGCATAAAGCCGCACTTCCACCCTTCCCTTAGACACGGCATATGGTGTAGCCCTACATGTTCACTATTCTGAGCAGCGTATGGTCGCGATATTCTGCAGATCATAATTTAACACTTCACACTGAAGAGCTCTCCACTCAATGCTACAAAATAACGTGCTAAATCAGGGAAGTTCACACCATAGTTTGCATAACAAATAATTTCCACAACTTCAAGGAATTCTTCTGAAAACATTTAAATCTTCTTCTAAATGTTTTAGGTAGAGTTATCAAAAAGTGCATCTCTGTGGAGAACATCTCTGTAAGTGCTGCTGTGATTAACATGTTTGTGCAATTCCTGTGACCGCATGAGTTTAGTTGACTGATAGCTGGGGGCATGCAAGATATCTTAAATAGAAAATTAAGTATATAACTACCTTTTTCATAAGCACAAATGCAGGGCTAACCTCTTTGAAAACTTAATGCATACCTAGCTCGCTCTGAAAATGAGTAGATTGAAATGAAGAGGGAAAGTCTATTTAAAAATTACTTCTAAAAAAATTTAAGAAAAAATTCTTTAATTTTTTTCTTTTCTGTATGCGTGAGACATCTAAGCATAACCAATTTCCTAGCAAAGGTAGTGGAAATCCAAAAATAATATTTGAATTATTTTGATCATGATAATCCCAATTGTTTTGAAAGTAAATTATATTTGAAAGTCTCTCCAGAATGTACTTACAAATTCGTAGGAATGCCATTAAAATACAGTGTTAATTAACATCCACTTTTATAAAGAGCTTCTAATATTGTATAAACAAGCAAGAGTTGAAAAGCTTATTTTTAACTTGTATCTGCATATGCAGTGTGATCATAGCGAGTTACAAAAATACCCAAATAGCACTGGGAAATGAATTTTCACAGTTTGTTTCTGGCTGAAGACACACCAAAGTACCTGTCTTTAATTTGAGTAGCTGTGAACAAAAGGTACTTGCCAGCTTGCTTAGCATCGTATTTATATGCTCATGTCAGTTCAGTCATGGGTAGAATACTGATGTGTCAATATTTGTTAGCCAAAATGATAATAAGTAACTGACTTGAAATAACTTAAAACAATCAGAAGCAATTGTGCAGCATTGTATCACGTTAAATCTGACCATGCCATATTTCATCTCTTCAAAAATAAAGCCAACTGGATGGCATACTAAATAGCCCACGTTCAACATAGCAGAATTGCTGCAGGACTCGAATCTGAGGCGAGACATGTTTAACCACCTGCCAGACTTCCACAGCCTCCATTAACATCACGGACTGAGTGAGGGAGAGCTCCCGTGGGGCTGTCCGGCGACAGACAACCTAGAGATGTACGTATCCAGCCTAGGTTTAAATTTAGAATGGAGAGCAACATTAAAATGCCTCAAACCTCAGTTTTACTAGCTGAGATCCTAATGGTTATGACTTATCTTTCAACCATCTAGGCGAGGGTTGAGCTTACCTTGATTTTGCTCATAACATCTTGCTTTCAGTACCTGAAATCTAACCCAGAATTTTACAAAATAAATGTTATTTTTTCTAGTATCAAATTAATCTGGCACCGGAGGCAAAGTCTGTTGAAGTATTTAGGATAAAACAAGGAAACTTAGGATGATTTAGAGAAAGAAACTCATCTTGTTATATATAATTTTTTAATTAACCATCTCTCGTGTTCCAGATTACTTCTGCAGGTTTACATTCCATGTGTGTGCAGAGCTTGGCCTAGCGTCATATTAGACATGTAATCATTTTGTATATGGCACCAGGTTAAAATTATTGAAAGAAAACCAAAATTTACCCTATGACTGTTATAAATCCCTCACAAGATACTCTGCATTTCATTACTGGGCTGGAGAACAAGCAGCAGTGGGGAGCTATTGTCCCCACTGGAACACGTCCAGGGAATGTCACAGAAACCCATTTGCCAAGATCCCTGCAACACCGAATGTCGGTTTTTGGGTTCAGCTGCGTTCATGCGGGGGCTCGGAATACGTAAGTCTCTAAAGCTCTACAAATACAAAGAGGGTCTTCCTAAGCTTCCCTCCCTGCCCAGATGTGACTATCACATCCTGAGTTATACCGATACAGAAAGGAAGGGACTACTGATGCATCAAGACCCGCAGGCATCCATGACAGATCTTTAATCCAGAAGACCCACAAAGCGTCTGCTCCACACCTGCTATAAAGTCTGGGCTGCAAAATACTTATCAATAACAAGCATCAATAAATGACAGAGAGCAGCAAGCTGTTAGGTACCACAAGGACAAAGCAGAAGAGTTCAGGGCGGTTCACAATTCCTGAATCCTATAATAAGAGCAGGGAAGTTATTACAGGAAATCTTTACCCTTAAGACATATATTGTTTTAGAATTAAGAGCTTTTTTTTTTTCTCCTCTTTAAAAAAAGAGAGAAATCCTTGAACTGGTCATTTTTATCACTTTCTGGAAACAGTTATTCATACCCATATGCACCTATTATGGTGGTAATAGTAATAACATGGTGGTTGTGATGCTCCAAAGGTGTGAGAAATATGCAGTTCGTAGGTGGAGGTAATACCTTTTATTGGATCAACTGATTAGACTGGAGAAAGACAGGCAAACTTTCAGAAAGACAAGTCCTTCTTCAGACTTTAAATGTAACAGACATCTTGAAAACACTATTATAAAATCCTGATATGATGCTTTAAAGCACTGCTCATCCCTAAGATCACCCAAGGACTCCTTCAGAAGCTGCAAGTCTTCAAAAGTGATCCAGGAAATGCTAGAGTACTCTGAACTTTTCAAAGGCTAAAAAAAAATATCTTCCCGTTGTGAAAGAACAATAGGAAACCATTTTGCTGCTTTTTTTGGCTGAACACCTTCCAAGTTACATGTTTGGATGATTACCCTTCTCCATTTTAAAGGGTAATGTTTACTGAGAGTTTACAAAGAAATAGCAGTCTGCTGAGAGCTAGGTTTGCTTTTGTGAAATGTTCAAATAACTAGTTGTCATGGCTTAACCCCAGCCGGCAACTAAGCCCCACGCAGCCGCTCGGTCACTTCCCCACCCTCCGGTGGGATGGGGGAAAGAATCAGAAGGGTGAAAGTGAGAAAACCCATGGGTTGAGATAAAGGCAGTTGAACAGGCAAAGAAAAAGCCGCGTGCTCAAGCAAAGCAAAACAAGGAATTCATTCACTCCTTCTCAGCGGCAGGCAGGAGTTCAGCCATCTCCAGGAAAGCCGGGCTCCATCACGCCTAACGGTGACTTGGGAAGACAAACGCCATCACTCCGAACGTCCACCCCTTCCTCCTTCCTCCCTCAGCTTTCTATGCTGAGCATGACGCCGTATGGGGTGGGCTATCCCTTGGGTCGGTTGGGGTCAGCTGTCCCGGCTGTGCCCCTTCCTGACTCCTTGTGCCCCCCCAGCCCACTCGCTGCTGGGGTGGGGTGAGGAGCACAAAGGCCTTGGCTCTGCGTAAGCACTGCTCCGCAGTAACGAAACCATCCCTGGGTTATCAACGCTGTTTTCAGCACAAATCCAAAACACAGCCCCATAGGAGCTACTATAAAGAAAATTAACTCTATCCCAGCCAAAACCAGCACACTAGTATCAGGAACTGATAATTGTCAGGAAGAATGGCTTAGAAGTTCAACATTCACAAATGGTCCTACGCAATGTCTGAGCTGCAGCCCAGGAATTTAAAGGTGGAAGGAAAAATGCTTAGCATTTCTCTGATTTTGACCAAGCCTAGTCCCTATGGTAATGCAATTACTCTCAGTTCTGTGTGGTTGTTCTTGAGCCCACAGACTGTGCAGTGCAGCCGTCCGTTAGCGCTGGTTTCCCCCATGCAGACTCCTGATGCTGAGAGGAGGGGTGCTAGAGAAGTCATTTGGCAGCACCATGTCACTGAAGAACATCTGTGCGTAGATAGAAACTCCCACTTGCTAGTTTAAATCAGCTTTCAGTAGCTTTTGTATCACTGAAATAGCACAAAATATATTTACCCCAAGCTCATGTCCTAAAAATTTGTATGCCCACTAGGAATGCTAAATGAACTGAAACCTTGAATGTGCTGAGGACAGTATAATCAACAGACAAAATATTCTGACCTTGAATTTCACATTCTTCTCCATCTCTCTAATTTTTCTGCACCATATTTTCTCATTTCTAAACCAGGTTAGAGTATGTGGCTGCCAGTTCAGACTCGTAGGTTTTTCGCCAGTGATCTTGATGTGTAACCTCTGGACAAGTCACTTACTCTTCTCAGCCCTGAGTTTATCTCACCTAGTAGTAAGCACACTAATGCTTGCATACCCCCCAGAGGAGTCACCAAGTTAGCTCACGTATAGAGAGATCCAAAAATGGAAAATATAAAGGAAATGCAAAGCGATACCACATTTCTCATTTAAAATGAGCGGGTGACAAATTGCTCATCAGTTTGTACAATTTGGGTTGCTCTTACTTGCTTGCTAATTAACCAGTCTGACATTATGTTTCCTCCCTCTTGCATCCACCCTGCCTCTGAACTAATCAGGGTTCAATGACAGCATCACTTATCCCAGGACACATTCCAATAATTAAGGTTTGGAGGACATCTTGCAAACTCCATCATATACCAACACAATTTTCTCTCCCTCTACTGCTGCGTATCTGACATGTGACAAGACAAAGCCCTGCTCTCATATACATAACAGCAGGATGCTTTCCCACCTTTTAATGGCTGACTGAATTTCTTCCCCAGCAACTCTGACAGTATGAAAGTGCACTGTAAAAATGACTGTGTCTTGAAAAGTGAAACCTCACAGTCTCTGGACTTGGGAACAAAAAAAAAAAAAAAGCATGTTCTTACAAGCTGCATCTATTGCTAAATGCTCTTGCATCAAAAATTTTAATACATGATCCCATAAGCTAGGTTTTACTGCCTGTACTCTTTTCCTCACCGCTATATTGCTTCATTTGATTTCCATCAATAAAAGCACATTTTGGCTTTGTGCAGGAAAGGAAGCACAGGTAGGGGCACCTCGTACTTGTTTAGGGAGCGGAGACAAGCCAGTAAGAATCCCTGCTACTTGATTGCTTTTTAAACCTTCATATGCAGAAGCAACAACAAATTGAATGCTGGGCTATCCACTGCTGCGTGCTCAGAGTATCTTCATTAGCACTGACAGAACTATTCTGAATTTCCCCACTAGTAACTGGCTACCTCTCCTCCAGTTTTGTTAGCTCTGATTTAATTCAGGCTCACAAGCCAACGGGGTCAACCTGCCCCAGGTCTGTAGAGACCAAACTTGAGCATAAGCTGGTCATTCCTTCCTCAGATGCTTTTTCCTCTTCAGTTTACCTCCTGAGAAAAGCCGGCTCGTCAGCCAGCAAACAGTAGGAAGCGTGAGCCCCTGTCTAAGCTGAAAGTCTAGACTTTGCAAGAGCAAAGTTTGATCCCATGAGTTTCATATGAAATTATAAGAAAAAAATACCACCTGGATTCTATCTGCATTGGAAACTTCAGAAAGGTAAATTATTTTACAAAATAGGTTTAAATTTGCAATTTTGGCTAATCATCACTGGCTTTCCTGAGAGTACCAATTTGAACGTGGCTACAAATACCCTTCTCTATGAAGCTTAAATGTCCTGGTGATCAGTTCTCCTGAAAAGCAGATGGACAGACCATTTATTTTCTCTTGGTGCTTGATTCTGAAGCACTCTTTTCATTAGTGTGGGAAACAACAGTGGAATTCTGGCTGTGATTCCATCAGAAGCATGTTTTACCATTGATTTCAATGCAGTCATGATTTTGCCTATAGTACAATTGAGTAAGACCCCCCTCCAAACTTCAGTGGGTAACTTCAGACTTAATAGTAAATTTTCCAAGAATATTTCTCTCCTAGCTGGGGAACTGATTTCTGAGCTTTTATTTCAGATTCTTAACCAATAAGCCTATATTGGGTCGTAAAAATGCAGAGATTTTCTTTACCTGTCTCATCTGAATAAAAATCATCCCAATTGCAACTCCTAGAGAGAGTGTTTTGTGTACATGGGAACGGGAAGAATTCATCAGAGTAGCCTAGCGCTATATGTGGTCGTTTGCCATAGACAGGATCAAATATATCAACTTCTGACAATGTAATGTAGGTGTATCACTAGGATTCAGTCAGTACGTGGCTTATGATTTCAAGAATGGAACCTGTTCAAGCTGCCGAGGCACAAAACGAAGAGAACTAAGTTAGCAGATTATTAATTTTGTAATCTACCAGGTATTCATGATGTATCCACAGCAGCAGATAACTACATTCTCGATTGTACTGCAGAAACACGTACAGTCACAGTCTTTGTCTTTAACTTCTTTTCACAGTATCTAGTATTACAATATGTGGCATAATAAAATGAAATATTCATTTATTTTCTGCCAGGTAGGTATGAATTACATTATGATCACATCTTTTACAGCTACATTCCTCACAACTGTGCAGTGGTGGACATGAGTGCAAATGACCTTGCATCAAAACACGAGGCAGAGGACCTGGAAGTGTCTGTGGAATTGGGAGAACTTTGTGACTGTTACACCGCAATGAGCCGTGTTTCACTCAGTAGGCTGCCGCTGCTTCCGACATTGTATTCCATAATCATACTGCAGAAATCAGGAAAGAGAATATTTCCTATAGACAGAAAGTCATGGTGATGGACAGTTCTTCAGCTAGTATGAATCAATGTACTTTAATCGACTTATGCAATATTACGCTACTTAACGCATTATTATACCTATATAGCCTCCACCAGACACTTCAAATAAATTTTAATAGGCAAGATACAAAAGATAATAAGAGACAATCTCCTAATGTAACTTACCATGGTAGGCAGAAAATGGGAGTAGGAAGCAGGGTTATAGGAGCCTGAACAGACTTGCCCAAGGACACAGAGACAAGAGGAATTTAGCTGAGGTCTAGGGGCATAGCCAGTGTTGCTGCCGCCCAGAGCACAGTGCTACTGTCTCGAGTCTGAAGCAAGAATTATTTCTTCTCTGCTATCATCTTTTGCATCATCAGGTATTTGCTTTTTTTGGTCCCAAAAAAGTGCAACAAACCCTCTGTTTCATATATAACTTTCAAGGTCACTTGCATAAAATGTACAAAAAGCACATTTTTGTTGATGGAATGGCCTTTTGCTAATGAGGTAATTAGTGATATTACAGCAGGAAAAAAGGGGGGGATTTCTTTCTCCTTTTCTCCCTTTTTGCAAACCCAGTGAAGTGGCAAATTTTGTCGCATTTGCTGTATGTGCACAATATTTCAACCAGCTCTACAAAGTAATGTGTTTTTTGAGTAGCTACTGTATTTGCTGAAACTAAGTTATAATAATTTGATGACTAGGAACAAGATTAATTCAATGAACTACTATTCTCATGACAATGGCAAAAAATGGTAGGGGACAGAGTTAGTATGAATAGAAATGTTTAGGGCATCTTACTGCTTCATCAGTGAGAAGCCTGAGATGGAAAAATATCCAGCAAGGATATTAGGGGGTCATATCTCTTGAGGTGCAGCAAGGTAATCGGTTAATTTCTCTATAAGAAAATGAAAACTATCATCAGAGGAAGCATGAATATATATACAATAGAAGAATGAAAAACAGTGAAAGATATAATTACATTAAATTATAGCAACTGCCATGTAAAAGTACCAATGAAAGTAACAAAAAGAATTGTCATTTCCTTTAGAAATGATGTTTGATAATATCAGAGAGTCTTCATCTCCTCACACATTGAGATGTGCCAGTTATCCAACATCTAAGGGGAAAACAAAGAGCCCCATTCCAGCCTCAGTTACAGTACAATTGGGAACAGCACTTGGCTTGTCAGTTAAGATGTGACAATCAAAACTAGAGCTCCTGACTGAACGATCTTTGGAGAAGGGGATTTTT
>WAAD01028315.1:218472-319362 GCA_013389945.1 Fregata magnificens
TTTTGGGAAAGGGTATTTTTTTTTTTTTTTTTTTTTAAAAAAAGCTATAACGTCTGGTTCAAAGCACCATTGACCTATCTCTTGTTCTCTCACAATATAAATAATAACCACCAATAATACTAGAAAGAATTTTTATGAAATGGTTCACAGATTAACATTTTCATAGTGTAAGTATATGAGACCAAATTTAGAGCAAGTAAGCGATATGCACATATGTTATGTAAAGGCCTAATATTCGCTGAAGATAAGGAAGTATTTTTTCAACTGCGTGTACCAGAGAATTGGGATTTGGAGATCTATAAATAGTTTGCTGAAATTATGGAAAAAGAGAATTATAGCACAAAAAACCCCCAAATTAAAAATTATCAAAAGTAGAGTTGGTAAAAAATTTTCTGTTCTGAATCAGAATAAAACCCAAGTCTTTTTCCGTTGCACTCTTCTGTTAAAAAAAAAAAAAAAAGCACTTTCCCCAAATCAGTTGTTAGCTAAGTGTTTTGGCACCTGCTGGGACGTGGGATACCATGGTTCAAGATTCTCTCCATTGTGGTTTTACAAAGGCATTACGTATGAGATTATTCAGTTACTTCTTTTGGAATCATTTTGTGCAAACGTAAGAACTTAACCGGTGCATCCCACATTTCAGCTGGATGTATAACCACAGGGCTACAGAGCATCCCCCCAGCTCCACAGTTAGAGATACCCACCCGCCCCAGCATATCTGATGGACGGGTGATCACAGGATTCGTCCTGGATGTGAGGAGGGGTATGTCTGAATTGTAAAACTAATAGAGCTGTTAAACTGGCTTTCCTGAAAATTATGAATTGGTTGGCCCACTTCTTTTAATGGCAAACAGTGAATCTTGGTCGTCCGTCAGTGGACGTGCTGTAAATCAGGCACCGTGAGAGCAGGAGAACACTACCGCAAAACAAAAAGCTCCTGCAATAGCCCTTGGCCTTATTGTTAGGCCTCACATGAAGTTGCACGGAAACAACGCGGATCCTTTTGTATTAAGCAAAGCAAAACACACAGAGAACCAAATGTGAAAATGGAGTAAACACCTGATCAGGATATACCGAGCTGTCATGATATTTGCTAAAATGGGAACAGCGAGACCACACGTGGTATACTAGGCAGTTGCCCAGACTGTTATGCAGTTGGTTGTATTTACAGAGAAACTGAAGTATTGTGTATTAAGTATTTTACAACATGAGGTCAAATTAGGGCTAGGATAAATCAATATAACTCAGTTGAAGTGAGAGGAATTGTGCCCATTAATTCATGGCATGCTGCAGCGACAATACACTAACAACAGGATAGAAGGGAGATGCCCATTCTTGTTCTGCTAAAGAAATAATGGACCCTCTAATTTACTGATTCAAAACCAGCTTATTCCATTTTAGAGAAGAATGCATTGGGTTGCACCTATCCACCAAATTTGAGAATGCCTATTATTAATTTACTTTTTATGTATTTTTATTGTAATGGCTGATAGCAAAACTTAGGTAGAGTATATGGTCCCACACAAGCAGCTGTGAAAAGGCCTCCTAGAATTCAGACAAACCGCATTGTTAATAGACTACTCTTAGTGAAGAGAGAAAACACAGTGTCAATCATGCATGCTGACAGGGTGCAATTAACCCAGCATCAAATTGTAGAGAGATGGATGGGACCAGATGGTCCTGTTATCCTAACAAAGGATTATACAGCAAGTGTCCTTCGGAAGAAAGAGCGTTTTTTAACATAGACCTTTGGAACAAAAAAAGATTATGGGAACTAAAGAGACATTACAGAAAACGGAAACTAGCAAACAATGTTTTAAATATGAATCCCAGTAGTTAATTATGTGCTTTAAATACAAATATATGTTATTTTTTGATCATAATGACGTCTACTGAAATTTACCCAAAAAGGTCTCTCAGGAGATCAACGTCAAACAGAATCACGGAAAACAAAGTCAGCAAGGAGTGACCGAAAATCATCATTCTTGCTGTTCCTGAAAAAATGATTTCATTTATTAACATAAAACTGGCCAAACGCTGCTCCCCTAGTCTGCTGCACTTATGAGAAATACATACTGTGAAACCTAATTAGAGAGCAGCAACTGTACAGCTCTGAACAGAGCACCCTAAAACCCTTCCCAGAGCACTGCAGTGACTAATGTTTGGGATCGTATGAGATAGGCTATTAAGTATGGGGAGGATATAACAAATTTATGCAAAGAAATCAGGTGAAACCGGTAAATAAGAGGAATTTCTAACAAAGTAAAATCTCAGCTAAATAATAGAAACACATTACGTGAAAAAAACCCACTTAGTATTACTGCCATGTGAAAAGCGCATAGCAATAGTGAAATCCCAAAGCCTGTGCCATTCCTGGCATTAGAATACGGGTCTTAAACCTCGGAGCCTCCTGCCATCTCTAGGGTCATATGATTTTCTTCTAAACGTATGGATCTAACCACATCACAAGAAAACGTTACATTGCAGATTTCCAGGATAAGGAAAAGGCCGGGAACAACCACAGAATGCTACAGAAACTAGCACAGTACTGGTTATGTGTTAAAATAGTAAATAATAGTAATAATGTTCAGATATGAAATTATATATTTGACTATATTGACATAATTGTAATAACAGTTACGTTTACAATATTTTGAGGCAATTTCTATATGCTTCCTGAGGAAGTTTTAAAGCTGTTTAGCCTAAAAAAATGTACAAAGGGGACTTACAAAGGATGTAAGATACATTCCATAATCACCTACTGAATCACTGAAGAAAATACTCTCCTCAGATTCCCTAATTGAAGACTAAGTAACCTATGCCTTCAGTCAACAGTGCTATTATATCTTCTATTCTTAAAATCAGAAAAACCCATGAGGCAGCCCTGCAGTCATGCCTCAATTAACTAGCTACGTGACACAGATTTGTGCACCTATGGCTTAGCCAAGTACGCTGGTACTTCTGCATGTCTAAGAAACACAGAGTGCATCAGAGATTAGAAAATGATTCCTTCATGCTTATTATGTGCACTCAGAAAAAAAAAGCAAAGCCCCCAGCCACTGTGCAAGACTCAAAGCTTATACAACCTAAGCTATACAGTAAATATTCTTTAATATAGATATCTGGCTTCCTTATTTTCATGCCCAAGCACCGTTCTCTTCCAGGTGCACATGCATTCTCATTGAATTATTGATAAGATCCAGTCTTTCTACTTTCCTTGGTCCAGGGCTGGCTACAACGTCTCCATCAAATCGGTTTTCGCAAAAAAAACCCAACCCAGGTATGTGACTGAATAATTCCTTAATGGAAAAATATCTGCTGTTAAGAGAAATATAATTTCTAATTGCAAAGAAGAAAAACAAAAAAGAAAACTTATCCCTGAAAACGATTTCCTCTTTGACGTCTAACTAGGGTGCCTCAGAAGAGTCACAGTTCAGAAGTGTCATGGTAGCACTTCCATGGCTAAGGCTGCTTTCCAGGTGGACATTTAGGTGCAGAATTTAAGTAATTCCGTTAGATGGGTAAATATATATACACACATATACGTAAAAACCACCAGGAGGCCCAACCCCACAAGGAGAATAGAAGCCTAACTGTTGCTCCTGTAGGACAGTGCAGGTGCTTCTTCTATGTGAAATTTTCCTTGGGGGTGGACTGGGAAAATCAAAATACATGTGATCAGTTTACTAGAATACAAGACAAACTGTGTCTTGGCAAGCTCACACAAGATTCCCTCGCAGAAGGCGATGTCTCTGATATACCCTGCAGACACCCCGCCACCTCACAGCGACTCCATTTCCCTTTTTATCTGACCCTCTGCAAGGTGTGTCGCACTTTGTGTTTGAATTTTTCTGGCAGAGGTGTGAAGAAGCTTCCACGATATTTCCCTGGGTTTTCTTGGGCTACGTATCTCCTCCTTTTCTAAAATCCACAAGATCTAGACTTGAGCCAGTGGGTCCAGAACTGGCTTCCCTTCCCTTCCCTTCCATGACATCAGCTTGCACAAAGCCAAAGAAAACATTTTGCAATGTAGGTCAACGCAACCACAACTGGAAAAAAAAAGTGACCTGCTTGATGCCTTTTCAAAATTATCCAGCCTGAAGAATACCAGCTCTCTTCCGACTAAGGAAATTATAAAAGATCTAATCAGCAGATAGAATATAGCCATAGAAAAACGCAGATCAGCATACCTTAAGAAAAGTAAAAGAAGTCTTGGAAGTTTAATATCCCCCTTTCTTGGGCCTAAATAGGCCCCTTTGGAAAACTGTTTTATTGTTTCTCATTAAATTAGAATTGTGCTGAGATGCCACTATCTACCATTTCCTATTATTATTAATGTAAAAAAAAAAAAAAAAAATCACTGCATATTCAGCATTTCCCCAGTTAAAACTAGACAGAAAGAAAATCTGAGTTGTGTTTTTTCTTAATTCATGCTAATTTAAAAACAGAAAGTTCTTTACTTTTTTCCCCCAGTTTGCATCTGCATTTAAAGATAGCAATATTTTTCTAATGATAATTAAGAACCTTTAATTTATTAGTTTATTACTTCTGTCCTACATTAACAGCTCTTACAGAAACAGCTCAGAGATACCACGTGTGTGAACGTGCTTAATTCCTCTCTCGTTAACCTCAGAAACACATAGTAATTTCTAGCCAACTCAGACCACAAGTCACTGGATTTTCTTTGCTTTTCAAGTTGTTAGTAAAAGTAGTAGCTTACAGTACAATCACGTGTCCCGAGTCTCGCTCACCGAAATTTCAGCTTTCATGACCCTCTTGCATTTAGCAATTACTGTTTTAAAGAGGAGCTTGTCATGTATCATCATTTACATATTAGGGTATGTTCTATTAATGAAATGTTAATATTACTGCGTAGTTTGCTCAAGGCAGAACGCTTGAATCAGGTTGGCATTTTTATCAAGAAAACAGAAAGCGACAGAGATATGCATATGGATAAGACGAAATTCTCCCAGTGTACACTCAATACTCTTCTTAATAATGCAATAGTGGGAATCAACGTTTCTAATTTGCCCAAAGACTCTTCTTTTCTTATTTGCTACCAAAACACAGTTGCTTAAATTTTTCAGACATTTTGGGGTTTTGCTTATTTAACATTCATTGAAGTGAGCATGAGTCAAGTCAGGGCATGATAGAGAAGAGCTGGAGGAAGAGGAGAAAGGAATGACTCTTGCCCAATGGGCAGTGGATCAAGCTGGGAGCCAGGCAGGGACTGCAGTTCGGTTTATGTCCTTGGATTACTTCTGCTTTCTGTTCAACAAGGAATGCCCTAGTTATTGGGCTTGAGGATTAGAATCGGGAGGACTTGCTTTTGTTCTAGTCCTGGGACCCCGGGGAGGGACAGCGAGCGCCTGTAGGAACTGCTGTGGGTGGGGGGCCCTCCTGTGAAGTGAAGGGTGTGGACTGAAATCTCAAGGTCAGAGAATAAGAGCTCCAGCCTCATCTCCTGTAGGATGTCGTGAAGATAACCATGAATTCTGTGATTCCTACCAAAGATTTAGTGTGAGCCATCAGAGCACAAAAGCTGTACGGCAAAAAGCAGCAGGCTTTCTTATAGTGGGCGGTGATAGCCCGTGAAGCAACGCACGCAGGGATGAACGTCAGGCTGACATCAGATCTCTCTCCCAGTTCAGCAAGTCCCAGTCTCCACTCCCCACTAGCTCCCAGACCCAAGATTTCACACTGCAAAAAGAGACGCGGTATTTGATACTTTGCAGAAGAACTTTCCGGCTCCTTTTCCAACAAACAGCACAGCCCTCTGCAAAACTCCCAAGCTGGTGTACAAACCACTCCGGTCGCTGGGAAGTAACAGTTGTGCTTCTGAACTCTGTATTCAGGTGGCCACAGCAACAATGTCAACATTATTATTTAAAAATCACAGCCTGGCAAAGTTCACTCAGGCTGATGAAGAAATATACAGCCACTCTTATTCTGACTATTAATTCTTATAAATTCCCTGCTCTGTGCCACGGGGAGAGGGCTGCTCTGGCTTGGACTATGCTTGTCCCTAGCAGATCTAAGCTTTTATAGCTGCTATTTTCTGCCCTGGCAGAATCTGTCCTTGGGGATCCCACGGTCTCCTTGCAACATTCAGCATCCCCTCCAGTCCATTATTTGGAAAAAACTTTGGAAGAGATGCGCACCCTTTGTCACCCCCTTCTTTTTGGACCGGTAGACAACTTTGGAGCATCTGCAGCTTAAAAGGTAACGGGGCTGATCACACAAGTTCATTAGTGCCTAATCCACAGTTTTCAATGGCTGCGTGCCACAGAGTTTCTGCTTCAGCGACCTCGACAGGCCGTGGTGTACTCATATGGAGTTTTTAATAAGCGTCAGAAAACCTGAAGTACTAACGTATCCCTAATGTTACTTTTTGGCATCGTTATCCACGAGAGATGAAAGAATGAAATTGAAATGTCTGTTTCCAGAAAAAAAGAAATCTCACCTGGGTTGAGTGTGAGGGAATGAATGGCTCAAGAAACCTGCATTAGGATTAGGTTAAATCCCTTCCAACTCACTTGCTCGAATCCATCAGGGGTCAGTTGGAAATTGTCGCTATTTGACATCCACAAAGGCATATGTTTTGAAACAGGCTTTTTAGTTGCCTTTTGGGATGAGCTACCAATGAAATCAGTTGCTGGCTGGACTGCATTAGTATTTATTATGTCGAGCGTTGACACTGTGCCCTGTGTGATAGGACATGAAAAACCGAAGCGAGACTCTGCTTCTCTCAGCTTAGAGCACAACGGAAGAGGCGCAGGGGCAGCGCGGAGCACAGAGCCGTTCGGGAGCGACCGATAACCCCACCTTTTGTACATACAACGGGGAAGAAAATGTGTTGATCCGTATGACTGAAGCGAGCTCACCGGACCTTTGGAAGAAAGCTCTATGCTGCTGCCCCGCCAGTACGTATTCTGTGCATAAGTCAGCAAAGTTTCAGCCTCCGGATGCAGCCAATATTCCACAATTTAAGTTTGTAGGAATACTCTAGTGACCAGCCTCAGAAAAATTAGAGTATGGAATAAATTATGCTTTAATTATCTTTTGTTATTATAGTATAACTAGCTTGATTGTCTTTACTAAAAGTCAAATTACAAATGCGTAAGGAAATCCCCAAATTTGACCCTATATTATATGTCATGTATGTATTTCCAAATACGTTATTAAACTATTATTAGTGTGATTTTGGTGGTAAGAATTATTTTTATATATATTTTTAAAGACTATCCTAGCTGAAAGTTTTTATTTTTTTTATTTTTTATTTTTTTTTTTTTTAAATGAAACTCCATCTGTCTTTGACCAAATGAATGTGATAATTTTAAGGAAGGAAGTTTCTCTTTCTATTTTTTACTATTACGCTTCACTGAATAATTTGTATTAAGCTATGCTTTAAATCAGCATTTTCTCAAATTGAAGAACAACTGATGCTAAAGTATATGGTAGATTATAATACTTGTAATTTGCATAAAAATAAAGAAATCAGTTTATCACTAGTGTTCTCTCTAGCAAGGATTTCTAAAACCAGTGGCTAGGAAATATTGTTGGTTTTCAGACCACACTTCATCTAATTATACAAAAGCATATCCACAGAATTGCAAGGGTTCATGGAAGAGATAATCAAATTGCAACCACTCAGGATGAGAGAGATGCTCAATGTGGAACTGCTGATACAGCAATTTAATTACAGCAGTTTAGCAGCAAAAGAGTAAAGTTCTTCAATAGATGCCACAGGTTTAACATTTTTGAGTACAGAAAGGGATACAGAAATTAAAAAAAAACCCCACAATCAATCAACCACAAAAGCAGACGAATACCCGTCAGGTCTTCAGGATGTACCTTTTTTTTTTTAAACACAGTTATGTTAATATTTTCTTGGAAAAAAAGAAATTTCCAAGTGCCCAGCACAAAGCAAGCACTGAGTTAATTCAGATCAGTGGGAGTAAAGGCGAACCAATAATTTCATTTAGGAAAATATTAACGATCACAAATACAGTTCTAGAGATATTTGTGCAGTGACTTCTACATTTATTTACGTACAAGTCAAAAACAGCTTTCTTCTCAAAACTGGATCTTTATGACCAAAGCCATCATAAAGATTCTTATTGATTCAAAAGAGTTTTTGCTGATTCTCGTGGTTGAATTGAACAGATTGTTTCTTCACCTTTGTAATTTTCTCCTTTTGTTGTAGAGTGTTAAACAGGGCAACCGATTGTGGTGAAAACTAATCTAATACCTATTCTTTGAAGACTACATATGTGCTGCTGCACGTTTCATAAGAGACTTTTATTGAAAATTTGGCCCCAAATCTAAAAAGCTGGCAAAGATGAACCACTGAGTTCTACCTAGAAGCTATTCGGAAGTTATACTAACGTCAATATTTTTCACTTCAGTGCTGCTTTTTGTCATGGAAAGCGTGGCAAAAAACTTATTTCATTCCAGTTTTCTTTTCCTCTTAAAAAGAAATAATTAATTATTAAACATTATACCTCTTAAACAATAATACTACTATTTCCCTTGCTAACTGTCCATTCTGTATGGACCAGAGCCCTCTTAGAAATCAGGTAGTCAACATGTAAATTAAATACTAGGATTTATGGCTTTAGTATTATGTTATCCTGAGCATCACTAAAACACACATCAGTATAAAAACCCCATGTGCACTAAAGGACTATGGAAACATAGAGGTCAAGCTCACGTGATGCAATGGACGGCAGTGCCTACGTCACCAGATTAACTCTATGCAGTCTGGTGTGCAGATGTGGGAGTTACCGATACCCTGACTTTGCAGAAATACTGTCTCAGGCCTGGAAAAATATATAAGTGTTGTTCTATCCAACCTTACTTGCGCTGCCTCTCAGCAGAGATTATCACCTTGGGCAGAGGGCTAAGCAGGTTTGCAATACAGAGTTTTTGGGCTAACAGGGGAACGCTTTAAAGAGATCCAATTTGGAGAAGAACCGTATTTAGCATTTTCCAAAAATCATATCCTCGTAATGGGTCCCTGGGTGATTGTTCCAAACTGGGAACATTGACAATTGCTAATCCCTTTGGAAATTTGAGTCCATGGGGACTTGCACAGAAAACATGTAGCAGAACAGGGATTTGCATTCAAATATCCTCTGGGCTTAGGCTACCATCTTTAATACTGGGCCATCCCATATAATATCGGTGCCTAAATCAGAAAAGCAGAGAATGTGTAAGAGATACACTAAGACAATTAGTATAAATACAACTAACAAGGAATGTTATGATGAAATGAAGTTTTTTAACTTGTATTGGACCTTTTTTTTTTTTTAAAACCAAAATTCCATTGAAACAGGTTAAGCCTTTTCCTCTCCCAGCAAAGTCATACATTGTTATTGCTATTTTACATGATAGATGAGTTAGATGGAACAATTCCCACATGAGATTTTGGAATGTTTATTTTGTTTCTCCCACTATTTTTATCAGTCCTAAACTTAATGTTGCATTTACACGGGCTTCTTACATCAATGGCAAATAAATATCCTGCGACCAAAAGTGTGTGTCAGCAGTACACATCAAGACTTTTTCTTCCTCCTATTATTTTATATTAAGCTCTATTAAATCCTGGATATGTCAGTGGGTCTCAGCTTACAGCTAACGTACTTAAGCTCACACTTGTACACCGCGCATTTTAAAAGTTAACGTGCAATATTAAATTCAAAAGTTTTGTTGGTGCAAGTGGTTTGTTTGCCAACTCCTACTTTCATGCGCATTGATGATGGCACTGCCTGTGTTCACACAAGAGCAAAATTGGGTCCTCTGACATCTGATCCGTACAGCTGCAAAGAACAGCCAGAAAACAGAGAAACAGAAACTCCACAGATTGGGGTTAAAGTGGGTTCCGCATTGAGCGTTGTCAATAGGTTCCTTGTTGCTAAGGAAACTATTTCCTTGGTAGCTGCATGTTTGCCACATCTTACTAAATTGGTGTCAATCTCAAGCAAAGAACAATGTCTTGTGGCATCACAAGAAATAAAAACCCAAATAGGCTTAAAGTTTATTAAATACTAATTAAAAAAAAAAACCAACCCCCCCGAAAACGCTATACGATAACTCACTGAAAAGCTCTGATTGTGTATGGGTCATTAGCTGGCCGTACAGGTAAAAGTATTTGTATAGTAAATAAAAATCTTTCACCTTCTAAATATCTGAAAGGCACCCTTTCGCAAGAATGTACTTTTTCACTGTTTTAAATCTCAGGTGATGCACTCATATGGCAGCCGGTTTTGCGCACAGGAGTGGATGGGGTCCTATGTCATTATTTTTTTTTTTCCTATTGATGTAAATGTTAAATGATGTTTTTACCATCTAATATTACATTATGTGGTAATTTACAACCTCAGAGTGGGTGAAGCAGATTCTAAGTGCACTTGTAGAAACCCAGAAGTATAAAAATACACTGCACACTTTTTGTGCACAATTATCAAGAAGGGTTTGTAAGGAAATGATCAAGTATACCGATTCTTGTACCCCATTGAACCTCCCTTGTCAAGTACACCTATGTTAGCATGGCCAAGAATTTTCTTGGGCAGATTTTTATTTTTGAAGTAGGAGGTTCCGAATATGCCAGTTTCAAGGCTGTGGTATTCAATATATGCTGTTAACTGTGGTTTCTAGCTCCATGTTAGACTATGAGCCAATCAAATCCTGTCTATATGATTATGAAATACATTCAGTGAATGCGGCTGAAGAATAAGATCAATTTTATGAGATGAACCGTGCTGAGGGATACCAACATTGTTTCTATAGCTACTCACAACCTCACTCCAGTTCTATAAAAACCGAAAACAAAAACCCTCACACTGTTTCAATATTTGTGCTTTTTCCCTAATGACCCAATGAGTCATTATTTTGTCCCACTCAGGCTGTTTTATCCAGAGTCAACATACCCAGACGATGGCAAATTACTTTTTTTGCAACGTTTTTACAACCTTGTAATTCATGTGAAAAGGAGGTGCAGTAAACTTTTTTCTACACGGAATAACTGAAACCGTTAAAATATATATATATAAATTGAAACAAAAGAAAAGCACCACAAAACAGACTCTTCTCCAAAAGTGAGATGCTGGAAGGGAACCAGTACAAGGAAAATCCTACGAAATATGCCACGACCAAAGCCTTTCATTTTTCTGCTCCTTAGATAAGCTTTAATGCTAACATTAATTATTTGTATATCCCCAAGCTCAGAATTCTGAAGGTGTCCAAGCTGTATGGAAAGAGACACTAGAGCAAAAAGCTCAGGAGAAAATTAAGGCATTGAAAATAAACAGAAATGACCTGGACATTTCTACTATATGGATCATTTAACTACCAATATAATTTGTTTTTTTAAAGCATTTTTTTCATAGTATTTAAGCCTCTTCTACATCACATCTCTAAACTCCAGGAAAAATATTTTTCCTCTTCAGAAAGTGCCGTAAGCATAAGATGTTACAAGCATGTAGGAAATAGAAGCAAAGGAACAGAAATTAAAGTCAAGAAGCGATCCATGAGAAATTAGTTTGATTGACAGCAGTCCTATTTCACAACGCACTGCAGTTACCAAATCTGATGCAGCAGAAGAATTAATGCACTCTTTACTACTTTTCTTGGGAGAAGTAAAACATATTTTGCAAACGCTGGCAAAGCTATGTAAAGTCAGCTTTCCTCAATCTGCCCGGTTTTTGCTAGCTTACGAGAGTTTCAGAGGGTATTTTGTGGGTTTCATGAAGAACTGCAGAGAAAACCCTACTTAAGCTCCATAATCTTAGACTTCCCGTAAGCGAGCATGTTCACTCAGTTAATCAGACTATTGCAAAATACATCATGATGTTAACTTCCATACCTTTGCGTAGGAATCAAGACAACATTGTCTGAGATGCTGCACATCACTTGGATCTAGGAGATTCATCTTACATAGCTGTTACGGGTAGAAACAACAATAAAGACTATAGTTCTCCTCAGTTTTCAGAGAGTTTAAGAAAACAACAATAATGGATGTAAATATGGTCTGATCAACATTTGATCCCATTCCTGTTTTCACTAAGGTGAGAAAAGAAATCCAAGTAGGACAGGAAACTTAAAAAGAAACTATGCAGGAAAAAACCCATGTGTACATGTTTAATTGGATTGTGAAGGAGGAAGCAAGGAGCAGAAACTGGCTGTGATTCTTGGTGCAGATGAGGTAAAGAGCACACAGCTGTTTCAACTTACACTTACCCAGACCACCTCCATTCAACAGGAACTCTCTGTATAGAATTCGAGGGAGGTTGGATGGTGGAATGTAAAGTCACAGGCAGAGATGTGCTTTGCCATATGTGAACAGTTTCTCATAACACTTTTTGTGCGGGGACAACAGGACGGATGTGGGATGTAACTGAGCTAGCAGGATCGATGTTTCCTAAAACAACCCTTCTTCATGTAAGAGCACTTTTGACCTGTAGGAACTGCTCTGGGAACACGGTCATGAGAAACAAGTTGGAATGAACTTCTGTATATAATTGACAGCATACTCAGCTCAACAGAACTGAAACACAGAAAAACCATTCCTCTTGCTAACTTGGTCCTTCGGATCTGTCTTTTTCTTTTTTTCTAGGCACGTTTTAACATTTGAAATTACTGAAATAGCTTCTCCTGCATTCTCAGGAAGAGGTCAGGTGCATTCCACTTAGTTAAGTGCAACCCTGATTTATTAACATGTGGGTTTAACACCAGTTACTTTGCATATCTGAATGCTGTTTGTGGATGCATTAAGAATAGGGAAAACGTATGTTTTTCAAGTGCTTCTGTTTAATTTGTATTCTTAGTGTTTTTGTGCATAGTACCCTCCAAACTGGTTTGCTCCACAGGAGCAAATATATCCTGGTGCCCCCTCTGCTAATTTAAGTCTGCTACTTAACACTGGAGATCAGAAATACGATGCGATATGGGAAATAAAAAGTGTATCAGAGGACTTTAACGGGGACATCAAGGTTAATATCTGTCTACGCTCTTTCTTCAGAAACTGCAAGAAAGACAATTTATTGAATTGGACCCGAGTTTTATGTTTAATTATCTAAAGCATGGTTTCCTTAGCAGCACAGGTCTACATTGCCTGCCACCTAGAGAGGCAGCAGACAGAGTTGCTATGAAATCCATCAGCTGGGACCTGAACCAAAGGTTACACAACGAACAACAAAGTCAAGAGCACCGTGCAGAGGGCTGATATGAGAGACCCTAACAAAAAGACTTCACACCAGGCTAACACTAATAGAAAACTGCTAAATATTCATTAAGCCACTCTGAAATAGCAATATTTTAGCTATCGCAAAAATCAAACTACATGGAAGATCAAATAATGAAAAATTATTTCTTGGCACAGGTTCCTCTGACACTTTATTTCCTTACAGCCTGGAACTACAGGGACACCAGAAGTTTCCTGCAACTTCAAAATAAAAGCATTGCAGATAGCTGGTTGAGCAAGTGGAATATCACACTGGCATTTTGGTATCATTGGCAGCCTTCCTTGATTATTGACGCCACTGCTCCTGTAACAGCCTGCAGAGCTGCAGCCAGCATCTCTAGTATTTGTCACTGTCACTTCACAAGTGCTCGGCATTGTTCAGGAAATTGTATGTGTAAAGCAAAACTGCCTGCGACCAACTTCGACAAGGGAGCGGGGATGTGAGGGTGCTTGAAACTGAAACAGAGGTTTTATGTGTCCTATTATGTGCCCCAGTAAGAGCCATAAATAATTGTGACAAGGATTTTTTTTTTTGTGTTACATGTGAAAGTCCTTGACTGCGCCTCCTGCTTCAGCTCCCCCCTCTCTCTCATGCACTACAGCTGCCAAGCTGCATGATGATAGATGGCACTATGCAGCAAATGACAGCCGGATAGATTTTTTAGTTTGTGCTTTAGAGAGAATCAGATATGCTGTATAAAGCAATAAAAAAAGCATACTCACAAGGTGGGTTAAAAATAGCTAGCACAGCAGTAGATGAGTTTGCTGTTTATCAAAAAGTTAAATCTTTACCTATAAAGTCCTGGTGATGTGTTAATTCCTTTAAGTCTTAGCAAGTAGTAATCTTAAGCAGACAAACCTATGGAGTTTATTATTTTTTTCCTCCATCTTTTAATGTAGAATACTCTGAAAGCCTGGAGGTAAACTTTTCTGGGTAAGGACAGCATACAAAATACAAGTGGAAATAGACTTGATCCTTATAATGAGATGGAGAAAGTCCTGCATCCGTACAAGGGATGTTCGAAAAGTTGGGTCTCAAATCAGATCTTGAAACGTGAGCCCAGACCCCCTGTAAAATCTGAGTCATCGAGCCACTGAAGCCATCGAGACTCTTTACTGTGCGATTTGACCGAGATTATTTGGGAACTGATATAGCAAATTAATTTTATCCTTGATAGATCATGTCTGATGAAAAACACATATTTAGGTTTTTCGTATACATTATGTTCTCTTATATGCTAAAACGTAGTAATTTTGTGGTGATAAAGCAGATAGCATTAGTGAAAGTGAGAATTCAGGTGCGTCAGAGCACTCACAAAATATTTGTGGAATATGCATTACAAAGACAGAGGTAGCCTTCGTGACTGCACAGAACAGCTAGAAGAAAAAGGGTGTGCAGATGCTTCTGTTCTATCCACTGGTGAAATCTGACAATTCCATATACATAAGGCAGTAGCTTTTCCTCCCGCTTAATATTTTTCAGTAATTGAATACGATGTTCTGAAGAACAGGATGTTCCCCTGAAATGTACACTGTGCACATCTGAGATGTGCAGGCTTGGAAGTCGTTCTGTCCTTTCCACTGGATGCTAACTTTACTTGTTTTCCTCTGTGCTTTCTATTGATCTAGATTCTGTGTAACAAATGGCCTGGTTTCCCAGCCACCTTGGAAATGTCATGCAGGAGTCAACAAAAATACTTAGTGTATGTTTTATAAAGAATTACAGCTGGCTCTGAATTACTCTGGCTTTCATCTCTGTAAACCCAGTCTGGTTGCTCTCTGTATCGATGGATGAGCAGAAGTACCAGGAAATGATTCAATGAGCCAGTGAGTTTCCCAGTTCACGGACATGACAGCCTGAGACATACTTATTCACTCTGCTTCTGTCTCCTCGTACACTATACTTGAAGCTGCTATGTAATTTAAGAGTACTCAGTATATCAGATCTCAACTATTTTTCCCCCCTGATTTCTGATGAATCATGTTAGGAAAGCTGTGGTTTTAACGCTGGAGGATGTGACATAATGCAAAACAGCACAAGAAGTATATTAAAAAAATATGTCTGTCAGACTTTATATTGCTGGAAGGGGATAATTTGAATTATATGCCCATAATTCAAATTTGGGGATAATTCAACACCCAAACAGATACATTTCTAGCTGTACCCAGTCATCTGATATAATACTGGCTGTTGTTTATTACTTACTAGTATGTTGTTATAGCATCACCTCCCCATGCTATGCTTAGGGGACAGTTTACATTTCCATAATATAAACCTATAGAAAATGGATTTTAACTCAGTTTACATTTCACAAGGCTGCTGCCTGGCATATGAATTTCACTTCAAGTCCTATTTGTTTGACTAAAAATAACTTTCAAAGCTGCTTATTTATTTAAAAATAATTAATCAATGCAACGGAGAAGCTTAAAAATACATAACGTTGTTTCCCAGCCCAAGGAGTTTTAGCAACTCCCAGCTATTCACTAGAAAAGGACCTATTAAAGTCCTTTTTACAAGAACCTGATGGATTTAGGACCAAATGGAACTACTTAAATAAGCAGATGTTCTGGCATCGCTATATTTGGAGATAAGTCAGAACAGTAATAAAGCACAATGCTTTAAAACTGAAAGGGAGCATTTCTTATATGATGTGACAGCAGTAATGCAGAGCCATACAGCTCAGTGTACCTGGCATGCCTACCGTCATGCCCCACCATTTATACAGTGCCCAGGAGGGTCTCGTGGTGGTTCGTGGGTACTAAATTCCACGAGGGATCGAATCAGTGGAGGAACAAAGGTTCCCACCGACTTCAGCGTTGGTGTCTCCTTAGGTCAGGCGTGGAAAAACTGAAAAGTCTGGGGCAGAAGTATAAGTTATTGTCTAAAGGGTAAAACCTTAAACGCCTAACTCACAGCCACACCAGGAGAGGCAACGCTGAACATCGCCCTCGCTCCCAGGCAGCTCTCTGATCTAACGCATTCTTCCATACATGCCTCTTGTATTTTCCACAAACTTCTAACTCCTACCGCAACATTGTCCACTCTCACGTGACAGTACCCTCATGGCACAACTAGAAGGGCACGTATTAACTTTTTATTTCCCTACCACTTTTCATTTTCTCAGGATTCCTGATCGAGACAGGAACGAGGAGTGATAACAAAAGCTGAACGAATTGCTAGGGATCTGATCCCAGCGCCTGATTTAATGCTTGCCCACCAGAAGCAATGAACTAAAGATTGAATGTATGTTCCTGCTCAGCGGAAGACCTTCTCCCAATTTCCCAAAGGTATCTCTCTCATTTGCCAGAATACCCTGAAATAACAAAATATTCTCAGCCACATAAGCAGAAAATAACATAACTGTCTCTTCACACTGACACCCTTTCTACCTGTGCCCAAGAAGCTATTACAACAGAAGCTGAAGTAGTTATGAGTGTTAAAATGGGGAAACAAAAAGTCTAAGCTTTTCTACCACAGTGAGACGCATGGTCTAGTACACACGTGAGAAAATGTGAAAGTTGGGTCTGATATCTGTTCACCAGACCATATAATCATGTTCGCTGTTTTTTCTGATTAGTTCTGGAAAAATAATTATTTATTTTAAATCCGTTAGAGAATTTAATAGAAAACAGTCAGTATTGACAAATGTATAACCATCTCTTAAATGTAGAGGTCTCTATCTCCGGGCACAATGACAGCTCTAACCTTTCCATATCCCCTTTTCTGCCCATTGCAAAGGGCGTGTTGGCAGCATTGCCAAGCGGCTGGGAGGCTCCAAGGGTTATGCGAGTAGCCAAAATCTGCTGGAAGACAAAGGTAACGCAACTGTGTTCCCAACTCTGGGCCATGCCTCTCCCAGATCCCCCCGAGCAGGAGGGAGGAGGGAGAGGGGTGCGGTGTGGCTCCTTCCCAGGCAAATTAGGAAGCTTTACCGTCTCTGTTGTGCTCAAGGGGCGCAAGGGTTATGAAGCAGGTTTGTGAGTCTGGATGCAACTTTGGAATATCATGTTAAGCTAGTACTGGTGTTTTGATTATTGTAGGGTTTGTGATCTCAGCCTTCCTGACCAGGGTTCATTTTAAACAGCCATCACAAATTTTGCACAGGTTGATACATGTGTCTCTAATCATCAGAGCCAAACTAGGGTTGCACCTCATAAACATTGTCTTTCTTGGAAGAAAATGTTTTCTTTCAGGTCAAACTGAATCGCTGGGCGAACAAGGAGGAGGAAAGGGGGAGTTTATTATGCATGTCTAGCCTGTCCAAGAAAAGACGGGATTAACAGCTAATTTCCTGCCATTATATTTCAGCCCCAAAGAAAGCTTTTTCAAAGAAATGACTTGCATCTCAAAATGACTTAACATCTGCAACGAACAAAGATGAGAAACTCACCAGGACACCGGCTGAATTCTAACTCCTTCTTTGTAACTCTTTCTACTGTGGTGGCATGAAGTGGTTGTAAACTGTTAAAAGGAACAAAAAAGAGCAAACAGTGCCTCTACCTGCGGCCAGCGCCCTGTGCTAGGAGCAGACCCTTCACTCGCCTCGCTGATCCTGGAGGGTTACAGGGATGCGCTCCGCTGTCAGCGGTTGTGGAGTTTGGAGCCAGGAGCTGCTCTGGTTCCACGGACCCACGTGAGTCAGATCTCTTGTGATCACATTTTAAACGGCTGTGGAAACTGCCGCCAATTTGAAAGGTGAATTTAATGCTGAAAGTCCGCTGAAGGCATCAGACTGCCTAACCGTCTTACTAAAAAATCACCTTGTCCAGTTCTGGTACTCTGAGATCCCACCTTCAGACGCATGCCTGTTACGCGCCTGGGTATGTAATCCAAATGTGCAACTGTGCTTCTAGAAAGGAGGGTGAAGCTATTTGAAAATCCATCCTCGAGCAGCTCGGTCCCTTGTTTTCTTTCTGGAACAGACTATTCTGAGTTCTTGAAGACATGAAAGCCAGAAAAGCAGGCCTGTAGAATTTCCCCCTCCCACCTTAGCAACCTCCATTTTTCTTTTCATTCCCAGGGTTCAGAAAAAAAGGAGAGAGAAGAAGGAAAAAAAAAAAAAAAAAAGATGTAAGATTGCCTGAAACTTTCTGGGGCCCTGGGCACAGTTTCTGCAGCGCTGTGCTTGCGCAGAGCATCCATGGCACCGCGGGGCTGACCCCGGCGGCCGGCAGGACCAGGCAGCAGAGGCCGGGCAGGGTGAGCACCAGCTCCCCTTCCCCGTCCCGCGCAGAACAGCCCAACATGGGAAGGCAATGGCTGCAAAATGATTTGGAGCAAGGGTACAACCCATTCCCGCCACGCAGCAGAGTACTTCAGGGGGCCTGTGTGGGAGTCCTAAACTGTCCAATTACCTTAATAGGCACAGTCTCGCCCTACATTTATAAACCGTTTCAAGATCTACAGATGCGCAGAAAACTGTACGTAATGGCAAACAAAGAGTTATTGCTACCTGCACCGAGAGACTGAGCAATTTAAACCACCATGCCCGTCTTTGTAGGTTCTATCAGTTAAGCGAGCAGACGTGTATTGTGATAAATTACTGAGAGTCAGGAACACTGTAAAACTCACTGGAACAAATTCTCTGCTGGTGTAACTCTACTGAAGTCAAAGGAACAACGTCAGGAAATTTGGTCTGTTAAATTAAAACAATATGGATGAACGCAGCATTCTGGATGCATTTCTGTCTGCATCAATATTACCATTAATGTTGTGGAAGTGTTGTGACTCCATTGGCAAATGAAGTGAAAGGGAATATTAGCTACTGAAAAGGTAACAACCTACAACTTGCCAGATAAAATAATTACACTTAAAAACTGCACTGTGTTTAGCTGCTCTTTAGCCAGGTTAATTCAACAGAAACAGAAAATCAAGTAGAATCTCACTGTACTTCTCTCGGCAGCGGGTTTATAAAATGGCATGTGTGTTTAGCATGCTGCGTGTGTGGTTAATCACGGTCACTCTGCATACCCCAGTCTCCACATCGTATAGGTGACACTTTTTCACAGAGACAGGTTTTTCAAGTGACAGACCTTCCTCGTAGCGAGCCCGGTCTGACCCATAAAACTTGCACCCGAGAGTCCGCTCTCACTGCAAGTGCCGCTGGACTGGGAGGTTATCTACCGGCCGTTGCCGGTCGGTGGATGGGACTGTGTGCACCAGTTTTACAGGTATGAATCGGTCCTTCGTAGAAACATGTCTCCGCACCTGGCGCACACCCTGGGCCAACTCACGCTGCAGTCGATGGAGCTGTGCCAGCCCACATCAGCAGCGCGTGTGAGCCCCACCGTTTTGTCACAGGCTTCAATAAGATAAATGAGTTTAATTCATCCTTTGTGTAAGTAGGGACAACTCCTAGAAAGTAGACGGGAGTAGTATGCCTCAGCTTAATCCCCAAATTCATTCCTCTAAACAAAAATCCATCTTAAAATCGCTGTTCTTACGTCTGTCATTAGTAGGAGTCATTTGTGACATACATACTTTGAAAATCCCCATCTAATTGTCCTCACCATGAAAGATCACTCAAAGCACTCGGTGATATTTGGTCAGATTCTGATTGCAGCTCACCACTACCAACATGAAAAACAGAGTCTGTAAAGAATTTGTTTCACAAATTACATTTGTTCAGAGCCACATAACAAAAGAAGTCGGAATCTAGATTAATTATCACGATTATACTCCAACTCAGAAGTCAGTCAGTCAGTCAGTCCTCAGTAACAGATTTCTTTTCAAGGGCCTGCACCATTGCTTGTGGGAGTTTGCTGCTTATGCACACAAACCTCCAAATATACACAAAGGCCAATAAATAAAATAAAATTTAAAAAAAAATCGTATTGCCAAAATTAGTGGAAAAGCACCACACTGAGAAATACGTCTTTAACTCTTCCCTACACACACAAAGTTGCTAGGGAACGAGCAAGCGCCTTGCAAACTGCCAGTACAATTACATTTACAAAGAACTGACAAGGATTGACCTTTGCCTACTCCTTCCTGTCTGCCTTTTACCAGGCATGGAAAAGCCTGGTGGCTTGACAACCAGATTTGATGGGCACATTTCCAGACAGCACGCTGTCTGGACGGGTGAGGTAGCCCTCTTCTGCGAGCCTGCTAAGAACCAAAGAAGCTTTTAAGAGCGCCACAACTGTCACTGTTTAGCTCTTCTCAGAAAAGGTGGTCTTCCCTTCGCTAAGCTTTTGGAAGCTTTGGAAGTATGAAATTTGTTTAGCACTTTAAAACACAGCACTTCCAGCCAATGCCCAGTCAAGCAGTTCCGTCAACAACTATTAATGAAATTGCAGTAAGATTCCTGCAAAAAGAATTAAATAAAGGCTCGTATTTGCAAAAGTACACGTGAAAAATTTGCCAATGCTTTTGCAAGTTGGAACTGTACATTTGTACAAAGTTGCAGGGGTTGTGTACGAACATTGCTGTATGCAGGTGATACCCCAACTTTCATAGAAAACCCTGAAAATATGCATAAAAAAGCACGCGCATTATTTAGTCTAAGCGGCTAAGAAATTCTGTGCCATTATCTGTATATTTTAATAATTGCAACTTTCAATGGTAGTGACATAAAAACAATTACTTTTTAAAATTCCTCTGTGTATATACATTTGAAACTACACAGCCATTAAAAACAGTCTGTCGAATTAAAGGTTGTGCAATTAATTAAGTGCAAATCCTGTAAAACTGGACCAAGGAGAAAATTCATCAAATGTGTGAAATATGACCTATCTTGTCCAAAAGACAAATATGTTTAAACAAAATATGAAAATTGATGACAAAATTACTGTAAGCAAAATGCACACAGAGCAAATATGAGACAGCTGTACTTTGATTCAGCATGGGAGGTTCACCCTTACAGAATTTGTGATTCATTATCTCCACTGTCTTGTAAAACTTTTCCTAGTTAATCTCTAAAGTACGGCCTTTGTATCTATGGTAGTAAAAATTCTCAATAAAATCGCATATAACTGTTTAGCAATGATTTACTGTCGCTTTCCAGAGTCAGATTAAATCTATTATAAATTGGATGTGGGTATCCAGCAGCAAGCTTTTGCTCTGACACCTGAAATCGTTGCCTTTTGTGGCTGCTTCTTCCAGCCAACGTCCCGGTCTCATTGGTGCGACCCACGTGGGGACAACCAGCCACGCGGGCACGAGCCGGGCCGCGGTGGTGCACGAGGGCCTGCCTCTGCTCCGTCCTGAAGTGTAGCCTGGGCTCAAGATTTTGCAAGGGAGACTAAGTGTCTTCTTAGCACCTAAGTATTTGCTGCCAGGCGGGAACAGAGTCTTCTCAGCTTCGGCAGCCATGAAGCCGGATGCCTGGATCTTGTTTAAGCCACATGCGGTTCACGCTTCATGGACCAAGTATTGGCATACCCGGTCACCATGTCCTGGTCATCTCCGTACGCAGGAACCACATTTTGAAGGGTTTTACTGTCAAGAAAAACAACCCTAAAATGAGATGTTTTCTGTTTGACCCACAGCAACCCGCTGACAAGGAGAGCTATAGATTCTCTGCCTGACGCAGCCTGAAGGTACATTTGCAGTATCTCGAGAAATTATTCTAGCGATAAGGCAACAGTTGTCTCCCGTGGCCAGCTTTGGGTACAAGTCTTCCCACACGAGTATACACAACTTATTGCTGAGGGGCTGTGACTGGAAACCATTGCAGTGGCATACTGGGGAATAGGATTTTCTCACTCGTGTTTAATTTACTGTTTAATATTAATTAGATCAGACAAAAAGAAGACAGAGACAGTAAAGGGGAAGTTGGTCACCTAAGAATATTAAGACATGAAATTCAAGGAATCCACAGAATATTTATATTGCATAAAGTAGCAAACTTCACAAAAGATGTTTGGGGGAGACTGCAGCCAGAATGGACTTTACCACGGGGACAGGAACACCTAAAGGGTTCATGACTGTCATTTTTAAGCAGAGAGAAGCATCTTCCTTCAGCAAACTGAGGAGTACAGATTGAACTACCTTTCTCTCTGCTTCATTTTCTACTTGCAACCTAATAAGACCCAGCTGTAGCAATACATTGCCCCAGAGAAAGTAGGGGCATGAGACAGGGAATTCTGCTGGGCAGCAGGGACTCCAGATCTTCTTTGAGAAAATCACTCAAACGCACTTAAAATTGGCTTACTTATATTTACACATGTATACCATTTTCTTCCTGAAGGACATATGCAAACTCAATGATTCTTGAAGAATGCACACTATCTGTCAGGAGCTATGACTTCAAGCAACTGTATTTGTAAGGTGGGCATGTATAATGTTCACTAGACATATTGTATTACATGCGCTTGACATTATAAGCAGGTTTAAGACTTCACAAATCAAAATCAAATTGTAAAGTGGATGGTAGAGAGGAGGCGGACTGCAGGGAATGCTAGGAATACAGCCTGTTATTTTCATATTAAAATGTAATGGTGCCATTAAAGTTAAAACCACTGTTAAACTTGATTGAGTAAATTAGTTAATTAACCATAGCATCTAATGCATTCCTCCAAGGCATACCTCAGTTCCTCAAGATAGAGGCTTGATAGAGTTCCAGTTGTACATTATCCCAGCTGTGAATTTTAGTATGATTACGCTCTTGGAGTGGCTTACTGTTTGTCAATGAAGAATGCAAGCTGTCTTTTCAATTTGAGGTTGATTAAAAATTAGCAGGGAAAAACTGATGCTTCCTTTTTTGTTTTTAAGAAACTCCTCACATTTAATAAATTCTTCTTACTCTTTCTCTGCCCTTTCTCAGAAAATTTTATATTAAAACAAGTTAAAGGTGGGACATTTTGGTGATCTCTGGTTAAGACTGAGGAAGGAGGATTTAGTTCCATCCTGGCACAGCAGAACCGACTCTAGAGTCATGCTATACCAAAACCACTGCCCAATAAAACTCTGATTTGATTCCCATTGGCTTATCCGCACTGAGCCATTAGGAAGCCGTACAACTACCTGATGGTGGTGAGCAGCTTGGTTCCCCTTATCGTCTACACGTGATTAGCAGAGAAACTTTACTCAGAAGGGACGAAAGTGCACACAAACAATTCACTTACATCAAAGGTAAAATAAACATATGGAAGACTGTTTAGAGCGAGGACCATCACTTATAACCCAGCTCAAATTATACAGCACTAAAGTCACATCTAAAAGTGTAGCTCCCCAGTTCAGCATGTGGCAACCTTTCCAGGAAGGCAGCTTTCCTCTGTGGTCTCTTTTACGTCCGGACATCTGCATCTGCAACTTAACAACAGTAAAATCAAAATAACTTTTTTTTCCTAAGAAACCTCTACACCTTCAGATTGCTAGTCCCATTTATGTGGTTAAAGGTCTAAGCAGCACTGATTTGTGCTTAAAATAATTTTGCTGGTACAAAATTTAAAGGTGCAAAATCTGCAGATATAAGTTACACTAAACCACAAAAAACTCTGGGTACGCCCCTTATGAGACTAAGAGAGTTTCCCTTGGGACACCATCACCAATCACAGTTTTTATTTCTTTCTTTGGTTTTTCTTCTTGAGCGGAAGAAAGATGAATGGTGCTAACCATCAAGAATGCTGTGACCTAGTTGCTCTAAAGTAAGCAACAGTCAGGTTTGTTACCAAAGCTGAAGGTATCACTCTGTGCCAAATATGCCTTTCTACCAAAGCTTCTTTCGGGTTCTACCGGAGATGTTGCTCACTACATCTGCAGCTGACGTGCTTAAGAGTCACTGTTACAATAAAAAGCCTAAATGCAAAAATCACTTTCAAATAAAAAAAGAGAAGAATAGTGTCTCAGGCAAAAAGACTGGAATAAAAGAATCGAAACGTATCATTCAGATTTTTTAAAAAACTCAAAAAGGAAAGGTAACAAAGATAGATTTCTCAAATATGACTTTCAAATTTAATAATGTAAATTTTCTCAAGCACCTTTTTGCAGGAAAAATGGCCACAAAGCTTGGATCATGGATTTTGCATCTACCTACTTGATTTACAAATGCGGTAGAGTTAAACACAGATTTTCTGATATAGAAATGCCATGCGAGCAAGAAGCCAGCTTATTTGGAAATCTGTGTTATACTAAGAAATAAAATATACTCTATCAAGATAGCAGACTGTGAACTGAGTATGTTTTCCTTTAACAACTTTATTTTCAAAGCAGTCGGCTGAGTTAACCTGTTGTCATAAGCATCCCTATAATCCATTCTTATTACATTCCCAGAAGAAATTTCATTTCTTTTTCAACAGAAATTTTTAAGACTTTTTTCATTTATAGAATTGCCCAAAACTTTTTCATCAAAACACAATTTTCACAAAAGTAAATTGCACGCTAACCTTTCTGCTCACATCTTTTCGTGTTTCCAGACTAGTCCATCGTAATACCTCCAGTGCAGTGCCAGAATAACATGGCCGTGCAACAAGGGGTGTTGTACATCCCAAGAGCGCTTTTTGTGGCAGGTATGCTTACTCTGGCCCACATAGAAGCACACAGATGACCAGCCAACTTATTTCAAATCTTTTGAGTGTATGGCTGGCCATTTTCTGATTTTTTAAGCACAGCACTGCCACTGAGGTATTTTCCCCAGTCTTCATTGCCCTGGGGTATGCTTAATTTTGAAAGCATTAGGACACAATCGTGACAATTCCCTTATGAAAATATGGCTGATTTTCTGCTTTAAGCAAATGTAAAATTGATCTCTCAAGCTGCTTTGCTCCGTTTCACATGATCTCTTTATAGGTCTTCTACCTTTTTCTCTTCTGCCACACCCAATAATGAAGCTTCCCTAAACGAGGTCTGCTTGCTTTTTCTTTTCATTTTTGCTAACAGATACTACATCTTGGAAAATCACTCTCCGCATATGGATAATCTCAGTGCAAAGTGCAAATGAGACGGATTTCATCCTCTATCTCACAAATGTCCAAGAGGTCGTAAGCAATCTGAATGACAATTACTCAGATTTCCATGTTTTCTACACCACAAACTGTCTCCATCTACTAAGCAGTGCCTAAACTTAGCATACATTTCTTCTGTATCTTACATATGATGAACATGCTATTTTTTCATTTAATGTTTTTTTTCATTGCCTACTTGATACAAAGGATCTTCCTGAAGGTCAAGGTATTGATCTAATTCAACGCAGGGGGCTCATTCCCATCCAGTGACAGATGCAAGGCACCTGTGGGATAATGGACTCGTGGGAATAACCTATGAAAAGGACAGTGGGTCTTCAAAGAATACTGCTAAAATTGCAGCATTATGAAGTTGTTTCTCCTTTATCTCTTCTTGAGCATAAAAATGAAACTGTAAAGAGAACATGCAAAGAACTTGGGTGTATGGGGTCTTACCATATGGTACTTATGGCAGACCCCTGAATTAATAAAGGAGCAAAAATACTTGACCATTGTCTGTGTCATGGACTCTGCAGTTTTATTGTTAAAAATTCCGACCTGCTATCCAAATTCTGCCTAAAATTAGAAGCCATGTAATGACAGCATTTGGCTGAGCTGAGACAGGAATTTGCTGAAGAGGAAATTCCCTCTTGAATAATTAAGTAACTCACTTTTCTCTCGGTTTTTCTCCTTTCCTCATCAGATTTCTAGTATATGGAAGGAAGTAACATTCTCTTTCCACTGTTGATGAGATAATACTGATGATCTAAGTCATTTCTTGCTACTCTTATGTATTTAATAAGGCATCTAAGATTAGTGGTTAAAGTCAGCTAATTTTACCAAATTATAGTATGTAATTGATTTAGTGATAGGTAGGCACGACTCAACTTTTATTCAGATCTTTAACATAATCAAAGAATTATGAATTTATTCTGTCATTACCAAACAACAATAGTGTTACATTTTTAACTACTCATTAATAAAAATTAATGCAATATCTGTGCTGTTACTTGTATATTTGTGCTCATGACCCTTTTCAGAAACATATTCCTAGATTTCTATTCCACAAGCTTTCACTGAGTACGCATAAGGAATACATCAGCAGCCAGGAAGGATGATGGCACAGATGGAGCTGTGATCAGATAGGATGCATAGACGTGTGCATTAAAAAAAAGTTCAGCTGATCCTAATAATGGTGTATGATTGATAAAGTCAGCGTATATACAAGAACACATCACAGGCTAGCGCTCCACCCTTACTTTTTTATAGTCTTTGATCCCTGTGTCAATTGATTGTCTTCTCAGTTGAGATATTTTTAGTGCTCTGATTGTGAGAAACCTTCTACTACCTTGCTTCTCTCAGTCACATCTTATTATAATTGCTCCCTCAGCACATCCTCTTTGTTGGACAATTTGGTTTCCCCAAGGGAACATCTTTCTTGTTCCTCTTTCCCTCTCTGCATCTCCACTCTAGGCCAACGTGTTCAGCCAGATACCTTCAAGCTAATAGGTCTAATGTTCTCATATGCTGGATGTGTCTGACCTTTGCCTCTTTTTTAAAATTATTTTTATTTTTTAACACAGACTCTGACAACTGTTCTGATATCTCTTCTGGAGCAGTTTGTAACCAACTAGCTAAAACACAAACCTTTCATGTTCTTGCCAAAGTGATTTACCCCTCTTTTGTCACTGGCAACTCTTCCTCCTTCTCAGCCTCAGAGATTTGATATCTATTTCTACTCCTTTCTCACTGTCTCCTCCATACCAGTACTACCGCAGTGCTGAACCCCACCTAGTAAACACTGCTGCTAACCACTGATGCTCTATTATTCTTCTTCTCACTGTTGTAGTGCTGATGGTAGGTTAGTCTGCTAGATGCAAGGGTCATTGCAAAGTCAGTAGCCAGGAAAACTATGTTAATCCATTAAAGTCTTCAGAGTTTACTATCTGAGAAATTCCACGCTCTCCGGCACCTCAGAGAATTGCTCACCATGCATTACACCATCTAATAGCATCCTGAGTAGGAAATATATACATATCCGACTCCATCTCTGAAACAGAGGTTTAGGAAAACACATAAACCTTCTTGTCGGCTCATTTCTTGGGTTTTCCCTTGCGTTTAAAAGTACAGAGCTCAATAGCCTTCATGCCAGCTTTGTGCCAGGACTCAGGACCGGGTGTAGACTATCCATATTAGAAGCCAGTTTTGTTATAGCGATACGTCAAAACTAATAATGCAGGGATATGAACTCCATAATAAAGAGTTAATCCTAAATAAGTTTCATAGTTTTAATGGATATTTAACAATAGTTTAAAGAATTGTTGTTTTCTTATTTAAATACCTACCTTAGCTCTAAGTGCCAGTTGACTTTGGCTCAGTGAAATGCAAATTTTGTAAAATCCAATCCATCAAGCAGAAATTTTATTACAAAAGGGTTTCAGAGAAATAATAGCTGTCAGCTAACAATTAATGCGCCCAACATGCTTAAGTACTGCACTGAACTTTAATGAAAGGTTACCGAGTCTGTTAAATTGCTTCATACCTTGTAAGACTAAAGTTAAGCAAAAATTAACATCAGTATTCTGGGAAAAGAGCATGCAAACAAAATTCACCTTAATGATGGGGGAGTGTAATGTTTTCACTGAATATTTTGAACTATGATTCCATTAGAACATTGTCAAAAAACTAATAATGTCACACCATTTAATGTTCAGAGCAAATATGTTTTGAGATTTCATCTGAAATAATTTTACAGCAGACGTGAACATACATGTATATGTAAAAACACATGCAGTTCTCCTCAAGTATAAGCACAGAGATACCCTGGAACTGTGGTCTTCAGTATTTATATCGCTACTGACCCTTGCATTCTGATAAAGGCTTATTTCACCAGCTGGAAAAGGTCATTTCAAAGCAAGGTATTGCAGCAAGCACCACAGCACACCATTTTGCTAGATGTTTGATAATGTTTCTTGTACTGTTAGCACTCTGAATACTAGGCACTCTCCTTTGCTGAGTTCTTATAAACATTCCCGCACTTTAAGTAATACTTGGCAGCTTTACTACTGTTGTCAGGAACTAAAAGGTGCAATAACCCCATATACAATACAAAAGATCAAACCATCAGATCATAACTCATTCCCAAAGGGCAGTCCAGTAAAAGTGATAAAGGAAACCACACTCCAAGGACTTCCTCAGGCCACTGCCCTGGATCATTAGGGCTACTGATACTGCTCATCTATTGCCAGAAGCACACAGCTAGCTCCTTCCCTGATTATCTTTCAGTCCTGGCTCTCTAGCTGCTCTCTGCTTGGTAGCCTCTGCAAACCATCCCCCCTCTTATCTGCAGGGGCAGAAGTTCCTACTTGAACGGGCAGCTATTTAAGGCCTTTGGATACCACTATGCACCCTTATTATCAAACTTTTAAATAGCAATATTTCAAAAAACAGTGCTGAATATGACGGCGTGGCTGCTTACTATGGCTGCAAGGACCACAGTTTGGGAGGAACAGAACCAGCCCTTTTCCCTTGTGCTCACTGAGGGTTTATAGAAGCATAGTGATGAATTCACACGCATATTTATGTTAGAGATAGTTTGAGGATCAAAAGTCCAGACCAAGGCAAGTATATTCACAATCTTATCCTGTCTGTCTGATGAACACACAGCGCTCACCTTTGCTACATCACCAACTTAGCAGAATTGCAATTAATCTTTGTTTAAGCACATACGTAAGAAGAAATCAAGTACAGAATTAACTGAAAGATCAGAAGCCATCTCTCAAACTACAGGCCAGATGAAGGCTCGGCCAGAAAAATGAACCTGAGAAGTAGAGGCGTTTTGAATGCACACAGGGAGAGGTGAGAGCGCTGAACACTGTGGGATGAAGCTGTGTGTGTGTGCGTGCACTGTGCATAAAAGAAAAACATAGCAAATGTTATACAAATAGGAGATCTGTTCCTGTTTGAAGCCCAGTACCCATATTTGCATGGTGTGAAGCCGTTTTCCGTCAGTATTTACTAGTTCTGTGCTATGGCTGCACAGTTATCAGTTGACTCGGACAGGATTTGTATTTGTCCCATGCACAGGTAGGGTGAGCTCATATTTGCACTATGCACATATTCTTATTTGTAACCATAAACTAAGCGGTCCACGAAGTTTTTCTCTTTTTATGAAGACATTTATCAAAGCATGTGTTCAATGGGAAAATATAATTTCCCCCTTACATTATCCATGCTGAGGAGAGCGCTAACTGTTGGTCCCAGACTAGGGTCTATAGGAAGACAGCTGTCACGAGAGCAGCAAGACAAAAACATCTAGGAAAATGCCAATGCTTACAAATGGCTTAATGGAAATTTTCATCTCTTTCCCTATTTATCTATCAGTAGAACAATTAGTAGCCTCTAAAAACAAACAAAAGAAGAAAAAAGAGAAAAACCAAAGACAGACCACATCACGGAGACAGAGGAATCCATGATGCAGTTTGGCAGCGAAGTTTAGTCCTACCTGTGCTGTGTCCCCTACGGATAAACAGAAGGCTTCATGTTCCAGAATGGTAAATTTAGCATCTTTCACACGCACTAAATTCACTTAATTAAAAGTCTCTATTTCATGGCTACCGTCAGAGTAGTGTTTGTGCGTGTCCTTTCCCTGGTCTGCCCCACTTTATGGGCCCACAGAAGGTTGTCTTTCATGCAGATGTGCGGTATATAAAATGCAACTGATACAGCAACCCTCCCCCACTTACATATTTTCTTAAGATTCTCTAGACTATATTCATGAAAAATGATTTACAAAATACAAATAGATTTTGGCCCAAAATAAGCTTAAATTGACTGCTTTCTATCAGGAATTAATATTAACCAGAGCTTGTCAGTTACTAAATATTTATTTTAGGAATACATACAGCCTCTGCTTTCATGTAGGTTAAGCTGTAATCTTTGGCTTGTCAGTTCCAGGATATAGCAGTGGATAAATCATGCACTCTTGAACTGATAGATGTCAGAGCCGTTGTATACAAATGGAGGGATATGTCAATGAACACCCTAGTTTAGGTTACATTTACTATAAACATTGACATTCCTTTGCAATGAGACCATTTGCTGGCTAAGCAGTCACAGCTTCAGAGGATTTGATGCTTTTGTGCTCAATCAGGTTCTAATGATTTCAGATGTTTGCAATTAATGAACCATTAGATTAATTGGTTGAGTACGGAAAGACTGGTTTAAGAATTGGGTCAGAACCACAGACAAGCTATTACCTGAAGTGACAGCAATCACCAGAGGCAAAACGGTGAGAAATTGAATTAATGATTTTTCACTCTCTCTTTCACTTTTGGCAAAAATTAGCACTGGACTGGTGTTTAAACTGAGAGAATACTAGAAGTGTTAGGGGCAACGGTGAAAAAGAAACATTCTCATCGTTCCTCATCTTTCTAAATGGAGGAGCTCAATCTTCCCCACACAGACTCTCTGTTGAATACAAAGAAGCTACCATATTTCTTTTGGATCATCCAAATCCCCCCCAAAGCTTTCTTCCAAAGTCAGTGTATGATATTAATTATGTACCACATAGGGCACCTTAGTAAGATGATTAAGTGTACTTCAGAACCACTGAAATAAATAAGCCTAGCATCAATATATGATCATGTAGGCTTGGTAGAAACCCCAGGGTAGCCATCCTTTAGACAGTGTACATAAGGACGTTTACTCCCAGTAGATCGCCGGTGCTTAAATTCCGACAGTGTGACAAGTTATCACAATGAGGTGATGGCAGTTTAGCTGAATCTGTAATTTCAAAGAGTAAAATTAACCCTGGATGTACAATACAGTTTTTGGACCATTTCCTTTCCAGGAAAGGGTATGTTCTACTGAGGTTTTCTCTCACTTCGTGATGCAGTACTTCAGAAATCAAGTGTGTACATGGTGGCTGTCACTGCCCTGTGTGCACTTCATACAAGAGAATTAATATGCTTTTAGAGAAAAAGGAACAGAATGCAGCAATCCTGTGAACTAGCTCACGTGAACCTCAGCTCAAAGGAAGCAAGAACATGTTGCACATTAAAAACAACGGGGTGTGTTATTTTCTTAATTCTGCGTTACGTGAATTCAGCATTACAGTTCAGGGCTGGAATGCAAGCTAAATAGTAGGAGTGATCATTTTCCTTCTCTTCCTCTGACTCTCCATAGACTCGATCCATTTAAGCTGCAGAAAATATTTCTGTTATAGTCAGTGTGTTCAGGATATGGCTTTAAATTACCTTGAATAAGTTATGCATCCCTTTGTGGTGCAGTTTTATTCTTGGAGTAATGAAGCAGTCAACAGACACTTCCTGAGATAAAATAAACAAATTTTTAGCTTTGTTATTATTCCATAAGGAAATGCCATTATTTTGGATCTTCTTGTCCTTTTATTTCCCTAAATTCAAATTTTTTGCAAGTAAACTGAAATGTGCTGTGTGTTTTTTTGATTTTTACAGGAAGTGACTTGGTTGCTGCTGAAGGAAAAAAAAATTTTGCGTTTAAGGCATTTTTAAAGTTAAATATGCATTTATATAAATTCCAAGTGTTCAATGCAGATCTGCTTTTGAACATGAAAAGCAGCTCAGAACTTGCAATTTTTACAAATGAAATGTCCCACTGATTTCTGAATAATAGCTAGGATTGGTGCCAAAACTTTAAGGTCACATATTAACACCCATTTCCATCTTTTTGCCTGTGCCCTATTTGGGTGATTAAAGTTGGGTGTATAAAATTTTCACATCTTTCTACCTGAATTTAAAATCTAACCTATTGTAAACAAATCTGGTAAAAGAAGCAGACAAAAAGAGCTTTTTAAGGTTTCACTGTCTCACAATAAAACAGAGCCAGCTGAGTCAGTGGGAGACCTTTCACTAATGTTAAAAGACTTTGAGACAACAGGAAAACAAATATACTGTATTTTCACATGAATAACCCATGCGATCTCTAAAAAAAGGATGCCCGCGATTCAGAATAAGTAGGCGTAGAACCAGGGCAACTTTATTCCATAGTTCTCTATTCCCCAAGGGCTTTCCTGTACCTGATCCCAATAACTGCCCCACTTCTCTTAGACCTTCCCCCCCCCTCCATATCAGGAATCCTCCACCAAAAGCTTCAGAAATTGCTGAAATCACAGCTATTTGGGAAGAACAGTGGGTAACAGTCAGGAATCTGAGTAATAAATGTGACAATATGATAATCAACCTTAACAGCTCCCAAACAGTTATGAGATATTTAAGACCTGCAAAGCAGCTCTTCCATTCTACTGTCTTCTACTAATATATCACATTTATGAGGCAGACAAGGCCAAAAAGGGCTGATGAGACTCTCTCCGTTGACTTGAACATAGACTGGAAGAGTCGTCTAGGACAAATGCACAAATAATCCTGTTTACCTGAGTATTCCCAATTAATATCTGTCAGATTACTCAGGTATCTAAGAGTTTGCAGAATAAGGATGACTTGACTGAGTAAGAGCTTCTTACTTCTATCTAAAGTATAACACACATTCATTTCATTGGCGGAGGGGAGTGTTGAGAGGAGAGAAATGCAAAACATCCAGAGATAGAATCTTATCCCTTACAAGAAGAACAAAGGATATAAATGTGAATCATTAAAAGGCAAAACCAAAAACAAAACCTCTAAAGGCACTGTAAATAAACCCCTGTAATTATGCATCACAAAAAAGTCAACTGCAAATGGTTCAGTAATCTCATTACCAAGCTTACTAATAATCATTGCAATATTCTCCCATCTCCCCTAAGATAATGAGCAGCACGGTGGATGTTGTAAAAATAAATAAATAAACATACAAGCAACAATTTCTCATCTAAATATTTAACAAAATGAATGGGCTTGCCTAAAGGTTTGAGATTGAACCCTAGTGTACCAAATTTTTAATTTGCACTATTTTCCTAGTTTTAAAGGGGGAGAAAGCTCAGCTCATCTGAGAATAGAGTTCAAACGAAACGCTTTCATGACAGCCTAAAAATAAAGAAATAAAACATTTTTAAATATTTCAATACAAAATTAGCCTAAGTTAAAGGCAACAATTAGTAAACAACTTTGTCATATTCAGAACAGTATCTTTCCCATTAACATTTCTATAGTTCCCCAATTACATTATAAATCAAAAGTAATACAAACAGACAATGTAATAATGAGAAAACATAGACTGCATCAAAAATTAAGATACCGGCTTTTTCTTTACTCTTGGATCATGCTGTTAACTTGTCCTAGTTTACTTTCTTGGCAGCAGGAATACAGTCAGAGAAAGTGAATTTACACCTTGGTGAATAACTCCTAAAATTTGATCTGAAAATATTCTGAAAGGCTAACAACTTTTCTCCTAAAGTGTAGGGCGTGACATTTTAATTCCCCAAATGCTATCTTCTGCTATAGAGAGGGAAGCAACAGGGAAACCAAGTCATGAAGGAATTAAGCGGTGTACCTAGGCACTGCGCTACCGCCTCTTTGGTTAGCCACCAAACCACTTGCCTATGTTTTCCTTTCACCTTCGTGTTTCTGGCCTGCTGATATCTCCTCCATCCCTGTCGGTGTGGGACTCTCAGGTGATACCACTTCTGACTATGAAAAGGATCTTTCAAAGGTGGATTGGAGTGATCCCAAATATTCCAGATTTTCTCCTGCAGAGGGACAAGAAGCGAAACCAACTGTACCTCAGCACCGAGTCCTGCGGAGACACAGGGCGGGACCAGAAGAACTCATCGCTTTGCTGCATCTCTGAGTTTGATGGCTTGGCATCCCTACTCAGGTCACTGCAAATACACTTGCTCAGTATCTCTCAGCTCAGGTCCTTTGGTTTTTTGCCTATCTGCTACGTTTCTGTCATATCCATTTACTACACTGGTGTCCTTTGACAAGGCAGAATTTTTAAAAATGACTAGAAATGGCTATGGCAGTTGTGAATGCAAGCGATACTACAAAAAAGGAATGCAACTGACCTAGGAAACAGAGAAGCAGAACAGGGGAAGAACTAGAGGTCTTAGATAAAGGATAGGGATAAAAAGATGTCTTCAGAGTTTTTAAAGTACATCAGCTCCATTAGAAACAGGCTTGCCCACAAGATGAAAGCACAAGGGTGTGGATAGGGAAGCAGGAGGATGTTAAAATAAATGCAATTAACTCTCAGTGTTTATCTCAATGCACATACTTGTTAAAACATCACTGCTGCTAATACAGAGATGAATTGTACAGGGTAGAGAAGGAGATTAAATTACGTATTGTTCCTTTAACACTTTCTTGGGTTAAATAACATAATATTTTCAAGGTTACTGTTAAAATAACAGGGTTGTCCAGTGGAATTTATCCCCACTGGTGTTTGTGTACTGTATATATTTATACCACACGAGCAGCCCATAAATTCTCCTCATAAATGCTGTTATCTCCACTGCTAGCAGTTTCTCATTTTTATGGTAGTATAACTTTAAGGTGTGGTATACATACCGTTATACCTCATTGCATACAGCTTCTGCTGCCCCATTAGGCTCTGATTCTGGGGGGGGTGCAGAGCTCCTTGTCCTCCCTGACGTCATTTGATCCTCCTCTTGTCCCCATCCACACCGCAATAAAACAGCCCCGTGAGCATGGCCACCGTGCAATGAACTGCTGCTTCCAACTCAGTCCACCCACAACCCCCCAGCTCTGTGAAGTTTCTGTCTAATTCCCATCTGACCACCTTTCGACATCCAACCTCCCCTCCTGATTAGGAGCTTCTCTTCCAGACCAAGAAAAAGAGGCTTCTGAGAAAAGCACATTACGATCTCATTCTTTTAGAGGTGGCCAACCTGCTTAACAGGAACAGTTTTTTCATTAAAAAAAGATAAATACACAGAGATAGATATAGATTATAGAAAAGTTGTTCAAAAGGTCACCTCAGTTGGGAATTGCTTAGGGTATAGGGCAAAGCTAAGATAACTTTATAGGAGGAAAAAAGCCCATGCACACAGTTGCAATAAACTGTGTACATCATAACGGGCTTACAAGTAATGAAAGCTGTCCTGGTTTCGGCTGGGATAGAGTTAATTTTCTTCCCAGTAGCTGGCATAGTGCTGTGTTGTGGATTGAGGATGAGAATAACGTTGATAACACACTGATGTTTTAGTTGTTGCTGAGCAGTGCTTACACTAGTCAAGGGCTTTTCAGCTTCTCATACTGCCCTGCCAGCGAGGAGGCTGGAGGTGCACAAGAAGCTGGGAGGGGGCACAGCCGGGACAGCTGACCCACAGCAGCCAAAAGGATATTCCACACCATATAGCGTCATGCTGAACAAAGAACCAGGGAGGTTGGCCAGGGGGGCATGGCCGCTGCTCAGGAACTGGCTGGGCATCGGTCGGCGGGTGGTGAGCAATCGCACTGTGCGTCACTTGTTTTGTATATTCGTTTATCGTTATTTTCCCTTCCTTTTCTGTCCTATTAAACTGCCTTTATCTCAAGCCACGAGTTTTACCTTTTTCCGATTCTCTCCCCCATCCCACTGCGGGGGAGTGAGCGAACGGCTGCATGGTGTTCAGCCGCCTGCCGGGTTAAACCACGACAAAAGCCCATCTATGTATCAATCTGTCAGTCCATCCACACACACACAAAAATATTAGTATCAGTGGAACACTGAATTTGCTTGCTGCTCACATCCATCTGTCCTGAAGTTCGGTGCTGCTAACTCCAGACTTCTGAATCTGAACTCAAATGTTGTTTTCTCCAATTTTCTTTCCTTTTATGACCTTTTTCTGTTGCTACCTTGATTTATGGTCATTTGTGTGATTGCATTGCTTTGCTTTATGGCAGTTTATGTCATTCTGGTCTTGTCATAAATGACTACCATAAAGTGAGGTAAAATATCATAAAACATTAGTGAGTCACTGATATTCAAGGTTCTTGAGTACAAGCGCTGACAGGTAGCAACCACAGAAGAACTGTGCCATTCGAGGGATGTATCATTATGAATACATGTGTGTACTGGGATCTGGATGAACAAATGCCACTATGACTTCGGTTGTCAGTGGAAACAATTTAAAAGGGCAACACTGAGTTATTTTTATAAGTTTAAAAGTCTTATATTCCTTCAATGATTTCTTTTACAATAAAATGCTTGGGAAATGGAAGCTGGTCTGTTCCCCTGTAAAATTTCTCATTGCATTTCTTGTATACATAAAAGGCTAGTTAGGACTTAGCCAGGGCTGCTAATAACCTGTGTGTAGAAATCAGATCACTTTTGTGGGATGATCATTCTTGCTTGTTTGTCCGTCTTTGTTCATCTCTGATTATTAGCACTGAGTTTTGTGCGCTGCTTTGGTTTTGCTGCAGTTGCTGGAAGGTATACATCCCTGAGCTATTGTAGGCATGCTCAGAAATCCTAAACTGATTATTTTGATGTATTCTACTTAAAGAAAACCACATTTTATCCAATAACCTAAGCACTTATTAGTCTTATTACCTTTTTAGCTAAGAGTATTCCAAAGCATTTTATACTTTTTCTCAGTTTAGAAAAACAAAGCATTGCAGTTATATACTTCCCAAATAAATACGAAAATAAAATACAAAAATCTTTTGCCACTGATGTTTGCATTATGAATCCTTTACGCATTAAGAATCAATAATCACTGTTTCCACTATAAATTCCTACTATCAGTTGCTGTTACTTTATAGGATAACTTAATTTAGAATGAAAATGCATATTTGCTGGATTTGAAACTGGGAATGCATTAACATTAAGAAACATGGACATAACAGTTTGGAAATTTATATTTGTTATTTGAACGTAAAAACATTGTTCAGATTGTTAAAAATGGCTTTTTTTACTTTCTACTATTACTGCAAAAATAAAAGACCTATCACCTCAAAGTCTATTTAGTCTATAGTGACATTCCATTATTTATTGGACTAGTCCTCTGGATACTTTGTGGGAGAAAATTCTTTTTAATGCAGGATTTTTTTTTTCTATCTGTGAAAGACCGCACTTCTACAGCATTTTCCTTATGTATATTGTTGCATCTAACCCCCAACTCCGAGAGCTTTACTGAGTTCACCCACAAAGGAAAATATTAAAAATAAAACCTAGATTTCCCCCAAATATGCCAGACCTCTCCCGTTTTGGAGGTTTGTAGTAGTTTCTTTGCTGCTTTTTAATGCAGTAACTTAAGATAGAACCACTCGATATCCTTGATACCCAGGGATCTGATTCCACTCTCCACCAATCTATTTTATTCCAGTCTTAATGGTCTTGGCCTTTTACAAACACATTCAGCTTAGATTCGCCGCTTCATTTCAATCCCTTTGTGCTGCCCAGGTAAGCAAGTCAATTTGACCGACTAAAAATCCCCTCTGGAAATGGAAGCCCAAAGTGCCGGAGAGGCTACGCAGTGCTGCCCAGCCCCCCGTGCTAACCCACCACCGACCCACGGTATCTGGAGCTGCGCTGAATGTACTGTGACCGAGAACGCTCTAGGTGTAGAGAGAAATGACCGAGACTAAATTCTGGCAATGCCAGATGATGTAGAGTCTCTGCCAAATTCCCTCCACCTGCCACAATAACTCCATTTAGAGATATTCCTAATTTGTATAAGTAGGAGGGGAACTAATATCTTCTGGTGTTGCGCATCAGAAAAGCACAAAAATGTACGTTTTCATGTGAGGGTGGAAAAAAGTGGAAAGGAAAATAAAGCGTCTTCAGCAGCCATGCAGCTAGTGACTTGCAGGAATAAGAGATCAATCTGCTCTATTTTTAATAGGTAAGAAAAGATAAATCTTACCAGAAGTATCCCGCTGCAATCCTAAAGTTGGTAAATGAGTTAGAAAATAATATTTAACCCACCAACCAAATGACATGGGCACTTGTATATCACCTGAGGTTACATACTGCTTTTGGAAGCATTTTTTTCCCCCCCTTGCTCTGTGACTCCCACGCTAGTCAATGCTGCAGATGTTGGAACACGAAAAAAGTCGCCCCCTCGGTACAAAAGAGCAGCCAAGGGGATGGTTTCAAACGACTTCCTACAGCTAATGCTCCCATAGGAAATTCTCTGAAAAAAGGTGCTGTATCCAATTTCATCTCTGCTGGGTGGAGAGGGATCTTGCACAGTTATCTCAGGACTTGGGACAATTAATTTCATTGACACTAACGCTTATGAAACAGGGTTCGTGTCCTGTTCCCTCTGAATGCAAGGACAACGCTCCCGCTACCTTCAAGGATGACAGGATCAGGCTACCTGTCCTTAATACTGCAGAACTGCTTCTCTCAGCACTGGAGCTCAGTTGCCTCCTCAGTGCCGAGCAGCGCTACAGAGGTTATTGTTCTGCCTGTAACAGAAAGCTGAAGCAAAATACCACCGCCAGCAAAACTGCAGAGGAAATTTATTTGTGTAGGTACGTTTTTGGCACTGACTCCACATGTGAATACCTGGTAACGTCTGTGAAATAGTCAATGTAATTTGGGCCTCTATGAATTCGGGAATTACTGTTTCAGCATTGCATATAATCGACTTGTATCAGGTGATCTCCAAATCACACAGGACATCTAAGGCAGATGATCAGAATTTACAATTTGAGGCCGCAACCTGAGAACAAGACAATCCTTTCTTCAGAGCACTCAGAATGGAGGGGTGGCTTTGGTGTAGGGTCCCTTTTTTTTTTTTTTTTTTTTTTTTTTTTTTTTGAGATACACTGAAAATATTGCCTATTCTTTAAGCAACAAATGCATTCATCACTGCTGATTCCCAGGGGAATGTATGAACTAGCGATCTGAGTTGCTTAAGAAGAAAACCAGGTTTTGCTGTTAGTCCTATGGGCTATTTGGGTTTTGAAGTAATGTCAAAAAGGATCTTTCCAAAGCAGCACTCCCTGCACAACAGAGGCACTATACCCATAGCTCTGTTTTCATAAGACAGATACCCAGGTTGTGTCCACTCATTCAACAGTTACAAAAACTGTTTCTTTTTCTATAATAATGGATATTCTCTGTCAAAAAGGGTAGGCTGGCATTTTCTTAGAGAGCGACAAAACTCCCACTTAAAATGTTTGAAAACCAACATGCAGCTTCCCTCCTCCCTCAATTGTCCCCAAAAGTTGACTGATTATTTGAAGTATACTATGTAAACTATTTCATTACTATCATCTTCCCCTAAGCATCATCTGTGTTGCACTGATGTATACATGAGAATATCTAAAATTTTCACCAGCAGTAATTGCTAATGAAAGGCAGTGGTTATTGTTTTCCTTTTTCTTTTGGTTGGATGTTTCTTTTTAAAATACTGAGGATATAAGATGAACACAGTTGGGCAGTCAAGATTTGTTGTTAGAATTACTGGAAATATGGAGTCCCTTGAAGATACTCTCAATATTTTTGAAGAAAAATTACTGAGACATTTTAGTTCAACTGACTGACAGTCCTTCACCTCTGCTTTCCTATTTTTGTAAAGTTAAAGATCTCAATGGAACGAAATTTTGGGAAAGGACGTTGTTCGGAAATTTAGTTTTATGGAAAACATTCAATTTATGTTCAAATTTGGATAGGAAACATCAGATGTTAGAATTCCCATTAGAATAAAAATGGTAAGACTCACCAGAACTATATTCATTTGAAACTTCTGGTTTAGGCTTTTTAAAGATAATCAAAAAGATTTCTTCCTAGTAAATCAGCTAAGAAGTAATAAAGTAGCTTAAACAGGGTGCTGAAATCACTTGATATAAACTAAGTGCAGAGCGAGAAAAAGGGCTTTGCATGAAAAATAAAGAACACTGTCTTTACCTGTGCAGTGATCTAGATCTAGCATGAAAAGAATAAATTAGAAGAGTCTTCTGTTTCTTTGCCTTGTTGTAATATGAAAGGGAATGCATGCTCACCCAAGCACAAAGAAGTCATTGGTTTAGCATTATGAGGACACTCTGCATGATCTATTCCAAGCTTTGTTACAATTATTGCGACTAAAGGCTGAGAAATTTAGCACAACTGAGACTAAGTGATAAATAATGCTTAAGTATATCTGCTTCTTGCATTAAGGAGACAGACTAAAGAGTTAATAATGCCTCTGATCATCTTTTAATAGCCTCTAGATGCTTTCACACAATAAATAGACCTGTTGTGAAAATACTTCGGAACACACAGCGAAATACCACACGCATTGTGCCCTTTAAAATGCTTTAAATAGCACAATTATAGATTTAAAGATTGTAATTGATTTAAATTGGTGGTGGAATGTAAAATTTCATATGATGCATGAAACCTCTTAAGGCTTTAAAACTGTAATTATCTTTGTCAGTCTCCTATTGCACCCCAAAGCTTTTCTTTTAATGATTTAGACATTATAGAAAATAAATGAAATGTTCATATGGATTGCCATACGAAATGCAAAGAGAAAAACCATACGGCACCGTACCTTTAGGAAGAAGAGCTAGTGCCAGGGTTTGGCTGAACTCTGAATTCCCAAGCCCCGGAAAACAGAGCAGTAAATAATGAGTAGGTATGCCCTATATTAATGATGTTCACACTAGTTTAAGTGCATTGCTTCATATATACCATTCCGAAACCTCAGCAGATACTCTCCGCGTTCAACAAACCTTTGCTGCTTGTTTACATTAGGAAAGTGCAGTCATGGGTATCCAAATCGGAGATAAGACTTTAGACAGGAATTTAGAGAAGCTTCTCAATGTCAGGGAAACTAATTAGTTATTCACTTCTGTATTGGCAAAGAATACACTGCATATTTCAAGCATCTATCACATTTATACGTGAAACAGCCATCAGATACGTAAGACCTACAAAATATATCTTGCCCCACTTCCTTATGGCAACTCTGTCATGCAGTTGTTGATATTTGAGGTTGGAGTACTCTGCCTGCCACACACGTCTGTCTCCCCTCTTTGAAAGGATTCCACAAAATTTCCAACAGTTTGAGTACATCCAAAACTCAAAACGAAATTCAGCCACAGAAGAAAAGAAGTCCTGGTCAGAGCAAAACACAACACCAATTCCAAGATCCAAGAGCTAATACGCAATGGAGTAAAAACCAAACCCACATTGTAGGGTTAACCACTGATTCTCGTGATATGAGAATTTGATACTGTTTGAAGCCGCTAGACGTTATTTAATACCAAATCACAACCAATGTATAAGTAGCTAGAAAGAAGAACATTAACTCAAGAAAGACTATTTCAGTTTATCTGACCCATGTTTGGAAACTTAAATCAATTTAACATAGCACAGCTCCCATCAGTAAATGAACAAGAAAAAAATCTTCTCAAATCTGTTTATATTCCTGCAGATGTCAATGCCGATACCATTGCACAAACAATGAAGTAAGCAATTAAGAATTTCTTTTAACTTTAGAAATCCAGTGAAGAAAAAACCACAGGGAATCAATGAACTAAAAATGGACAGAGTTGCTAGGAAAAGAGATGGTATTTTCAAGCTAAGAGGATATTACCAACAATAGGTAGTTAAAAATGGAATTAACAACTAATAAAAGTGGTGAAGCATATCTTTTTAAAGACCAATTTGAAAGGCTTTCCATTAAAACAACAATTTTAGTCACAAACCTCTAGGTAACGCAATGAATAGTAATATTTGTGGGCTTGTGGGGGCCAATTACCTTTGACTCCGTATTTATGAGTTCCCATTCCCGATGGGACAGGTACCAGAGTTTATTTTGGTGACGTGTGTTTCACAGAAAGTTATGTATCAAAGTAAACCCTTGATATATAATCTGACATTTTTTCCCAAATTGACAGAGGAAATGTGGCACATTTAACAGTCATTATGACCTCAGCGAAAGGACAGACACGTTCAGGCTGTTGGGAAACAGCATCATTATAGCAGCAGAAAGATCAGCAATTAATATGAGGTGAGAATGACTTGCTACAGAAATGCTGTTTACGTCTTTGAATTTTTAAGGTATTAGAGGAAAACACTGATATTCGTAATACATGGTTGGCACAAATAAGTTAATGTGTAATATACCAAGGGCTTTTTAGAAGGTATATGGAAAAGAACATAGAAAGTTGTGTTTTCATAGCCCCACATGGAGTGCTATTATGTTTGTATTTTAATGGGAAGCAACAGTAGCTGAGAAAGTGAAATGATTCTGATCATTTGAGAGAAAAAGAAAATTAATGCCAATGGCATTGACCAGATTGCAAAGTACATTTATTGATTATTTTAATTTTTCTCTCTCGACATGCATTTAAACTCCTGTTGGCTGAGGCTCCAAGGTAAACTAAAGGTTCTTTCTCTTTTTCTTTGTCTCTTTTTTTNAGGGACAAGATTGGCAAGCAAGGAATGTAAATTTTAAAAAGAGGAAAACAAGCCATTCTCACAGATTATATGCTCTAAACTTGAGAAAAGCTTGTGTTAAATTAAAAAAAAAAGTCATGAAAATATATGTTAGCAGAAAATTATGTTAAAGCTTAGGAGAGACCTATGAGATGGAAGAGGTGCGCTTCTCTGCTGATTCTGTTCAGTAAATTACTATTGCCCTCACCTAACAGGAATCCTTGGTCTGTTTATGCACATAGCGAACTGATGTTTTGGGGTTTTTTTTCCTCCAGATAAAGATCATGAACAGTAAAGCTCTTATTCTAAACTGATTCTGGCACTTAAGCTACTATAGCTAAAGCCGGAAAGGAGATACATAAGTATACGATATGCTGCAGAGAACGAAGAGATTCAAGTGAAGAAATTCCACCTGAGGGCCAAACTTTGTCTCATGTAAAAGGGTGTGAATCTGAATGAATTTAAGTCAGTGAAGTCAAGTTAACTTGCATCCTTACACAAACAGAATTTGGCCCTTAGGTATTATTTCTGCTTTGCCCCAGATGCCACGGAGGTGCCCTATATCCTTAGTTACTGGAGCTCAACGGCCACAGTGCCAGCTGGAGGGGTAGGTTTTAAAACCCGTACACAGGGATCTGGATACAGACTATCACGTCTTCATTTTATAGACTGGAAAACAGAGACAGAAGTAAATTTCAAACAGTATCTAATAGACTTGACCAGTTAGGTGTTTCAGTCTCACAGTTTGCAATGATGGACCTACTTTAGGAATCGCCGAGCACATGCAAACCACAGTGACCCCGCGGGCTGAGGCTGTGGAAAGTCCAGAGCTTCAGAAAACCAGGTGCCGAGGACAAAGTGGTTAAAAGCAAAACAGATTTGTAATAATAGGGAGTTCAACCTGAGTATGAAATGAGCAAGGCAAGTACAGCCTTTTACCGGTATGTCTAACAAGGTATTTGCTATGGGAAAATTAAAAAAAAAAATCATTTTCAGCCTCTTTTGGATTTAAACATTTGGTCAAGGTTTTCAGAAAAAATCTCCTGCAGCAGTTGCCTGCTATTTTCTTCTACCCCCTACCATACTGTCATCCTGTTCCGAGTGCTGCACATGATTTACCAGATCCTACCTGTCTAAATGATGAAAATGAGAAAGCTTTTACCAAGTATGTATATCATAGAAATGTAACTATTACATACATTGTACTGAATGTTTTTTATCCGGCTAAGTACAGTAAGACCATTAATATGAATACTAAGTACAGGGGTCTGCGTAAAAATCCACGAGATGAATAACAAATCATAACAGTGGCAAAGCAAAAAACACCCTTGTAAACCATTCTTTTTCAGAAACCTTTGAAGATACTAGTGGGTATTTGATAGTTGAATTAAAGTCCAGCATGAACAAGATCTATGTGGTTGTGGAATAAGGTATTGTGGACAGTAAAGGAAACCCCACTGTTTAAAAGTAGCCTGGAAAATAAACTCTAGAAAATATAAGGTAAGAAACAACCCTGTACTAGCTTGGTGGGTGCATAGGTAAAACCTGAAATGTCTTTTCTTTTTCCTAAATAGTATATATCTGAAATCTTGGCCTCATTAAAATGAATAGGAGTTTTACCATTTATTGAATCAAGGCCAGGATTTAATTCTATAATTTAGGTTTGTCCTCGTGAAAGAAATAGGCAACCCAGCTGACTTCAAAGCAGCAATGTGTTTTTACAAATTATAACTAATTTTAACTAAATAAGTATTTCAGAGGAACGTTTCGAAAGTATTTGCAATGTCTATCAGCTGCCACTGATGTCTGCAAAGAAGCTGAACTTCCTGTAATTTGCCTTCCAAGTTTTCTACCTATTTCGTCAATTCATACATGAACTGAAAGAAAACGCTATTCAGCCCTTCTAATGACTGAAATTATCAAAGTTCCATACGATCTAGACTCTGGAGTGGGAGGAAAAGAAAGACTGGATCGAGCATAACAAAATGTCTTTTGAAAAGGTGGAAGTCAGGACAACAGAGCAAAAGATATTTTTTAAGAATCCGGCAAAGCGTGACGTAGCTGCACCTCAGCATTCATTAGCACAAAATTCACATTATCACTAGGAAATAATGTTAATGCCATCCTGCAATATGGTAAAAGTTTATGCTTCCCAGGTAGGGAAAAGTCGCCTTATTACTTGTGTAAGAAAACATCATTTCAAGCAAAATTACCATACACTGTCTCACTTTGTTTCCTAGCAGGATAATGGGCTACCTTCTCATTCTAGATGAAGGATATACATGCAGGTAAAATTTGGAAGATGCAAACAGAAATGTATTTGCAAATACCTTACCATAAGCATTTACACACACACACACAAAATGTGTTGTATATGTAAATAAAATCTTTGTAAATGCCGCTGTTTCAGATGTGTTATAGATGCATCCTCACTAGCACAAAAAAAGGAGTTTAAAATTAGCCCTACGCAGGGTTATCAGCTTGATATTTTTAAATTAGAATGCAGAATAAGATTTTATTTCTCAGTACTTAAACTACAGGGACTCTTTATTGCGCTGGGAATATAGTTACTACAGATAATACCAATTAGAATTAAGTAAGAAAAGAAAACTGCTAAAGGGAGAGACTATCATACGATGTGTTATGGCCTAACCTCCACCAGCCCTCATGGGCTGGTACAGTCTGACACCAGGAAAGGGTGACATAAAATCTCTACCTGCTGTCGTTAAGAACCAACCAAGAGTCCTGCTCTTTTTTTTTTTTTTTAAGAAACTATTTGAACATATTTGAGTGCTTGCTTTTCGATACACGTAATTTAAGCAGGTGCAGCATTGGCTATTCTGTATTTCTTTTTGGTGGCTTATTTGGCGTGCGAGTACTGTGATCAAACAATTCCCTAATAACCTTTCCCAGCTTATTATATAAACCTAGGTTATTTTATTCAATTTGTTGTTCAACCACCTATGCACAGGCCAGATTTCCTCTTCCAAAGGGCTGGTAAAAGACGGTTTCTTGTTCCGTTCCTTTTAAGAATCTGAATATTGGACAAAGATACCAATTCTAAATTTAGCTATTTATTTGGTACATAACACCCATGTCTTTTCTCTTTCTTTACCTGTCTGTTTTTTCAGTCTACATATGGAACAGGAACTTCCCTAGATTGCAGACCGATGCACTTCATAGCTAGCACTCCTTACAAAATAATATTTTGACTATATTTATCACTTCGTACGTTAAACTCCTCCAAGGAAGAAACAACTGGCTTAAAAGTTTGTGGCTTGCTCGCTGTACACCACCAGTGACCCCAGCTCATCTATTACAGTGCCATAAGAAGAATCAGACGCCAAATCCATTTGTCTGCTTTAATACTAGGTCTTTTAGGTTGCAAATGGAACAGATTTTTATTTAAACCCCCATCTAAGAGTGTCATTATCCACAAATCTGCTCATAAATGTTTTGGCAACTGACAAAAAAAATTAACTTCAGAAGAGGAAGCCATTAGGATGAAAACATTTCAAATCATGTCATTCATCAGATCTCTGCTCATCCAACAAAACTTGCTTTTGTTACAGGCAATTGTGGTGCTTAATCTCTGTACTTTTCAGCAACACATTTTTCTGATTAAAAAAACATAATCATACTGGCAGTAGTTAGAGACAGAAAAGACCTATTAGTTCACTAAGCCTAGCTCCCTTCCATAGCAAGATATAATCCCTGGCAGGAAGTATTTCAGATATTAAGTTGATCCAGAGCTTAGTTTTAGCCAAGGGACTGAATGTGGAAATCTGTATGTAGGTGTCACAACACTTTGAGTTTAAAGAGCCAAAATGGCTGCGCTTTTTTTCCATCATTTGTACAGTCTTCCCCCTTTTCTGACCCGTAATTCCAGACCACGCGACTGAAGTTCAGCAGTTCTACATCACGCAGTGGAAAACAGCACGGGAAACTCCGTGCCAGGTCTGTGACCAGGAACGACGTAGCAGCGTAACCCTAAAGCTGTGCACAAGCCAACGTGCATCTACAGCTTCCGAGCTCACCCCTCGGCCGCAGGTGGTGATGCGCCCGGGGGAGCGGGGCGGAGGTGCCTCCGGGGAGCGCGTTCCCCCGACCTGACCTCCCCGTCTTCCCAACGGGGCCAGAGAAGAGACTGCTGGAAGCCATCGTGGCCGACTGAAGGATGGTGAAACGCAGCCTGCAGATGAGAGAGTAATATGGCAGAGAGAAAGACGAGGAAGGGATCAAGTTCTTTTCAACAGAGCTACTGTGTGGTTGACACAGTGAGCGAAGGGCTCGTGGGGGGTGCTTTGCTGGAGTGTGAAGGTGATACCGATGCTTTACATAGGTTCATTCTCAGTCCTCACCCCTCTCCCGTGGCTTCTTAAAGGCATGGCTTGCTTTGATGCCTTCTCCTAGGCACACCCTGCTCGGTGCAAAAACACCCCACATAAGTGCTATTAAGCACTCAGGTCGTGACTTACTTCTCTCTGTTCACTTCCCCTAGTCATGTCACCGTTAGACGCAGCATCCCTCCCCGCCACACGCAGCACGGAGCTACTGGAGAAGAGACAATAAAATACTCTGCTGCTACCAAAACATCAGCAGAAGCTCAGCAGAACCAGAGAGGGGGGTGGAGATGAAATCTTCTTTTAATTACATTAAGAACTGAAAAATTAATGTAAGAGGGAAAAATAAAGAAAATCCCTTTTTCTTGGAATCCTGATAGTCAAAGAAATTTATAAGGCGGCTATTCTTCTACTCGCCTCCATCTCAGTAAATCCATCAGCAATGAAAGACTGTTCATGACCTCCACTCACCCTTTTTAATTTAGGCATCTCAATGTGGATATGCTCCTTTAAACATCTACAAGAGCTTCCTCTTCACCTTAACATTCTTATATAATGGTTTCTGTACAATTAAGGAATTATGAAGGCCCACATGAATGCCTTATTGTTAAATTTATTGTCCATATATATCAATACCACTCAAAAGGTTCAGCCCTAATTTTCATTCTAAATGCATGACTGTTTTTGTGTAGCTAGTGCAAACATTTAAATACTGCTTACAAATAATAATTTCCTAAAAAATACCAAACAAAAAACCCCAAGAAAAAGAAAAAACCCAAACTTTGAAGTCCACCTACAGCAAAAAAACCCCCTCTATTTTAAAGTTTCATTAGAGGATTATTAGATAATAACATACGTTCCTGCTAAGTGAAAGTTAGCTGTATTCATTTTAATAGAGTGCAAATAAAAAACTAGAACCTGACTCTTCCTCTCTGCCACTCACATCTTATTTCAAAGGTTACCTCCTCCAGCTTCTTTATTTTCCGGATGGAAACACAAGACAAACAATTCAGCCTAACAACTTCTTGCGTACAGGTGGCCCCCTCACAGGACACCACTGAATTCAATAAGCTTTCCAAAAAGTGGGGGCATTTGCCCCTGCATACTAATTTACAGGATTAGAGGAAACAATCTGATTTGCCACGCTCTGAAATCAATAGAGAGACTCCCGTTGACTTCAGTGTATGTTGGTTCAGTTCTCAAATATTACAGGAAAAACACAAGGTAGTTTTATGAGCCCAAATGAACCATTCAGCCAAAAAATGTTTAAAATTCAGTGCTATGAAATTTATTGCATTTTAAAATTATATAGTAAATAGGGAGCAGCTCTCTTTCAGGTTCTAAAAACTGTTTAAAGTACTTTATAATTTAATGATGTAATGATTAGAAGAAAAAGATGATGTGATATTAATATATCTACTTAGCTATATGTTTTTAATTTGGAAAACTGCAATCAGAAATGGAAAGATGGAAATTTAACTGCTATATTGAAGATGATCAGAAGAGTTCTTTCCATAAAGGTTAACAACAGATAATTACTTTCGGAGGAAATCGCTAAAACGACATGATTTTTCTGCTTTGTTTTCACTGAAGTTTTATGATGCTCCCTTCTTGCCGCTTAGCAATGAAACAAATGAGGTTAGATGGCAAAGATTATGAAAGAAATTAGCAATAATGAGTCCAGTAACTAAAAACATTAGTAGAGAAAATTGAGTTGACCTTACTTTTATAATTATTCATTTTCTTAATTGTTTTTTTCTGGAATAATTGGAATGAAATTAAATAATACCAAGTACAACCCTCACATGTGACCATGTATTTGGCAAAGATTAATAACCTTCCCAAATACAGAATTCATTGCCCATTCTAGAGGTCACCTCCGAGCACATACCTGTTCTGAGCTGTGACCTAGCTACAGATACCCTGCGACAGTGATCCTTTCTCTTCTAAACCTTCACTTCAGGATTAATACACGCTTGCTGCCCACCAGCCATCAAAGGCTTGTAAAGTTTAATACGTTATACGTGTAGTCGCCAACCGGGAGACAGGGAAGTGGGTTTAAATGATAATCGCGATAGTAGCTTTCCAGTTCTGCAGCCGGCTCCAAACCAACACATTTCCTGGTCAATTCTTTTCAGCTACATCAATGGAGCGAAGTGGAAGACTACCAACTTATCACAGCTGCTACCGAGTGTACTCCTTAGGCAAACGTGGGGAGCGTTATCCTCTCCTTCGGGCAAATAATACATCTGTCCCACTGCAGCCTCTGGAAACACTGAAGGAGAGCAAGTGCTACCCTATATCCGCTGATGTTTGCAGGATCCATTCCTGTGTTATCAAGTGAAACGGTACGATTAGTTCAGTCAGTTAATGGAAGGTAAAAACTGAATACTTCTCAGGTTCAGGGTTGCAGCCCTTAATATTTATACAGCAGACAACTTTGATGTCGCAAAGCTCAGTCTAGATGCTACGTGATATGCAATCCCTCTCACCTCGTGTGCATTTTTTTCAGAACTGCATTCCCCAAGAGGAATATCAGACCACCCAGAATTCCATGGAACAAAATTTTATAATAAACGGAATAAGGGCTCATGTGAAATCAATCGGCTAAAATGTTGCGGAGTACTAAAGTGCTGAAAGCAAAACTTAAGGTAACCTTCCCTTCAGAACAGTATAAATCTTCCTTCTCCCCTTTGTTCTTTAGCTTCATCCATCGATAAAATACAGTACTTTACAGATGACGAATATTAAGAAATTAAGGTCTCCCAATACTCATCAAGTAGAGAAGCATTATTATTATTATCGCTGCCTTGTAAATAGGAACCCAGAGTACAGCAGCTGAATGACGTACCCTCAGGTTACACACAAATCTATGGCTGAGTGCGAAATCAAAGCCGGAGCTCCCAGATCTACCCTTTAGCTACAGGGTAGCCCCAAACCAAGTCAAAGAGGTTTAAGGGCTTTTTTGAGTGAATGGATCAAACTTCGAGCTGACCTGGTTCAAGTCTCAAGATGGTACCCAGGCTTGCGGAAGTTGCCTGGGGCGTGCGTGTTTTTCTGAGTTTTCCCGGGAACTTCAGTGTTGATGCAGATCCAGCATCAACAAAGCGGATCCCAACACACTCTTGTGAATCAAATGCCAAACACTTTCATACTGTTCTTGTTCCATGTTTAAATTCAATTTAAAAAGGAGTACTAACAGGTAAAATGATTGCTGCTGAGCCGAGATACAGCATGTGTTTAGTTTGATACATTACTGCGTACTGAGTTTCAAATGGGGAGATGGGAATTAGTGGACTCCCTCTCCAATTATTAATTCTGCAGAAACACACAGAGCTCAGCAAAGGGACACAGTCCCGAGCTTGCCATAGACAAACTAACTGAACAATTGGGAGGATGTGAAGGTAAAAAGTGGCCGTCTGCACACTCACTTTCCACTGCACTCTCAGGCTCTTTATTTCCTTTGTCAACAGACCTAAAAACTGGGGGTTTTTTTGGGTTTTTTTTTTTTTTTTTTTTTTTTTTTTTTAAGCTAACCACACAACATCAAGAACAATGCCTAGTTGGAACTGACATAACTTGTAGCATAATTTGTATAAAATAATGAAGCCGCTCTCCCATTGCACAGACATGCCACTCAGCTGTACCCAGTGCAGAAGATCCTGAAATAACGCACCAAAGTAGCAGCCAGGTGCCCTTGAGCACGCTGCGTCTCGAGGCTCCACTCACGCCGCCGTACAGCAGCTGTTACGTGGTCCCCACGTGCTCCGTGGTGGGCACAGGCAAAGCAAGCCCAGATTTCCATGCATCAAAGCACTCTTCTCACTTTCCTTCTACCATCTAAAAGACATGTCCGAGTTACTCGTCCTAGGCCCACTGTAGTGACTAAAGAGATGTAGGTGCTTAAAAAGGAAAAGCCATCTCCTAGATGTTCATTTCAAACCAGCTCCTGGAACTCCCCTGCTTATGCACTTACTTATGGCCAGCAGGTAACCTGGGGACAGCAAACTTTCCAGCCTGTATCCACAAAACGAAACAAAGACAAGACACCCCAAACCCCCAAATTAAAAAGAGAAAGACTAAAAAACAAAAAAAACAAGCTCCGTTAAAAAAAACCCAAGCAAAATAGCTTTCATTTCTTAAATAAGGACTTAATTGTAAAATTGTATACATCTATATCCATGTATGTAATTCCAAGGGCAGTCCTTGACCTTTCTGTAGTTATTCCCTATTATGCATTTATAATTACACAGAAATTTAACAAATGTAAACCAGCTTATTTAAACAAGGCATTACATGCTGCCTGCTGATAATAGACCAATAAAATCTCATTCAGAAATGTGTCATTAAAGCTGTATTTGTCCATTCCTATTTATTATAATAAAAAAGAAAAGGAAAAAAATACATTTGAGTCATATTTCCTGTGAGTTCATCATACCCTGGCACATAACATTTGTGAATTTTATTCAATTCATTTAAAATGATTTCTAACACAGAGGCAGCAAGTTAAGGACTGCAAGGAATTCAAATGATCACCAGGCATGCAAGATTTCTCAAGAGACAGCTTTCAAACCGCAAGTGAGGTATATTTTCCTTCAGGAATTGTACATAAAAAAAATTAGATCTAATGACTACATATTTCTCAAAAGAAGACAGGCTTATTCGTGTTGTGAAATCAATTGACTCACACACCCTTAAAAGGGCAGGTACTGTTCTCTGCAGGAATTCAATCTGAGATGGGCCAAACTACAGTAGTTCAACAAATTTCGGTAGCTTTAAGCCTAGCAGGACTAGAGGCAGGAGAGCTGCCTTTTACTGGCGTGGCTCAGACCCCCCCCGACATATTTAGCATGCCCTCCCCTTCATTTGCTTCCTCCTACCACTGTGCCATCCGGTGACTTTCCTTGCACGGGAGAGCGCAGGCCCCACAGAGCTGCTGCCCGTCATCTTTGCACAAATAGCGGAAGGAACGAGGAAGAGGAGAACCCGAGCACGCTCCTGCACACCAGCTGCAGCCGCAGACAGATGGACTGCACTGAAGAGTGCTGGCAAGGCTGAAACGGTTCTTAAAACATACAGTGACGCCTTCAGATTTCTAAAACAACATTTTTTGTCCATTTACCTTTGCTCAACAGATGACTTCCTAATTATCTCTCCTCCTCCATGCTATCTCCCCTGTGGTTCCCCTTTCTAAATTTCGTAGTTTTCTTCCCTTGCTGGCTGACTTCGCTTTCTACTGCTCCCGTCAGCAGCTCCACCTACTCTTCCACCCCTCTTTATTCCATTCTTCCCTAAAGCACAAATCCAGGTCTCATAAATCCACATCTCTGCTTCTTCTTCATATCTACTGACATCCATTTCCTTTAACCATTTCTTGTTCCCCAGCAACACTAGGCTCTTACCCAATTCCATCATGAACACGTTGGTCATTCCACTTGCCATTAGTCTTTAATGTTCTTTCTAGTCATAATTTCAGTGGTTCCCTCCTCCCCCCAGCATTAAGTTTACAACCTTTAACACTCAGCTTAGTGTGTAAGAAAATTGCTGTTATCTGGGGGCTGTAACAGAAGTTGAAGATAACAGATATCACTGGGTTTGTCCTCAGTAAGTCAGAATTACCCTGCAAGCTTTCTTACCTGGGATCACAATTAACCTTTTATTAATCAGCCCTTATAAAGAACATATCTTCATTTTCCAAATGAAGGAAAACGCTTCACTCAGTCCCCAGGTTTGATTTACAACCAGTAACACTGTGGACTCAACAAACAGAGATTGCTGACTACCGAGAACAATGAACTTGTTAGTTAACAGAATTAACAGTGCGTTGTTTAACTATAATGACAGCAATAAAACAGGAGATGTGAAGTTGATACAGTCACAACTGAATCGTAATGGATGAGATATTTACGGCAAAGCTGTTAAAACATTGAATAAAATATGGGAAGAGCAAAAGCAGATGTGATTTTATTCTTCAGAGTTGAAGCTTGTAAAGTATGAGATAGCATGAGTAATAATCACAGGTTCTAGTTCACAATGCATTAATAACTATTGATATGATGCCAGTGCTGAAACCTTCCAGATACCGAAATAAAGTGAGAAAGCACGCTCTTGCATTATGTATTGCTAAGTTTAAATTTTATGGCACACGTGGCAATATATTCATTATGATATTACACACACCCCTACGCTATCTCACACACACACACCTCTCTTTATTTAGGACCTGAACAAGCTTTCAATTTGCCAGTCACCAGTGTTACAGCCCCCACTGCTGCAGGTACATCCCCCATAGCAGAACTGACAGGATGGATCATATAAGAACTCTTTATCTATTTTAGTGCAGAATTATCCACCCAGGCTTCAATGGTTTGGGAGGAGAGTTTGGGCAGATCCGGCTGACTTTGCTCTGCCGCGTGTCAGGCACCGCTGATGGGGCTCCCTCTGACGGTGGGATTCCAGGAGAAGGGGCTGACCGGCTACCCCGGGTAGTAACACCTCCAGCTCCTGCAGCCAAACCCTAAAAGCATCTCCTTCCATGGTCTTACATAGCTACTGATCACACACTTCTTTGTCCACAGGGGTGGTATTTCGAGCTAGAAAAATGATCACAACCTGATCAGACACCAGGTTTTCTGGCTGCAGTTTCATACACAAGTTAAGATAGTGTAAAAACAATACAAAGCTAAACAAGAAAAAAAAAAATACTGCAAATCTGAATCAGTTTTCTTCATACCTGCTCAGACACATTTGTGCTGGCACGGCCACACTGCCAGCTAATACGTGTTTGCATGCATAAAACACTTCACAAGTGCGTACAGACCTTTTTGTTTTGTTTTACTTCAAATACATTAATCAGCCTAAAAGACTACTTCTGCATGACTAAAGGACAGGCACAAACCAACATTTTCTTCTTCCCACTGATTCCAACAAAGCTACTTGCCCTCCTTCCTCCCCTCCGTTCTCAGAGAACACGAAACGTGCTACAGTGAATGTACATCCCAAATGGATATCACCTCTGCACGTACTTCCCTCAAGTTCAACCTGCAGCAAGAGAAAGCCAAAAAAATTACCTGATATTGTACATCCCATATTGTACAAACACGGAACACTGAAATTTCTCCACTCTCTGACTAGTACCCTGAAAGTGGATGGCTAGCATTTACTACTGTGCATGCCATCATCTGTATGAAATTGCATAATTACATATTATTTGATTATTTTTCTAGAAATTTCCAGTCTAAACTCCTGGGAAAGGGGAGATAGATATATCTCTCTCTATTTATCTCCATCCATTCTTTCCCAGAATGGATATAATTTCCCTGTGACTTACTACTATATACTGTTCTTCATTAATCATCAATCTAAATCTCAAAAGGTTGAAAGTATAACACCAAACCTCACTTCCTTGAATTAAAGTCTCTCTCAAAGGATATCATTTTCTGATTTCAAACCATGAAGCAGATTTACGCTGGAACAACTTTATTTTGGCTGGTCAGATATAAGGAACTGTATACAGTGCATGAAGAGCTAACAGTTCACATCTGGTCTGGGACTCTCCTGCAGTTATGATCAGCCTGATTTAAAAGGTGGGGGAGGAGGAACAGAATGAACCTCCAAATAGAGCTCTCTTCTGACTTCTGTACTATTTAATGTAATTTGTTCTATATATGTCTGTTGTTCCTACAGTGTGGGGCCATCAGACATAGGTTCTGATAACAGCTCTGCAACGGAATCCCTCTGGTTTTGATTTTGTGCTTTTCAATGTCTACGTAATTCCCATCTTCAGGGTATGGCTCCCTACTACAATGTTTTTGTGTGGTTTATATTATCTCTAAACTATCTTGTGCCAAGGCTGAGGGGCTCACATCGGTGTGGTCCCACACACCTAGAACCCCCATACACCCACAACCTCCCACACCCCTAGAACACCCCACACANTGTCAGGAATTCAAGAGTCCCAGTTCAGATAGGAGCCTGTAGTTGCCGTCACACCACTAAGTTGTTGGCATTCGTCAACTCTCAGACCTGCTCCTTCAGGTTGGGGGACGATGCTTTGAGCATGTCTCACCGTCTCTGTGACAATGCCGGCCATTCTTCATTTGAGTATCCTGCCTACCCCGGCCAGAAATTCTTTCCTGGGGTAGATGTTAGCTCTTAGTTGCAAAGCTTTCTGTGACGGAGGCCCCTCTAACCTTCAATGCAGTTGCTACTAATTTTAACCTTTTCAGAGGCGATAATTCCACAGCCCTGGCAGGGCAGCCTGGTCCAATTCAAAAAGTGTTCCTTTCACCAGTCACGAGGCCTGAGAAGGATGACCTTCAGAGTGGAAATCTCCTCTTCCAAGACTGGGGTCTCACGGCACATGACTGCTCCTGGGTCCCAGATAGGCGGGATTTTCTCTTCCCCACCTCCTGCTGCAATCCATAACTTTCTAAACTCATTCTCAGTACCTTGGGGATGAACAATAGATGAGGTTCTTTTATAACAGAGGTCACAAGCCTTTCAGGAAGGATTGTTCTTTACTTCTTACAGAGCGTAGGGTGACTGAGCACCTGTACTGATGAAGGTCTGTAGGTTTCTCAGAGCACAAAGAATAATCAAAATTTCCCAAGCAGATAGCATCTTGACTCAGGCACTGTAAAGTTTCTTACAAACTTTCATGAATGTAGCCTTAAAAAACATTCGACTGTGGGTACAGCGAGATTCACACCAAAGCAACGAAACATGAAGCAAATTGTACAAATTGGCGACTGATGTAAACTGGCATCAGTCCACTGCCACCAACATATCTGCATTGACTTGCCTGAGCTAAGGATGTAGCCCTGCAACTTTTAGTCTAGCCTAGACAGTAAGTCTCACTCTGGAGTTTCTGCAGTACGAAGGGAAATTGCAAGAGTGAAATAAGACCTGACATTCACGGTTTCTGCAATTGTATACGCAATTCAGGAAACTGCATTCAAATGTCTTTTCGTTATCATCTGAAAGCAGAGAACCCAAATCCCGAGAATCCAAGGGCATCACATGTTCTTGTGTGAGCAGATTTTGAAAACGAAATACTAGGACCTACTTTGAAAACATCCCAATTGTTTCCCCAAATCTTCATTGAGGCTCTTCACATCCTTAAGAAGATCCTTATCCATTAGTCTGACCCACACCTCTTCAGAATCAATGCTGTTATTGATGTTTAACTGCGCCGGCTGATTTAGATTTCTATGACATATGGACTCCTGTCCACTAGGTACTCAGCTGCAACCACTAAACTCATTTCACTTAGACCTCAACTCCGAATAGAGTATTAGGGATAAACGGTCAGTGCTTTAATGGTCATTTCACACTTCATCATCAAGTCATCCATTCTCTGCATGTGCCACTTAAGTCTTCCATTCCCTTCCCTCAAATATATCATAGCACAAATGAACATGACAAAACAAATGTTGAAGAAAGCAACCTTTGCTTGTTGTTGGTGGTTTTTTTTCCCTCTAACTAAATGGCGAATTGTCCCATTATACTCATTTCCTGCAAAATATGTATCTCCAGGACCTTCAGTGCAGCAAAGCAAAGCACTGCTACAGTCATCTTCTGTGTGGAGTGCTTCTGTTTTACATACTGACATGCATTTTAACATGAAAAAGGTCAGAGATGGAAACAGCACAGCTTGTTGCTGTGACAGCAGACATTTAACAGAAAGACTTCTGGACACACTACAGTTTAAAATAATTTAGTAAAATAATTGCCATGATTGATTTTTTAGGTCCCCGAGTTCATACCACACACTTTTGTGTGACAACTCCCTTCAGTGGTGTTTTTTCTTTCTTCTTTTTTTTTTTTCTCCAGCAATGACAAGAAATGCATTTCAAGTAAGTTCTGGGTTGTTGTCAAAGTTTGATCAGATTCGCAAACTCCACCACCATTTGTTGGCTAAGACCAGTCTACAGAGCTGTTGCCAATCCTTTGTCCAAACAGCTGGTAGCATAAGGCGAGCAGAAAATCATCTTGCCCGAGTGAACTTTTGACAGCCTGCCCTTATGACAAGCTAAGCCTTATCTGTAAGGAATGCAGCACTTGCTTTTGTTGCAAACACAGACGTTGCTACAGCAATGGCCACATCAGGATTGCACAATACATCTGCCCCTGAAAATAATTAGTATAGTTATTACAATTGAAAGCCAGAAAGGATTATGTTTGAGGGAGAAAAGGAACTGTGAGACACCAGAGAAATAAGCAAAGCTGTTGAACTTGGGAGAAGCACAAAGTCCATTACATATAACACCGCACAGCTTTGGATTCACTTCATTTCACCTACCCAATTTAGGCACAACGATATCTACAAAACTAAACCCCACAGAGCTTAGAAGCTAGACTTCCTCCATAGTCCATGGAGGAAGACAGGTACATCAGAAGACAGCTTCAGGGTGCTTGTAAATAACGATCAGCTGATCTTTGTAGAGTGATTTGGTACAACCCCAGAAGGAAGCCACCTAAGTTTATGAAAGCAAATATTGGTACGGTGATTATATCAAGTATATAATATCAGTATATATATTTATTCAGTATATACACTGATTCAAAGCTGCAAAGTAGATTTCACAATGTCAATTCAGAAAGCCAAGTCATTTCCAAAGGGAGAAGAATTAGTAAAAGAGATTATCATGTTTAGCATAAGTGTGTAACAGAGCATTCATCCTAAAAGCGGGAGAAATTGTTCTAGTCCAGCTAGTCAAGGGGGTTCAAAGTTACACTTTTTCAGAGAGGTGAGTCTGATTTTCAAAACTTCACCCCAGTGTCACTCACATGGCTTACCCAATAAATCTTTAGCCCAAAAAGCACAAGCTATTCTTGCAGAAAGGACCAGAATTTGAAACAAGCCATCTTGCAATACAGTGCCTTCGTCTGGGCCAATACGTCAAGTTCCTACGGCGACACGTGCAAAGCGTAACAACCCAGTTTCAGCAGTGGCAAGTGATCATGAGATGCCACCCAACTTTGCCTGTGACTTGGTAGTTTTTTCACTCTTCTGGTCCGCAGAAGACAAGAAGAAGTAGGACCTAAAATCAGATTTTGCGCTTTCTTGAAAAGTATCCCTAATCAGAGGACTATACATCGCACAGCAAAGTGTATAAGGCCTAGAGCATCACAGTTGCTGCCTTGACCTGAGCTAAATATGGTCTGACCTTCTTACAAATGCTCTGAGAAATCCAGGTTGATGGAGGATCTCAGGGTCCTTAGGCTTTATTAACGTATCTCCTAATTCTTTGCATGGTCAGACTATTAACCCCATGTAATAAGCTCTCTCCCTTCCACACTTTTATCCTTATTAAAAAAATCACCAGTTTGGTCTGAATCACAGTCCCGATTAGCATAAGGCAGCAAGAAGTAATTGCATAGTAGAAAAAATGGTGTGTGTGTGTGTGTGTGTGGAAAGACAACACAAAATACCAGTGGTAAAAAGTAAACAACATTCATTGAACAAAATATGCAGAGGGGTTAGAAATCCAAACACAGATCACAGCAGAAGCCTCTATTGGAAAGAAATCAAAAGGGATTTTGTTTTCATTTTTAAGTATCAGAATCCATATTTGTTCAAAATAAAATCCCTATTCTGATTTCCATTCTGGACACAGAACAATGGAATTGGATGTTTTTCTTAAATATAATTTTCATCAAAAGATAATAATTCAGTAAAAATCCTAGTAGATATGGAAAAAAACCCATGAAAATATTATAGTTCAAGTTTCACTTGTCTCAAGCAGCATGTTGGCTTACAATGGCAAAATGCGGTTCATGTGTATCCATATGAAATAAAACGGTACAGAAATGCCAAAGATGGCCAAAACCTCTCTCTCATACGGTGTTTTTAGAGGGAAAAAAAAAGCTTTAAAAATAGTTTTTTAGAGCATAGTTAAAACTGCTGTTTCAAAACCAACTGTAACAGTAGATGAACCAGACTCACTATAAATAAAACATTTATTTTGAGATATATCTAAATTAAAATCACAGGTCCTCATAATTTTGACGTTAGGACTTCAAAGGATGAGAACACCAGCTCTGGAACTTGCAGATATCTCGTGTGTACCCAGAGCCTGCAAAAGCCAGACTTCAAAATAACACGGGAAGAGCAGTTTGCATAGAGACCTTTCCTCTGACCATGAGATCGTCAAATAACGCAATACATCACTTTGCTTTACAAACACAAGCCTCAGCTGTGGAAAGCGTTTACGCTTGTGCGTGTAAAGGAAAGCGGGAGCTGAAGTCCTTTCCTGAATAGAGAGGATTCCTTGAAGAGGGTATACACGAGAGTCTAGACTAATAGCGAAACTTTGTTTTACCGTCTTACGTCTTGCTAGCCGTCTCAGATGTGGGTTGGAGTAATGTTCTCTCCTCTGCAGCCACAGCCCCAGACCTCCTGATTTGATGTGACGAGTGAGAAGACAGATTAGCCCTTTCCTTGACACAAGGGTGGTATATCCCTCCTCCTCTTCCTCGCCCTTACCCTGCTTTTCACCATCTGTGGAACATTTGTCCCAGAATCTCAAAGTGTTTCAGTATTAAATAGTTGTTTTTCAAACAACACACGAGAGTGGAAATATTATTGAGCATATCTATAAGTATACACATTGCACAAGGTTCAGCTATGGCATTGGAAAATTATGAACTTGCCCATGGTCACAGCATGTTCCTGTTGGAAACACAGAATGAGGCACCTGATTGCCACATCCCTGCTGAAGAAGCTAGACCGCACAGTCTCTATTTTAAAGCTAAATTGTAATTTGTTCACTTCAAAGACGTAACACAATCGATTTGCGATAGCGCTGCTAGTGCAAAGTATTACTGGTATGAAATGCAATACTTAAATATGTGTTGAAGCATTTTACTTCTCTCCCACTCTTAGTATACTTAATTTTGACAGTTCTAAACAAATGTCAAACTTGCCTTCAATTTCCTCCCTCCTCCTCCCCACATTTTGTGCTGGTGCGTTACTAACAGAATTAAAACTTGAAAATAGCCTTAGGCTTTCTAACCACTTTTGAATGGTATCAGAGGCTTTTGTCTATTTCAGAATATAAACTCAAAGATACTAATTTTGCTGTATTTTTAAATAATAAACTAACAAATGTTCATAGCTAAAATAATAAAAATGGGCTGTAAAATACAAGGAACAAAAAAAGAAAGAAAAATGGGTGCCATATTGCAGAGGAAAAAGAGTTAGATTGTCATGAATCTGAAAGGAAATCGATAGGACAACTTTGGAGACCCATTTCAATCTGTTGTTGACATTGTTTTCTAGTAGTAATTTTCTCAAAATGTTAACAGTATTGAGTTTGCTTATTGATTCTATTATTTTTGACCTTGCATTAGTGTGGGCTAATCTTCCATGCCATAAAATTTCCTTTCACAGCTAAAATTATTGTATGGCTCAAGGGGAAAGTTACAATCAGGTCACAGCCCCCTTAGGATTTTGATGAGCATATAACCGGCAATAATGAGTTATTTTGGCGTTCTATATACCTTTCTGTTGTTTACATTTTATTACAGAGTTTAGGCAGGGTCGTCATACAAGTGATCAGTATATTGACTTAAATACCAAAATCGTAATAAATTGAAAAGTAAACTTAGAGCAGCTAGATAGGTCTATCTCTGCGAGAGTCAATAGTATAAACACATAGGCAGGGAGTGAGCTGAAGCCAGAGCGTGACTCCTTTGCCTGGGGATGTGCTGCAGAGCACGCTACGGCATAGCCAGCTGTTGCAACATTTATGAGTCAGCAGCAAAAAGAGCGACTCCACTTGTCTGCTACGTAACATTAAGAAACACCGTATAACAAAGAGAATGAGGAGACTATCCTCACAATATAAATTTACGACGTGCATTCTAAGACGTATACCTGTGAGACCTTACTTTCATTCCCTTGTACTTATGCATTAATTACACTACTATTATTTTTACTCAGGATTCCTGTATTAAGTGTTCAGAATGGACAGTGCTAAATTAATCAGCAGCCAGTCCATAGTTCAATAGTTTAGCACCATTACGAGTACTTAAATGTTTCTCAGAAGACAAACCCATTTGTTTCAGGGAGGATCTTCTGTGACTGACTGTGCTGAGCATCCGAATGCGTCCCAAGTAAAGAAATGGAAATTTTGAGTTTTAAGCCACGCTGAACTGACATCTAACGCGCTATGCTGGACATGCAGCTTTGCTAAAAATACAGGTTTGTGTGCAAACTGCATATACATTTGGGGCTAAACAGTTATTTTCATAACATCAGAAACAGTCTGACATTTTGAGTTCCTAATAGCTACGGCGGCTGTTTAGAGGGCATCCAAACAGCCGACAGACAGGCTTACATCAAAAGGAGATATTTTGGATTCTGAAAACTCATAAAGGTCTAGACGTACCCAGATGTTCCTTATAAAAGAACTTTAACACCAGAGAAAAGACACCCAAAGATAGGCTAAGTGCCCTGCTTGAAGGCTGCATAGTATATATGTCCCCAGAGAAGAGAGCTGGAGGGAGATTTATTGTTTGAGGCTTTTAGCCTCAAGCTTAATTTTTAAAGGTACGTATTTCCCTAGAAACAGAATAGTTCCATTTAAAAGTCACAGGTGCCCTGAAGCTCTGCTTAGAAGATTACCTCAAGTTTCATTTAATAACAGGCTTGAAACTTGAGTCAAATTATTTATTACAATGGGCAATATTTTTGTCTGTTTTTCCCTTATGGTCATCTTAGGTACTAAAAGGGCTCAATAAAAATTAAAAATGATAGCAGCTTATACTGTTCTGCCGATGAAGGGTTTTTCTTTGAACCGTCTTTAAACCTGATATATAGTTCAAACCAAGCCTCCCATATAATCCTAAAATGAAACAAGGAGCTGCTCATCCCAGTTTATCCCAGGCTAATGTATCCCAGTCTCATGTTCTGTTTGATGTCCAAATCCTGACAGTGGTAATCACTATGGGAACACAAATATGAGTTTGCACAAAAATGCAGTAATTAGGGCTGGACAGACTTTTCCACAATGGTCAAAACCATAGATTTTTGTACAGATAAGGTTTGGAAAGTTGATCAAAAGGGGTATCAAAAAGAGGTGAGAAGAGGTAGATTTTTGACTTTCTGAACAATTTGGAAAATTCTGTAAGGTTCACCCTCTCGCCCTGCATCTTGTTTAGCAAAAAAACCCCAAAATCTTTGTTCTAAAAAGAATACTTACACACACAAAAAAACAGGTAAAAAGGGGTTTTTGTGTGAGCAGAAGTTGTAATTTTAAAATAAAAATTAAAATAAAAAAGAATTTTTAAACAGTGACAATTTCAAAACAAAATGAGAACTATGTTTAAAAGACCCATCAAAACAGGTGGGGGGGTTTGGGTTTTTTTTCGGAACAGCTTTTGTATTCTGTCTGCCATAAATAGGAGCAAGTGGCCACACACTTGTCGAACATTTCGGTTTTACCGAATCAGTATTTTCCCACTGAAAACAGTGTAGAAATCATTTCATCGCAATGGTGTCAAGTAATATTTCTTTACTAAATCATACGTGATATGTCTAATTATTCCTTAAAGACACATTTTGCCTTTTTCTAGAAACACAAGCATACAATAGCTATTAGGGCTTTTTGTTATTCAAAATATTTAAGAAGACACTTTATTAACTACAAGAAGAGAGCAAAAAGTCGTGCAGTGAAAAACCTATTTTGCTGTAAGGTCTTTATCATCCTTACGACTTCAGAAACCAGCTTCCACCCAACAAGCTGAAAATGCCATATACACTACAGCACAGTACTTAAGCCCACTAAGAAAATACTTGAACACATGCTTAAATATTATCCAGGTTGTCTAATCTGTATTGTCTACTTTTGCTGTTATTACATTTTTGTGGTATTGGATAAAGAACAAAGGAAGAAAAAGTTGGAGAAGATTTAAAGAACCATGAAGCCAAAATAACTTACAATAGTGGATTTTTTTTTTTTGACCTCAAGGGGGAAAGCATTTTCCAAGACCTGATTTGATAAACAATCAGTTTTGTTTCTCTGCAGTCCAGTTAGAAGGAATTTAAGAAATCAAAATATACAGAGCTATATTTAGTCTATTAAAATTGCATAGGCATGAGTATCTTTTGATTTTTTGTTTTAAGAACTCTCAAACACAGAAATTCAAAGATGAGACGAGCCCAAGCCAGTCATTACAAGACCCATCGATCCAAACTTACAGAAGCTCTTACATGCAAGAATAATCATCAGGTATGGGTTCCTAACATGGGATTTTGAAAGGGGACTCGATATGGTCAGCAGTTTTACAGACACCATTAAGTCTAAGCAGAAGTTGACAGAACTTAGGGGACGAGTCTCATTTGAGCTATGAGTATCTTATACGTCTTTGGCAGTGCAAACGCACCTTAAAGCGAGCATAAATTACGTTCAGCAACAGCTACAAAGTTTCCAAAAAACATCAGTGAGAGGCAATGAAACTTGAGCTTCAAAGTCACTTTGGTGCTTTTTGAAACCGTTACAGAAATCTTTCAAAGCCCTCTAAAAGGCAGCAGAAACCAAGACACCAGCCTGGGGAACACATCTAGTGACTCTATTTCTAAGTATGAACAGGGAGCAGTATACGTACATACGTGTGTCCGGTAAGTATCTGATAAAACATCTGTGTGTTGATGGGCAAATTATAATTACTCTTATGGTTATGTACTGATGCATCTGTTGCTGTTCCCTAAGGACGCTGCATTTCTCAGGATAGTAACTGTCTACGGATCACACCGTAACGGGCACGGGGACACCTGGATATTCCGTATGTGGAAGAGTAAGTAAAAACATTCAATAATCTTCTGACTGTCATATCTCAGAGATTTTTGAGCCTTTTTTGTCCATTTCTTTGGGTTGGTTTTTCTTTTTTTGTCTCAGCTCCAGCTAGATTTAAGGATTAGCCCTACGGGGTACCAAAAAGGGACTCCCCCTTCTGTAGGAAGCCTGCTGCACGAGCTCTAAGAAAGCTGAGCCAATGCCCTGAGTCTCACGTATTAACCCCCAGAATCAGGTCCGCCTCTGCGCTACAGACACTACTACAGACGCTGATCTTAGGTCACTCAAAGTAACTGAAAATGCGTGGATTAATTTTTTCAGGTGCTGTGGGAAATAGAGCTTTTTACCCTTCTGTCCTGAGCAAAAACTTTTATATCTGTGCCCCTGTACTACTGAGTGAGGGATTGCACCTTGTGTGACATGGACGCATTCAGGAAATTACTGCAGGCTGTGATTTCAAGAGGAAGGAGACCTCTCCTTCATTCCTAAGGAGATTTGAAATGAGGGGCTTCTCAATGCCGTCTCCTATCAGCTAGCTTCTGCTCCAATTTTTGCTAGTTTCCTGCTGAATAGGCTATTTTGGATTCTCGTCTAATGCATTCAATTCTCTCAGACACAAGGGAACTCCTTAGAAGGGGGATCTGGACACTACCCCAAAATGTTGAAAATTTTGGTACAATAGATAGGTTTCTTTCCACCTATGCAATCTGTGCCATCAGATGCTTATGTGACTGAACAACCCGGCCCTTAGTTTCTTTGCTCCTCTCTGTTCCACAGCTCTGAAATGGAATTATCAGAGCTTTCCCACCCTTGGCAATGAAATGCAAAAGCACATACTAAGCACAGGGAGGGGCTTGGGTGCTGCACTAATGGAGTCGTAGAAGCTGCAGCTTAGGACACAGAACAGACCACAGAGCCTTTTATTGCCCACTACTTTGCCATCTACTGAACGCTTGTTTTCTGCTGCATCTGTCTTTAAATCAGCTCTGAGCTGCTCTTTTCTGTCTGTTGCCTCAGATTTTGCATGAATTAAACTCATTTTGTCTACTTCATTTCAGGCAGACAGAAAAGACAAGACAGAAAATCACGTGTGTGTTGTAGAGGAGATCTGGCACGTTGGGTGGTGGCCTTAGGTTACTCCCTTTTGGGATTTATATCTCCAAAATCCCTTCTGATCTGTTTCCCCCCCTTCTTTCAGGTTTACAAATGAATTTCATCTGGAATCAAATTTAATTCAGTGCTACCTGAGCTCTGCCACCAATCACTTATCTGTGCTTACTGTGATATATATTTATTTACATTTATACAATGTATTAAAAAAGCATCTATCCCAGGCCTCCAAGGAGCCTTTGCCATGTGTCAGTCAGTGTGCCGATTCACCACAACACATGCATAAGTTCTCTAAACTGGTAAAGAGATATTAAACCAAGAGAAGTCAGGCTTGGATGCACCAGTCTCTATTCTCTACTCCCTTCTTCTAAAGTGGTTTTCAAGTTGTGGTCCCTGAGCCCCATAGATTATAATCCATACTGCATTTATGAAATGCAGCAAAGAAACATCGGTTTATAAAATCATTATTAGGTGGCTAAATTTTAGTGTCCCAATAATCAGCAGGCTGGAAGTTTTACATGTCAAAATGCAAGGGGTGAACTCCAAAGCCAGGGCATCCCATTGCAGAGAACTACCAAGGGCAGCAATATCTTTCACCGCCTCTGTTCACTTCGGTTATAATATTACTACATCAAAAGAAGTGGTAGCCTAAATATGTACGTATCAAATGGTGATAAGGTCAAAACTGCTGCTTTATTTGCAAGCCAGACTCCAGAGCTATCAACCAGCACCAATGCGATAAAACTTCTGAGAAATGCCACAAAAAATGTCTGCTGTAAGAAACACAGAGGAAAGAAAAGTCTATGGAATCAGCTGTGGGTTCAGAAATTATAGTAACAGGCAGTAAATAGCAACCACTGCATCTCCTTGTAAAGGTACAAACCTGTCGGACAGGCCTGATGATTGATAATGTTCCCTGTTGCTTTAACCCAATAGCAAGGATGAACACTCTCCCACCCTTCATAACACCAAATTCACCACCTAGCTTTGGTAAAACATTTTTCTTGTAAGTTCTGGGACAGAAAGAGAGGCACGACAGAACAAGCCAATTTGCATGTGCCATATCCCGCTACTGTACCCAGGGTTGATTTGTCTGCTAAACATTCTCAAACATTCATTTGCATAAGAAACTACCCAACCTGACAATTACTTGAATGCACAGTTGGAGTAACTACAGACAGAGATGAAATAAGTGTGCTTATTTTTGTACATGTATTTACATCACCAAGTTCTCCCAAAATCTGGGACTGTTACAAGAATCACAACTTCCTAGCACACCTTTCTTTGTCTGCAAACTCAGTCTCTTCGGTTTCTGGAAACAGCTACTAATTCATTATTATCGCTGACATTTCTTGCAATTTCATGTGTTTCCCTAGCAGTGCCTGTTTCCTCGGTTTCATTATTATCAAACAGCTCTGCTGTGATAGACTGCTGATCCTCATCTTCATATTGATTAATTTCATTTTCACATGCATCATCCTGATTTTCAACATCTTCAGCACAGTCTTCTTACAATGAGTCATTTGCAAGACGGATTTTCATTATTGGAGTCATCTTCAGCGTAGGAATGTGCTGGACCAGTTTCAGGTACAAGGCCATATTCTGCTCAGCTAGATTAGTATAAATTAGAAATGCATGTACAAAACCTAACGGAATTATTCAAGACCTCCAGTGGTGTAAGGAATAAACTGAATCTGGCCCACAGTGTTTGCTTCTCTCTGCCTTTTGGCTGTCTCAGGGAAGGAATATGCCAATCATACTTGGGCTTGATCATTATCAGTGTAATTAAAATGCAATTTATTTTTTTGGATTAATTTGTAGATTAAACAGAGTCATTTTTTTATGTTTATCTCGGACATCTGAAATATTTAAGCATTTAACATTACCAAGTTAGCTAAATAAATCTGTAATTTACTATAATTAGATTTGTTTAAATTAAAAAAAATTATTGATATTCCAAAACAGTTTCATATTCTTTTGGAACACTACATTAGAACTTTAAATAACTTGTAGTTGTCCCTGCTTTTTCAGTGCACAGGTCATGAAATACTGTTATCTAACACGATGCATGCTCTTCTATACGTACTAATGCAGACCCTTACAACTTATTATACCATATCATCAGTCCTTCAAGCTCATTCTGGCAAGAAGAGAAAGGCATCTGTCGTGTTTAGCAGCTATAGCTATAAAATGCTCTGGAAGGGTTCAAAAGCAACTGGCCAAATTCATAGAAGGAAAATCCATCACGCCAGGTTTGGCTGAGGAAGTCTGAGCTTCGGCCGAGGGGTGCGTAGGGCAGTATGTGATGCTCCCCGGTGCTCAGCCACTGGCCCTGCAGACAGGGCGCTGCCCGGACCTCCGGTGTGAACCTCGACATGAGAACATAATGGCTTTAACAGAAAGATTATTGCTCTCTAATGCTCTTCTAAAACCTAGAAGCATGAGATGAGGTTGCCTGCCTTTTAATGTGTGCAATTACAAATGTTATCGTAGGTCATCAAATTATCAGCTATTATATTAAAATCCAGTTCTAGAGCCAAACTTTGGCTGGTAAGAGGACTTGGAAAGCGGCATAGCCAACGGAAACAAACTATATGATACACACAAGCCAGAAGCAATGGTTTGTCTTATGCTTCAAAAAACGCACTCTCGGGAGTGGCAACAGAAACACCATTTCCCCTCTTTCTTTTTTGTGAACTTTTTCTTCTCCAGGAACAGTCTCCAGCCTGCAGCAAGCTGTCAGCTTTATCTGTGGAAAAGGGAAGAGAGAAGAAAGAGAGGAGCGGCGAGCAGGCATTGTGAAAAAGGACCGTTCAGATGTTGGACTTCTGGCAAAGCCACCCTAATTTATTCCGTGTTTCCCCATCCTCTAGATTTCTTCAAAATGTCTGCCTGAGCTCTTTTTTGGACTCTTTAAGCTACTTTCCAGATTGCACAAACTGCAGTACCCCAAAACAGATATCGTTGAGCAGCACTGGACAGAACGGAGGGATTGTTTCCCATGTCATGAAGGTCATGGTCATCTTCATATATTCCAGTTGCTTGCCACAGAATGGCATCAGTGACTCACGCTCACCTTATGCTCAATTGATTGACTTGCAAAACCTGCTACTAAGCAGTTGTTTCTCTCTCTTCTTTGTGCTCAGTTGATTATTCTTGCTGAGGCACAGGACCTTGAATTTGCCTTTCTTGAACTGCATCCTTTTCTTCAGGTTATTTCCCCTGCTCGTATCACTTTGAATTCTAATCCTGTCTTCTAACATAATCACAACCCTTCTCAGTTTGTGGCATTTGGAACGGTAATAAGCATTCTCTCTGGTCCATCACACAGATCTTTAATGAAATATCGCTAGACCTACAGAAACCCACATAATGTATCTTTCTAGTTCTACAGTAAGCCGTTGATAAGTATTTTTGAAGTGAGTTTTTCAACTAACTAGTATTTTCAGCTGGGTTATGCTGTTTACTGGGATGTCCTGTAAAGCTCTCCCAAAATCCAGTGCTGAAGAAATGGGCGTATGAATGCCATCCACAGGGAATGGCTACAGTTTTATTTTGAAAGACAGTTGCTCAGAGTCTTGAGATGTTGGCAGTGAGCATCAGTATTTTCACCTGCTATTTTTATGTCTTCCAGATGCAACAAAAGAATGTAAAACCCAGGATCTATCAGTCGTCAAGTTTTTTTCAAGCCTCACACAAATTAAAATTGATTGAAATTATATTCCAGGGTTCTTTTCAGCTCAGCCTTACCATGGGTACACACGTGCACCTGCATACTAACATATGTTTTCTGCTAAATTCTGCTACTACATTAAATTGTGCATACATATTAAAAAGTTTACACGCAGTTTTACAATTTATGTGAAGGTGACTACAGATCCTGTTATTTGCTCCCATGGCTAAATATGAGTCCAACAAGTTATGAGCAGGATTTTGTGCTGATAAAGCTGAAGACAGTTTTTCCAGAGACTTTTTCCATTTCTACATAGAGGAGAATATAAGCTGGATTTATCTATGGACCATATAATCACATTGGAATCAAAAGATCTTTGTTTTGGCTACCCATGTTTACTATAGTTATTTTGCACTTCTCTGGCAGGGAAGGTTTAACGGCAGGTTAAGATGATGTAAGATATTTTAAGACTATTATTTTCCTGTTGTGCCACTGTGGCCAAACCTCTCTCCTCTATCCACAAATTTGTGCCTGCACTACAGCTGCATTTCCAGGTTTGGCTGCACCCACATTTTTCACATTTCCTCTGGAATTCCTTTTGCTGCCTCTTGTAACAGTCAGTCCCTAATTTTAGGAAACCCTTCTCATCTGATAAACCAGCTCTTAAAAACCTCGCTTTACAAAGCCATTCCACAAGCGCTTGCAATTTTCATGAACTTTGGGTGCATCTGGTCTCAAGGGCGGTATATTCTCTGTTTCAACATAAGGAGAAAAAGCCTAACATCAAAAATCCTATGCTATTAACAGATCATTTCTTTCAATCAGTTTAAAGAGCGGGACTCAAAAGTAGCACGTTAACCTTGATCCTACGGCTTCTCTATGCAGTGATCAGCAGACCATCAGGTTCTTGTGGGACACTGTACCTGTCTTGACTTTACTGAGCTAACTCATGGGGAGGACAGTTTTATGAAAAACTGAGATCCCCGGAGAAGGGTGTCAGACTTTGCGCAGATGAAAAGCTGGCAATCCTGTGCACATATCCTTCTGCACATCATAAAGAGGTGACAGTTACGATAGTGTTTATTAGAGTGGAAATTTTTCATGCTCCTGTGGCATCTGATAACTGTTATATGCACTAACGAATGACTCATGAATGGCTATCAGAAGTAAGCCAGAGCATAAAGTAAAAAATTCAAAATTCAAAGATAGCTTCAGATTTGCAGGCAGCAAAGACTTCTCACATCTCTCTCACACACCCATCGAGCTGGGAGCACCCCAGTAAAGGACCAAATGCAGCCTGCTTCACAATGAAGCCAGGGAGACGGTACAAAACAATAATTACGCAGGGACTCTGCCAGCTGCCTGTATTCTTCTCTTTCAGACACAGGCATTTCATAGACTACAGGATAATGGTCATAATGTGCCATTTGACCAAGTTTCCATCTAGCATTAATTCTGCAGGCATAAAATTTCACATTTGCAAATTACTGCTTGGATCTCGTAAGATAAAGGTTTGAGTATCTGAAGGAAAAGGAGGTGGTTGTTTTCAAATCTCCGTTTTTTTCCCCAGCACAGTCCTGTTCAGCCACATGAGAGTCTCACGTGGACACCAGCAAACCTGGTATGCGGCTCTGAATATGCACACACCTGCCAGGCTTCCCAGTACCATTTAAGAGACAGGCTGCTTGAAGGGGGGGACAGGTTTTCATTTGGGTAACACTCTTTATTATTGTAATGAAGATGCCATTTGCGTGTTTTTTCCTAAAAAAGAGCTCATGTTGCCTTTGTAATTCTGTGTCTGTTGTGTTTAACAGCCTGGAAAAACAAGCAAGGAATTTTTCAAAATTTCCGCTGAACCTCGGTGTTGCAACCACTGCTGAGGAGCAGGATGCGTCCGTGGCCAAGCGGCCCTGACTACTGCACCGAGACATTCTCTCGTTTAGCCAGCTGTTCACCTACAAAGCTTTACTGACCTGCCCCCGCTACAGCACTTCTAGTCTAAGATAGGAGGGTCTTAGAACATGGACAGTTATCAAGGAAGCAGGAATCCATACGTTTCGTATAGCCCATAAAAGGACTGTAAAAAATACATGCAGTTCCTTTTGTCACAGAAATCCAGGACAGCATCATCCCCTCTCCAGAGCTGGCCATAGTCCCCTTTCCTCTCTGTGTCAAATATATCCACTCTCCATATCACTGAAATAGCAGACGAGCTTCTCTTCCCCCTTGATTTTCTCTAGGTAATACAAAATTCAGCATTCAAGGTGCTCTTTTAAAAGTAGGTTACATCCTGATGAAAATAAGAGTTCATATTTGTGCTGACAATAGTGGATGATGTTAGTACTGTGCTGCCTGTATAAAAAAACCCCACAAAACACCAAGAAGAAAAGATACCTTTACTTCCTCACTAAAATTCCCTCAGTTCGAGTCAAGGACACCTTTCCCCGCTTCAAATAGCAAGCAAACGCTATCGCAATCCAACCGAATTGTGCATCGCAGAGCAACACTCACACTATTTTCACAGCAAGGCATGGAGACTTTCACAACTGGAAAGACTTTTAGAGGATGCTTTTTCTTTCCCCGAAAAAAAGCAAGCTTGGATTTTTACAGGAAAGATCCATCCTCTGTGTCCCCCCCACGCCTCGGAGCTGTAATTCCTTCGGTGCTCCCTGTAAGATCTCTAATCTTTACAGTCAAGCACAAAAGCTGCTAATATAAATATTTGCAATACTATCATATGCTGGAGAGTCTTGAGTGATGAACTGTTCTGTAATTTGCAGCCCACTAGCTGTGGGTGCTGTTTCCATTATGCAGAAGGAATGTGGTAGTCTGACAGAAAGTATTAAACAATGGGAAGGTTTTACACAGTGCTAAGTACGGGGTTTTGCCACTTCAGAGCAAAATACTCTTTGCACTACTTCTAATAAGACAAGGATAAGTAAATCAGGGTCACCAAGTGGACTGTTCCAGTGAGTTATGAAAGTGAGAGTAACAAACTCGAATTTACAATGCATGCCCTTTAGCTAAATCTGAGATTTGTTGCAGTTATTTTGGCCTTATTAAAGTATAATATTAACGTCCATAAGAGAAAATTTGTTATTCCAAAGACACTTCTATACCAAACAATGCTATATTTAGAGACAATAACTATCCTGCATTGCATAATCTGGCATTTGTACCACAAGGGAGTCATATGGCATTATTCACTAATGACAGAAAGGCTTCTGGCTCCTTTTCCTGGTGTAATAAATATCTCTTTAGAGCAAGCAAACTAGAGGGGGTGCACTGTGGTACTGTGGAACTGCAGGTTTTGGGGGTTTGTTTCTCTTTTAAATTGCAAATTAGTGAGAACTGTTCTCAGTCCTTATCATGACACTCACTACCAGTGTGGTAGGAGTTAAATTTTATCAAACTTTTGAAACCAGTAATAAATCAACTAAAACTACCAGATCACTACTGAAACTTCAGCTCAAGCTTGATCATGAGGAGGGACCTGTTACTGTTTGATGCCCTGCCCAAGTTTGGCAAACTCAGGCTAAGGGGATGGGGTACGTAAGAGAAATCATCACCAGAGACTGCGAGTACAGTACGGATTTAGGATACTGCTGCTTCAGCTAGAATGAGATTTCACAACTGTTCAATGACTGGACTGGTCTTGGGCTACAACACACTATGAATCAGCTGTTCTTGGCAAACCTAACCTAAGTTTCTTCTTTTCAGGAGATTTTGGCAAGTGGAATGCGATTCTTAGGCGCCATTCTCAGAATAACAACATTGGTTAGACAGCAGAAACTAAGCATTTAGAAAAAAAAAGATTTTCAACCACTAAGGTGTACATACACCCATAGTACCTAAATCCCCTGGTGAGGGAAAAGAAAAAAAAAGTCTGCCTACTTTCTTCAGACCTTCCAGGAGAAGTGTCCTCTTCTGGTTTCTCTCCCCTTTGAGAGAGACTCAGCCTTTTTCAAACTTGCTAGGGTAGATCTGATCGCCTGTGTTCTTTTTCCTGTCCTAGTTAAAAGTAGTTTTGTCAGTTTGATGATTTTTCCTCATTCTCAGCTAGGCTAATGCTTTGGCATTGGTCCTTAACAACTAAGTGGTTTGCAATAAGACGGCCTGACACAGACCTCTCCTGCGTGAGCTGCTTCTTTATCCCCAGTCAATCCTCTGTTGTGTTAAATCAATTTGATTGTAAAAAAACCAAAAGACGAAAAAAATCCAAATCCCCATAAAAATAACCACGCCAGCACGTAGTTATTGCAGAACAGTTTCAAACCCATCAGTGTCACCAGGGATCTGGCCTTTCCAGTGGGTTGATTCACAAAGGAAAAGCGATGGGTGTCTCCAAGAGGTCCCCAGCCCTGTACAGAGCTGCTCGCTGCAGGTGCTTAGCCAAGAGGGGTGGGCAAGCAGGACAGCACGAGAGCAAGAATCGCCCCAAATCTCCAAACTGCAAAAAACATTCCGCAGTGAAAATCTCACTGGAACAACAGGCTGCAGGTATCTGTGAAGTTAACAGTTTGCTGCTTTGAATCACAACTTTTTGCTCTCTCTGACTTGATAGTGCTCCTAATTCCTCCCTTTTTGGTATTTTGCCCTGCTCCATCTCTTTGCTCCCCAGAGCCCTGGGCAAGCTTCCTTTTCAACCTATGAGATGTTTTTGAGGCATACTGATCGGTGGTGATGGGGTACCCAGATTATCAGCATCAGCGACTCATGAATTCCTCCCACTCAGAGCGCTATAAGGCATCCTCTATTTATGTGCCTTGTTAGCTTTTGTCATTTTTCCTTAAAGATGCCTAAATGAGTCTGACAGACATTGAATTTATGTTGTTATTTGTAATGAATAAAAGAAGAGGGCCACACCTGATAGCAGCTGGCCATTGTCTTCAGAACTTTTGCAGAAATGGAAAGATCTGATCCCAAAAGTACAGCTTAGTAAAGCCTGTATTTAAGAACTCAGGGGGCTGGGAAGATAACTCGTGTAGCTGCTTCTCATTAAGATACAAGTGCACAATAAAATGGAATGCAGAAAATTAAATCTCCATGGTTTGTGGCGTTTTGCCATTTACCTTCAAGTTTTCAAAAGAAAAAAAAAAACCCAAAAAGATGAGAAAACGCTGAAGAGAAGAAACATAACCAAAAGACGACTGAGCGAAGTAGTGTAGCAGTGAGCAACAAAAGCCAAACGTTTCAGAGCGCTGAGCAGTGCCCCCAGCCCTTCTCCCACAACCTCCTGAGAGGCAGAGAAGACACCCCCACACCACAAACCAGAGACTGACAATTCATTCACCTCTTTGAATTTTGTGGAGTTCAGGTTAGAAAATGCCACCCAGACTTTCCCCTCCCCTAAAAAAGGCCTGTTAGCCACTTTGAAAAAAAAAATATTTCTAGAACACTGTAAAAAGTATATTGCTTCCTTTTTATAGAGCAGAACTGCTCTGCAACAGGTAAATACATATGTTCTTTTATATTTTTCATGCTCTGGATAACACATCAAGGCATTTTATAGACATCAGGTCAGCACTGACACGTAACCATCGAAACCGTCAGCTGCACAGAAAGTAACAGCCCATCTCAACTCTATCCAAACGTAGGAAGTGAAGACAGACTCTGCATCACATCGAAAGTTCACCAGCCCTTTTAACAGCCAGAACACAATTATTTATCCTGAATTCGGCCAATCCAATTAGGATGAAACAACTATAAATGATGTTAAGTACAAGGGGTCGATAACCATCCAAAATGAGATCTATTATAACATCATATCGTCCATTCTGCGTGGACGCAGGGGAAAAGAAAAGTAAGGAAGTCCACAAATAGATGAGTGTGTCTGTCTTAGATCTCTTTCCATTCCAGCTGTGAGAAGTCAGGGTGACTTCAGTAAACACTGGACCAGAAAATGAAACCTGCCACAACTGCGTGTGAGATAGCTTCAGGCACAGTTTACTTCTCTCATCATTAACAATACATATTCTGATGAGACACTACCGTTGCAATCTGCTTTAAAAGCCCCAAATATAAGTCCAAAAATTTTATGCATATTGGCAGACATGTATTTTATACAAACATGATTTTCCAGTCAGGTCATAATGCCACCTTAAACTCAGAGTAAATTTTTGCAGCTAAGTTATAAACCCCTGAAAGCAGCATTTCATAACAGAAATGCTGATACAAGCTTAACCAGAGCAGCAAGAAGAGTGCCATACACTATAAAAATAAAAGTGAATCATAAAGCAGTTAAGGTTTGATTACTGTAAAATACCTGGCCTTGAAATTTTGGTTCAGACTTTTTTTTTTTTTTTTTTTTAATTACTTCTCATGACCTAGAGATGCTTTTTGGACAGATAACGTCCAGGGAATTAGATCAAAGATCCTTTCTGTAACTTCAGAATACAGCACTAATGTGTTCGATGGTCTCCTTCGAGCACAAAACATGAGACTTTGAAAGTTATTTGGTCTACTGGTAAATAACAGTGTGAATTGGAGCTTGCAATTAAAGAGAAACTCCTTCTCTAAACTCCAGCCAACCAAAATTGAGATTTGTAGGGGTAAACAAAAAAAAAAAAACCCCACCAACCAAAAAAGAAAAAAGGAAAAACCTCCCAAGATTTCAAAGATGCCTGGTAGGAATATTTCTTAATTGAGCCATGCTTTAGAGCTGCATGGAATTGTTCTTATTAAAAATTAAATAAGAACAGGGGAGAAGAACATGGGAGCTTTTGAGAGATTAGAGCTTTGCAAGATTTACTTAAAAGGTTACCATTAGACTTCAGGGGTTCTCTCACATATGAAAAACTCACCTACCCAAAACACTCTGAAAAGCTGGGGTCCCAGCTGCCGAAAACCACGATCAGTTGATTGGGAAAAAAGAAAAAAAGTCTTTCTTTCCTATAGTAACAGTAGTACTGCTCACGTTGAATCCATGCATTTCCTTCGTTTGCTAAATAACTATCACATTGTTTTTTTAAACTCAGCATGTTCCTTTGCAACCTACATTTCTTCCTGATATTTCCTATTTAACTAATTGAGAACCAGCTCTGCTTGTCTGGGCACCTCACAGTTGGATGTATTTCAAGAAGCGCACACAACAAGTTTCTTTACACTGACTACGTACAGCGAATCACGACACCCACAGGGACCAGAGATATTTTATCTCTGGTTAAATGGTCTTCTATAGGGTGAACAGGGTGTAAAATGTGGCTTAAATATCTGCAAATGCAGACCCTTCTGGAATTTTATCACCTTTCTTCAGTAAAACTGCAGGTTTGCTTTGAAATCCTTAAATATGCCACCTGCTACCTTATTTTGGAATCCACCTGCAAAAATGGAACCTTAAGATTCATCAGATGGGGACAAAAAACGTTCTCAGTTCTTTGGCTCCCATCTGTGCTAACCCTGTCTTAGCAAGTGCACCTTCCGCATCATGCCAAGCTTTCAAGTATTGGCAGACTTGGGGGATTTCACAAATGAAACACTTAATACTTCTGGGCAACCCGAGGAGCTTTGCTGATCTTTGTTCATATTACGTTTCTAGCTCGTTCAAGTTGGCTCACGGACCAATTTCCCATTAGGTTTTTATCAAAATCTCAAATGACACATTCCCAACCCATTCCCCTCTTTGCAAAGCTATTACGTGTTTTGAAAGGAGCTAATCCTGACTCCCATATACCTATCAATGGGCATAGGAAGTTTCAAAAAAATGCTACTGAATGTGGCTTGGGCTGACATTACAGATATGTGGCAATAAAAAAGGCTGCTAAATAGACTCAATATATACTAATGCAATAGTAATGCAAGCTTTATTGGTCGCTTTAGTTTAAAGGGGTGCAACTCTTAATGATCAATCAGAAATCTGTAGAAGAGTGCTCAGAAAAAAAAAAATGGAATAGAGGAAAAGCAAGTATGATGGATCTTATTCGAAAAGCTTGACCGCACTGTGTCTCTGGGTTTTCTGAGCTGCCCAGCCCGCTTTGCTTCAGCAAACCCAGCAGCCCGCCTGGCCGCAGACCCTCCCTGGCTCAGGGGAGCTTCAGAGGCTGCAGCACGTTTCCCTATCCCACATGCTGGTATTAAAATGCATTATTACGGAACTATTAGCAAACACCATAAGCTCAGTCTCTTTCACCTTCCGCTATGGCAGTCTGAAACCTCCACCACATGGGAGACTGAGAGGATGTTAAGGGGAACAACAGGCCAATCCAGGTTCCTCCCAGAACTGCAGCGAGGGCTGTTTGGGCAGGACAGAGGACATGGAGACTGCAAGTCCCAGTATTTTCAGCTCAGGAAGGATTTACTACTTGATCTTTATAACCCCCATCCCTAAAATACAGAAATGATTAAAAGCAAGTAAGTGGGAATAAAAGGATGCTACTTCTGTACCCAGTTCTTCTGGGAACTGTGTTACTTCTGCAGTCAGTCCTTCTGGGAACAGCATTTCAGAGCTGTTGGTGTGTCGGTGCCTTCTAGAGACTAGAGCCGAGCAAGACACCGGAGTGAATAATTTAATCTGGAAGTTTAAACTTTTTTATTTATGTTACATTTATGTGCAAATTATGGTTTGACTTCACTGTCTTTTAATTCACTACAATAAACGCTCTGAATTTTAAATTAGAAAAAAAGAATAAAGTAAAATATAAAATAATTACAAGATAGGACATGGTTAACAATAGAAGGGAGCTAAAGTTAAGCACGTTAGATGAAGGCTTACAATCTAATTCAGTAAAGAGGACAGAACCAAGATGGGTTACATAACCAGAGACGAAGACCAGACGCTGACAGCTCAGCTGTGCAATACAGGGCAGCGTGGCTTTAAGGACCTCAGCATCAGCCCAGTGCTGACAGAGCAGAGGGAACTTGCACAGCAGCAATCAACATGTTTCACAGGTGAGAAGGACAAAACAAACGTACATAGAAAGATTTTTGAGCACGTGCAAGTGCAGCTGAGGGACAGATGAGAGAGAAAGAGTAAGATATCTTTTACAATTATTTCCTATAGAAAGATGCAAAGAAAAGAAAAGGAAAAATTGTGAGCAGCCTAAAAGGTATAACTGGGTATAATGGAAACTTCAGGATTAATATTAAGAATTAGAATTAGCGTTGCTATGAACTCTACCAGCCCAAAAAACTGCATCACAAATTAAGATGGTCTTTACCGCTTCCTTGCTAAAGAAACAGTGTGTCTAGCCTGGAGAATTTTAGTCCTTGTGATAAAGAAGGAGCAGGGAAATAAAGGCAAACTAAAATAAACCGCTAAACCCCTTCTTGTTCTCCTATACACGTTGACTCTTAACACCATCAAATACACGTTCTTCATATGCAATACTTGTTCTTTTAGTATTGTATTCCTGCTTTTGGCATAACTGATATAATTATTATTTTCAATGAAATGCAAGATTGTCTTTATTCACACTATTTTTAAAGGGAAAGGCACGCACGCTTAGGGAACACACACATCTATCATATGATTATATTCCTTCTCCATTTTAATATTCTATAATTTGCCTCATATCCCTATACCAATTTCATATTGCAACTGTTAGACTCCACAGCCTGTAGTATACAAAAATCACTCTCTGGGAGTCTGAACAAGCCTTGAGCAAACTTGAATAAGATCTAAACTTATGTGCAACCGGGTTTTTGGGTTTCTTTTTTTGTTAAATCAATAGCCTGCTAAAAATCCGATGCTTAATCATCTTACCGATTTAGGCATTTATAAAGGTCTCCCTAGGAATATTATTCTGTCTTAGAACCTTAATATCCCTTCTAAAAATGAGACTGCACAGCCAACACCACAGCAAAGGAAATCAGATTTTCTTAAAATGCTAAACACTTTCTTAAGAGATTCCTAAAGGGATTTTTAAGTTTTCTTCAGCAGGGCAGGCTGCCTTGTGGTTACAGAATTTTAAACTGTGTTTTCAACATAAGAGCTCTGCTCTTCAGTATTAACTCACACAAGCCACTCCGAGGCTCTCATATATCTTAGTACAGAACCAGGATAACTGGAGCAACTTATCTACAGCTTAGTTTCCTCTTTCTTTAACTGAGGACTACAAAATTATCAAATTTGTCTGCAGAATCACCTAAAAAGCCCAGATGTAGTACAAGATATGGTTAGAAAACACATCATTTTTTGAGGAAAATCTCTCACAGCCCATACCATTACAGAAAATTTCTTTTATGTAGAATTTTTACCTGAGAACCTATTTTTATGATAGGTTAATTATGCAAACATTAATAATCAAAGGTGAAATGGATCAGTACATACTGATATGCCAGGCAGGGACAAACAGGTATATTCGTCTCATTCTCTTATTCTCCGTGTACGATACCAGCATTTTTTAATTCCTATTTCCAGCAGAGCCAGGGACTACGCCAGTTTTGTCAGGTGGTGGTGTCAATTAGTTAAATTTTAACTGTTGACTAACAATGAAATCCAGTCATAGAAAATGAAAACACTGAAAACTAGCAATGTTTTGGGGAGCTATTCAAATAGTACGCTTCTGTGAACTTAAATATGGTTTAGCACATATTTATTGTAGGGGCTATGCTAATGCAAACCTCCTTCTCCCTCTAACATTCTGCTCCCTATTTAGGGTCATCAACTGCTCAGTCAACAGTATTTAATCGTTTACTGACACGGCATTAGCCTCAAATCGCTTCCATTCTAAATGTACACCAGAATAGCACACACGAAGTGAATATACCAACATTTTGTCTATAACAGATATAAGTCTAACGGGCAAAGTCTCCAACTGCTGCCGCCATTCATTTTGATAAAATACTAGCCATGAATAATTAGTATTCATTTGCTCTAATTAAGGAATATAGATAATGGAAGCTGGATTTAGAATAGTGTGAAGCAGTTTTCTGGGGCCCGCCATGCTCAGGTCGGGCCAGATCCAACCCAAGACGTGGGTGCTGCCTGCATAGGGTGGGCATGAGGCTGCCACTGCCCTGCTCGACAGGACGGGACCCAGGGAAAAAGCGCTGTGCGAGGAATTACCGAGAAATTTCCAACAGCAGACGTGGACTGCAGTATTCCTCAGGTCCTACCCTTCCCAGGCACCAGATTCTGTGAATTATGCCTAAAGCAGAAATACAGTACTAGAAGTACAAGTCAACATAGCAGATGCACAGATGCTTTTCTTTATATATTATTATGCAGTAAACTTGTGTATGAGTGAAGAAGTAATACATGTACCAGGCAGAGAGCTTTTACAGCTCTGTTTGGTAGCTGATTGGGTGCAGATGAGCTTTGCCCAGTGCCTGGAGCTGCACAGAGAAGAGATGGAGGTCTGCCTTCTTGTCTGTCACTGCGTCAGTCCGTGGCCATGGATGGGCTTGGTCAGGGTCTTTGTTCATCTGTTTACTCAGATGCAAGGCACAGAGGAACCATCGCACAGACACCACGGAAATTAAGTTTCAAAACCACTTGGAGAGTTTCTTTTTAGGAAAGGCTAAATAAAAGTGCCAAATTACCGACAGATTCCACCGGTCTAAAACAAGCATCCATTTAAAGAAATGCACTCCCCTGCGGGTGTTGCCAGGCACAGCCGGGCAGGCCCGTCCTCCTGAAACACTGTGATGGTTTCCCCTTCCTCCTCTGTTTAATTTCTGTGTTTGACAAAATTGTGGCCGTCTCCTCCAGGTTCAGCCTGCGGGTTCAGCCCAGCAAGCCCACCAGCCCACCGCTATCGCATCCAGACCAGCTGGCAGGGGCAGCAACCATTGACAGCTACTCAAAAGGAAATGTTCAGGCAGGACACACACCTCGCTGCTCAAACGCCTGCTCCATCCTCTCCGGGGCTTAAGAAAAGTTGCTTGATTTCCTTTAACCGCTGGAAGAGCATACACACAATCACCCATCTCAACCAAGAGGCAGTTGCTCTGGCTCCTGTTACCTGCCAGCTTAATTACTGCCTGCACCATTTCTTTGCTAAACTCCAACATGTTTAAGCTTTTTACTGCAGTCATTAGTGGAACAGCACTCGTGATTTTTTAGCCGTGAGTAGGTAACTGGCAACACTGCTTTTCATTGCAGATGCAAGCTCAAATCTAAAAATTTCTTTCTGCTTGGCTTCTAAGAAGCAGGTCCCGCTTCTGTCTGGGAAGGGTGCTGTTAACTGATGCTTCTCAGGAACAAAGCAGAAGAAAAGCACTCGCCCAGTTAGTCTCCAGGCTCAGCTGAGGAATATTACTGTTAGTAGCTGCTTCCGAAAATCATTCTGCATGAGTGCCCCTTTGCTGCAGCTCCCTGGGAGACTGGCAGCAGCGCATCGGTCCTGGCTGGGAGACGGGGCCATTAGTCAGTGCTCCCGAACCACAGCGTGGAGGAGGAACATTCGGGCAGCTGAGCTCTAGCCTTCGTGGGGACAGGACAGCCGGCAGTGGAGGTAGCAAGGAGCAGCATGCAGAGCCCCTTCTCAGCGCTGACAAGCCTCTCTGCCCACCCTGCGTAGCAGGTTGCTGCAGTGGCTACGAGGGCTTCAAGACCCAAGACAAGGAGTGCTGCATGCAAGGCTTGCAGGTTTAACTACGTGTAGTAAAAGAAACCAGGAATCAAATCCGAGGTCAGAGCTAGAAAATAAAAATGTAGCCTGCGTATGTGATTTCCTGTTTCCTCTAGAGAGCAAATGAATCTTCTATTGGCTGAAAAGGTCTCTTACAAAGCAAGAAGAGAGAAAAATACATTTGGAATTTAAGATGCAAGAATAGCCATATGACCTGGGTATCTAAACCAAGCTTCAAAATTTTAAATAACATCAATAGTTGTGGGCAATATGTAGCCCCTTGATAACTGGAATTCTGCTGGGAATAAGCAAAGCATGTTATACCTATTGCATTATAGTTCTGATTTTTCTGTCCTTTGAAAATACAAAATCACTGGCACTTTAAAAAAGGATTCCCACCTAGATTCCCCTTAAATGCTGCCCCTTCACTAATTCCTCTGTTTTAAGTTAATTAAAAGAAAACTATTATGCTTGTTAGATAAGTGAAATTTACAGTGCAACAGAACAATGCTCCACCTCTAGCTTTAAAATGGTAAAAATAATTTCAATTAAAAAAAAAAAAAAACACCACTAAATGAATACAGCTTACCCCAAATCCCACTTCTTTGCTCCCCTCTATAAAATACCTTCTGGGAGGAGGCCAAATGACATACTAAGCACTTCTAAAGGGCTTAATAACACAATCAGATTTGATGTGAAAATGGTTATAGATTCTGCTCTACAGTAGTGTTAGTTGGCTCAGCTATAAAATATCTATATCTCTGTATCAATGATAGATGACCCAAGTATAATAAAAGATCTTGACTTGCGTGTATGTTAACAATTAATGGGATGTATAATGTATCACATACTGTGTGTGGAAGGTAATAAAGAGGTGTAAATGAGAATTACACTGGTTAATTGGTGTCATTAATGGTTCTTTTGTTCTGCTAGAAAAGCAGTATCTTACTCTGAAGATGATATTGTAGGGCTGACTGCAGACTTCAAGTCAAGAGTTGAAATGAGTTAAAAATGCCAGCTCAGCTATGAAATCGCTTCTTCAGGGATGTGTCCTGACATGAAACCCGCTTAGAAACCCCGATTCAGTCCTATCAGATAGACTGGTTTCCTTCTTCTCGTGATTGCCCTCAGACCTCATCCACGCTTTGCAAAGCAGATCACCGTACGGCTCCCTCCAGTATGTCTACAACAGATCAGGCAATTGCTCTCCATGTTTTCCAGGCAGTCGTAGTCCTGGCTGGATTTGTTGTTTCCAATGAGCTTAGACATCTTGTGATCCTCCCTGCCTACCCTATCCCGTCTCCATCCATGTAGCACAAGCAGCAAGTCACTGCAGTGATAACACTGTGATAACAATTCCCCCCCCCGTCAGTTTTTTTTTTTTTTAATTCGACCTGTCCCCTGACGCAGCTTACTGCCCTGCCACAGAAAACAGTTGATGACGATGACAATGAAAACCAGAAAGTGCTGATTTTGATATTTAGGATGCGCTGGCCTAAAAGTGAGCGTCGCAGTATCTCGCTGAGCAGGATGCCATTTACATCTAAGCAGACCCTCTGGGCAAAGATTTTGGATGCCAAGAGCTTTGATAAATCTTGGGACACATGTAGAGCCAAGAAGAAAATCTGGACTAAGAGTTATCTTCCTTCCATGAATCTAGCTGTAAACAGAAGAACACAGCACAGAACCACCACCATGTTGAGAAATAAAGATGAGGAGGAAGAAAAAAAGGTTCCAAGATCACCGCAGAAGGTAGGCACAGAAATAAGGAGTGTGTATGCCATGACACCAACATTTCTCTTCTGTCATTTGGAAGACCAGCTTCACAGCATTTGGTAAATGAAATTCTACCATCACCAACTGGCTGGAAGTTGTGTAATGCCTTTTACACAGGACTCAGAATATTTTAGGACAGATAGGACTGATTCCAGCTACTGTGAAAGGGAAGGGAAGGAGTTAAACAGCTTCTCCCGGTTCAGAGAAGAAACTGGTATCCGGGAGTGAAAGCCAGGTTTCCAAATTCTACCCTGTCCAGAAGAACATGCTGATATTCCTCTACTTGAGAAAAGAAAACATGTGAAAATGCAAAGCACTGCAAAGCCTCTGCCACTTCAGTACAAATCTAAGAGCCAGTGGCTCTGACTCGACAGCTTGGGAGAAGAGCCAGCACGCATACATCATTTTAAAGGTGAAACCTACTAACCGCACCAAAAAATATTTAGCAATTATAATAAAAGATACCTTTTTAACGAGTGACTTTTTAATCAGCTCTCCAGTGCTGTAAATCAAACCGTGCAGGATGTTTTCCAAAAGACTAAGTGCTAAGCCACTGAATTTAAATGGCCTGAGAAACGATGGGCCATATAGTGCCCACTGACATGATCAGGAGCTCTGTAGTGGATTTAAGGCAATGCAGAACTCTATAAAATCACTGTATCATACTCAGAGTTTTGATTTTTACATCCTTCTTCAGTATTTGTGTGTTAATTTAGTGCTTGTGGAAGATGCCAGGTATACCGAGGCCCTTTTCAAGCCAAAGCACAGGCTCGGCGTAGTGAAAGCAATGCAAGCCTCCGGATAGGCTGCTAAAGTTGGCTTTCAATGCTAAACATCGTGATCAAGTAGAGAGGTACGTCTACACGGGAAGCTCAGATTGATGCAAAATCCATCTCCCTATGCTCTTGGGTTGGTGGACATGAACGTGCCACTTGAGAAAGCGGGCAGAGACGTCTCCCGAAGCCTGCCCCTACCTGCATCTCCAGACACAGCGAGAGCTGCGCTCAGTTTAATTCTTGTGAATCTACTGTAGTGACAGCTGTGAAAGACAAGTGTGAAGGTCAAATACACAAGATCCTGACTGAAAGCTTTATGCCTAATCTTAAAGTCTCCAAGCCTAACAAGGTTTCTTCCAAGATATATGTCCTGCACAGTGACAGACCATACAAAAATCTTTTCTTTTTCAAGTATAGCATCGCTTGTATTGGGGCTGAGGCCAAAACCAGGATCACCACCCCAGGGTGGTGGCTGCTTGCTGAATACCCAAGCAGTGAAAGGCAACGTTTACCCACGGAAGGAAGGTCCAGATTTTCCAAAGCTGTTTAATCATTGCTCTGGCCACCATTGCTAAACCTAAGTTATTTAGAGGGTTAATTCACCTTTTCAAGAAAGTGACCTAGGCACACTGGAAAGTTCATTTCAATTACTATTTTTAAGAAATTAGTTGAATAATGATAAAAAAACATTGCAGAGATGGAAGCAGCTCTCAGTCAATCTAACTTAATTCACTTCTATGGTAAGTTACTGTTGAAATGGGATGCCTGAAGAATACTGTAAAGACAGACCATAATACCGTCACTCTCCCCAGCCCCTGTTGCTGCCCTGACCAATGCCCTATTTTACTTATACCTGGAGCCAGCCTTGAACCCCAAATCAGTACATTCCCATATCTGGCTGGAGAGCATTAACTTTTTTTTTTTACTTTCTCTCACACCACAGACATCTGTAGGTTTTAAAAAATTTTAGAGCATTTTGAGTACATCGTTTCTCTTGGACAAATTTGCATAACTAAAAGCAAACAGGCGATATAAAAATGCATTTGTGTGATCATCATTTTAAGGCGTTGACTAAAACCTTTTTAGGGAGACAATTAGAAATGCAGAGGGAGTGTGGCTGATTTATGTGTGTGACAGATTCACCAACTACTCTGTCTTGGTATATTCTGAGCTCTCCATTCCCATCACAAACTGGTAAACACCCCCATTAAATATTTCTCTTTTGACCTGTACACTTATATTTCATTAGCATGTATTACACATGGGCCAATATCAGAGTAATTGATCCAAACTTAAGTTCTGTTGGTGCAGTCGGTTTTGAGAGTGGAAAGTTGCATGCAAAATTAGAAGCCAGCTAGAAATAAGGTCCTTAAACTACCCAGAACACAGCTGTGGTTTCTAAATAATTCAAAGGTTATTTAACCTTAAGCTATTCACCTAAAAATCTTGCACATGTTTATATTTGTATGATACGATGAAAAAGAAAGCAGAACAGCAAACTATTTGTTAACTGCGTAGGACCCATAACAGCAAAGGAATTTAAGTATGTGCACGTTGTCTGCCCTTCCCTGTAACGGTCTGTCTGTCTCTCTAGCTTTCCTTCCCAGCTTAAATGTTTCCAACAAGCAACCTAATTTTACTTAGTTGCCTCCCTCCTAGAACTATCCTCTTCAGGGGAACCTGAAATGAGTTGACTGTATGTTTATTAGTTATTTGGGTCCTTTTTCTACTTCTGAAGGATGTCTCACGATGAGATTTCTCACCCATAATCAATTACTCCCATCGTACAGACCAAGGCATTCCCTCACAATACTATCAGTGATGCAATCTACTAAATTCCACGCCTTTTGTTTTTGCACAAAAATAAAAGTTGTTACTTAAACGCTGTGAAAGCATTCATCAGCTGTTCTGAAATGTGCGCTGTCTTCTTGCACAGGCATCACGAGTTCTGAGGCCCTGTGAACTCGTCACTCTCTTTGAAGCAACGCGGTATAACAACCGGGCACTTCCTAGAGGAGCCACAGCATTTTTCTTACTTGGTGAAGAACATGCTGCTAAGGCAAGATACAATCTTTACCATCGGAGACTTCTAATCTAGGACTTGTGCTTGCAACTTGCACTTCCTCGGATAAAAAAGGGCATGGCAGCAAAGAGAAATATCAGTAGCACAATAGTCTGTAACGTAAGGCAGACCCTATCCTCTGATTGCTGGTTAGGAATTGCACAGTACATCTTATGAGAAGGAAAATTATTTTGATTTAAGGTAGCAACCGCATCATGCATACGTCCACATTCTCACGTTGGCTGCAGAAGAAACGAGCTTGCACGTAAACCAGTGTGCACATCTACCTCACAAGACACAAACGAGCGCTCACGCCTACACCCTTGCCACTCTGTATTGAGTCAGCAGTCCAACTTCAGGACCTGTTTCCGACCCAGACTTGGAAATGGACCAGACCCCAGGAAAGTTCATATAGACAGTTGCAAACATCATCACTTTGACAGCGGCTAATCATTTTGAAAGATCTCATGGAAGAACGTGCCTTATGTAAAGTAAGGATGAAAAAGCTAACTGACTCATGACTTTCACGACAGGAGCAAGTAGCAGCATAAAAACTATTCCTCCCCCCCAGTAACTCCTGCAAAGGGACAAGCCCCCACACGTTACGCTTACACAGTCTTATAAACTTTCACGGGACTTCGCACGGGCAGACACGGCAGGACAGCAGCACCGCGCGCAGCACCTGCGAGCGCACTTATCCTGAGCAGCTCATCTTCCTATTTGCCTGGGCTCCAAGAATAGTCACCTCTGACACTGCCAGAGGTAAACCACATTTAGAGGACAGGAATAACAATTGTAACATTCAGTATGTCACCAGAGTCCTTTATCCTTTTACTATTCCTAGTTAGCCTGTCAGGAAACATTTGCTACATACAATAGTGAAGAAGCATGGCACCCAGTGAATAACCAGAGACTAATCCTAACCAGCCTCAATTCATTATTTCACCCTAGGTCTTACAGGATGAGTTTCTAACAGAAGGAGCAAAAGGATAGTTTGATATTATTTCATCCGTCATTGTGGTTAGGTTCTCTCGGCTACAATCCTATTATCAGCAATCCCGATGCAAGCGAATTTGTACTCCCTCAGTTTAAGGATGTGGCCCAAGACGGCTCAGTCCGGACTGTCACCTTGCATCGACTGCAATTTCTTCACAGGCTTTTATAGATTCAGCACAAGGATTTTTATTTTAGTTGCTATACTCTGATCTCAATCCAGATTAGGTTTAAAAGCTAACGATCAACAATGAATCAAGTTTACTTCAAATTATAAATCTGACTGTACTCAGTGTGCAGCAGCTCTTAAGGAAAATAAGCTTTTATAGAAGACCCGATTTTTATTTTATTTTTCTAAACACATCATCTTAAGACAGACCGTTCCAAAATTCCAGTTTCATTTAGTTGTCATTGACTTTTTCACAGAGCTCGGCGCCAAGAAGTACACATCACACTGCCTCAGAAACCAGGGAAAGATTTAAAAGTAAAGCTACAAAGCATACAGTAGAGGCTCACAGATGATAGGTGTATTACAATGTATTTTGATCTCTGTGCAAAGGAATATTCCCACTGATATTGATAAGAATTGGATATACACATCCAGAGGCAGAAGCACAGATTTGTTTGCTTATAAATAATTTTTAAACTCAGGAAATGAAGACGTCAGCATCGTTTTCACAGACCTCTTAGATTCAGGTGACATTATGAAGACCAGAGTGCCCTGACTGGGAAATAGTTTCTGTTTCAGGTAGCTCATTTCTTTGAAGCAAAGGACCTGAAAGTTTAGAATGCTCACTAGAAATGAGTAATAATTTATTACTTACAGATATGTCTGTGCTCTGAAGTGTATGGGACATGGGATAAAATCCTGGACCTATTCAAGTTAATAACAGAACTGCCACACTTCAAAAGGGTGTTAACCTCTATAATTTACAGTCTAAGAGCAGATATTGGACCTTGAAAAGTTTAATTTGACCTTCAGAGAAGAATCAGACTGTATCAGACTAGAAACCTTTCACTGATTTTAGGAACCACTCAACTGAGTTGAAGCAACTGCATTACAACGCATCTCCAGAGACGTCAGAGGATAATATTTATTTAAACAATAAATGAAAAATAATTTTAAAAAGCAGCCATGGCAAAACCACTCAGAAGCAACAATCAAGCTCACACAGACACAGGGCAAACAACAGCATGAAAAAAGTAAAACAATTCAAAATCTTCAGGGAAACAGAAATCAGGTCCTTGCTTATAGGAGCTCCTGATTAAAAAAGAAAAAGAAAAAGAAAAAAAGCACACTGACAGTGCCCTTTTAAGTGTACAAGCTTTCTGCACTGAAGAATATAGTCTGGTTGAAATTTGTATAAATCTCACAGTGTATTAAAGCATCAGAAGATGAGGGTAGCTATGGTAATTCTAGCACTTTATTAAACACCAGACAAATTGAAGAGTACATTTCCTGCTTTTTGAAAGAAATGAATGATATCTTCTGATTGGGAAATGCTAAGGGCAAAGGAAGCTGGCTAAAGGCTTAAAACAGTACCGCAGTACATTTATCAGGACATTTAGTGTGGCTTTTCATGGGGAAACGGTGGAAGAAGGGGGGAATGATTTTTATTGCTAAAATTAATTTTATTGCAGTGCTAACTAACCCTCTTCCCCCCCTGGAATCACGCACAAATAAAGAAAAATGACTGGGAATGCTCTTCCCTCTTTGTGGTTTTTCAGTACTCGTTTGTGTTTTCAGCAGCGCAGTGCTAGATCTGGGCTGTGCACTGCACCATTCTTCTGCCCAAGCTACAGCACGGAAAACAGATACATAAAGAACGAAGAATCTGATTAAGAAAAGTACATTTATATTTTGACTGTGTTTTATTTTTAACATAAAACATCTTGAAAAAAGTTTTATGATTTAGCATTTATGAATTACTAGATTTTGAGAGAATTGTAATATTTTTTTAGGGTATTTCAGCTCTATGAGTTATTTCTTGTAGATTCAGATAATGACATTATAAATCTTTCTGTGGAGGCAATTACTAAGGCAGAAATGGCCTATTCCCCATTGGCTTTTAGGCTCAGCTTACTGACATATTACAAGCAGGCTTACCATGGTCATTAAAAACTGATCTGGGATTTATTGTACCTCTTTAAACTCTCAGTACTTTGAAAAGTATTGAACAGAAAGGAATACAAGGTGAAGTTACAAAGAGATCCAACGAAGCAATCAGGGGAAAAATAGGCTTAATTTATCCCAGCAAGGCCCACCAGAAGCGCCACAAAAATATTTGAAATTGAGCTTTGAGCCCTTAATAGAGATCACTCACAAGAGCTATTAATCATATCAAATGGAAACACTTTTAAACAGAGGGTTTGGGAACATAAAGGACATCAACACAAGATTACAGGGCAGAAAACAAAGCCAAGATTTTAAGACTGACAATAATGACAAAATAGCTGCCCAATGCAGTACATGAGAATGAAAAAAATTCAGCTACAGCAACTTTTCTTGCCTAGATCCCGGTCACCTGCAGTGCAAGCAGGAATTTTATCTCTACCTTATGTTAACATCAGACCTCAGATCATTGCACCGTAGTCGGTTTTCAGGGTAATCTCTGGTGGCCAGCAGTGGGGCAGGCATTTGAACAAATGCCTGAGAGCATAAATGCACCATCACCTTGTGCAAATGGATCTAAAAGAAGGCCAGAATAAGAGAAACACTACCTACCACAGGATGTGAGCAGGACTGGCGCACTCATTAGCAGACAAAGGTCAGTGGCAAAATTTCTGTTTCATCATCTGCCAGTTAACCTTCGGTTCCAGGTTGCCAATGACAGGAGCGGCATCTTCAGAGCAGCTGCAGTCCTAAACCGCTTGTTCCTCCAGGACATACCCCGGGGTAGAGGGTTCAGAGCGTTTGGGATATTGCGTGATATAGGGCACACCTTCCACTTCTTGTGGCTTTTGTCCCGAGCTTAAAGCTGCCTTCACAGGAAGGAATTGCTGCTCGGGGGAGCTACTTCGTGGCTGTGCTTTATATTCTGCTATGGTCATCTCCGAGCATCCCATTCGTTTTAGGGAAGAAACCCACCAAGGGTGACTGGTGTCTCAGTCTGTTATATGGCTTTACAAAATACAACTGTTGTCTGTACATTGCTGTGAGTAAATAACCAAACCCTCAGTTTTATCAAGACTTCTCTATCTGTTATCAGACCACATTTGCCTGAAAAAGAACACAGCTTCACTGTCTCTATTTTTTTAGAGCACCGTCTTTGGTTTTAATTCTCAAAAATAGGTGGCAATTTGGATATCTTTCTAGAAAACTGTGAATGGCCATCAGATATGCAATGGATAATGGTTCAGCACCGTTCTGAAAACCATCCTACAGATGTCTGAAGGCTGTTGATCTAAGAACTAAATGTCACTTCTGCCTTGTAAGTCATCTTTTGCTTCCTCAAGATGATTCTGACAGGCACATACATATTCTAATGTTGTACAGTATGTTAGGTTGGTCAACACTCTTTTTAAAGAATATGTTTTAACATAATATTCATTTCAAACCTGAAACTGAATTATTACAGGTAGTCTAAAACCACAGCCTTTTCATCAAGTTTGCATCTTCCAGAGAGATTTGTCACTCTAAAATTCTCTTTACTTTTCACCGGGAATAAACTGAACTGTATTTGAAAATAATGGCTTTAATTATAATTGGCATATCTGAGCCTACAGCTAGTGCCAGTCACTTTACTAAGTGACATTACTTATGACACTGGCAAGATCAGAGTCTTTTATCACGTTTTTTTTTTTAAATTATTAATAGGAGACCAATTTCCAACCTTCTCTAATATCTGATTATCTCTGGATAACTGGAGATGACAGAGGATCACATCCAGAACTGGGCCCCCACTAGTAATCCCTAAAAATCCATGGTATTAAGAGTACAGAATCTTCTCAAGATGAGCAGAAATGAAAAGATTTACATCCCCTTTGACTAAAGTGGCTGTCATAAGATTGCTGTATATAAATCAGGGGTGAGAAAACCTACGCCCCAGAACTAGGCACAGCCCATGACCTCAACTCATATTTTTGGTGCGCGTTAGCATACAATCCACCAAAAGTGCCTGACAGACCTATTCATCACTGCTAAAATTATGAAGAAGTACTTGCTAGTAGAAACGGCGTAGTACTGCACCGGAGCCCAAGGGGTAGGAGGTAAGGGCTTGCAAGAGAGAGAAAGGGGAAGACTAGTAGGGGCTGGGTACCGCCGCGCTACACCAGCCTGGGTGCAGCACCCAGAGGATGGATGAGATGAGGGGTGCAGCATTACGTTCTTGTCCCTCCTCTTGCTCCTCCTATATTTGCCTTGTATATACAGCCCAGCTTAGGCTCACGTTCAATGCCTATCTAGCAAAACTAACAAGGTTAATGTAACCATTAAGAAAGAATAGCAACAGCGCAGGTTTGTTCTAAGCTGAGTAATTTCTCCTTTCACTGCAAAAAAGAGGAAGTCTGTAGACCTGACTGCAGAACGTGGCTCCATACGTGTAGAATCTGCCTCCACATATGCAGAATTTGTCTAAAATACTCTTTCCATTAAGACAAAGCTCATTCAGACCCACTCTTCCTCCTTGGAAAGTACACAGCATTGATTTACACTTTAGTAGTAATAACTTCGGCTATTAGAGTGCTCTTAGTATCCTTTTTAAATTGGCTTCAGGCATTTGGGGAGCCATTGTCAGGCCATCTAGAATGTAGATAAAGGGATCCTATGGCAGAGTAATATTCTGTATAAACTCCAGTCTAGGGATGATGATATATTTCCCATAACTCTTGCATTGCGGGCATTCCGATAACATGTGGACAAAGTGTTCCAGAATATATATTACATCACCAGCCCCCTTATTATTCAAAACACCGGCAGAGTGAATCCCCTTCAGAGTCCAGGAGATCCGCAATGTAATTTTGTTGTTAGAGAAGACCTTAATCACCTGGTGATTATTTTGACTGCTAGTACAAACATTATCCCAGGCTTAGCCTGACATCTGAGTGTTTGTATCTGAATCTCTGAGTTCCTTCAGCATCCTTAGCTAGCTAACATTATCCTGCAGAGTGATTTTTTTATTTTTTAAAATGTATTTTCCATAAAAAGCTAGAAGCATCGACTGTACTGTATCAGATGAGTCATTCTGGTTTAAGACAACATACTTTACTGACATGTCCAATTCCTGATATTCCAGAAATGAGTGAATAGCCCTCTAACACGCTTAATTCTGTAACCAAAACATGCAAGAATTATCCTTCTGGTAGCTGTTGAAATACTCTGGCTGATTGGCAAAGTCAAAATGGCAGGGACTATGTCAATATTAAAATACAGGTTACGGCTTTGATTTTTCAATTTACTTAAACTTAATGGTGTAGCATCAGCTGCAAAATATGACAATGAGACCCAACTCCATTCTCTACCTTGTAAACTCAAAAGTGGTTAAAATTCTGGATGGCTTCCTTTAGCTCCTTTCAAATGAATATCGTAAGGATTTCTTGTTAAGGGAATCATTTTGCACTTTTCAAGATGGAAACAATAGATTAACACACAAGATTATTGCATGACAACTGCTGAAGTTTTTCTCAGACTAGCAGAAAGAAAAAGGACAGGCCCTCAAAGATGTAACTTGAGAATGCTAATTTGTATTTTATGTTATATACATAAGGATAACTATAAAGGATAACTAAGATGCTGAAGTTCTGTGAATGTTGATTGCTTAATATAAGATAATGTGTTATTTTTTTCTTCTGCGCAGACCATTATATAGAGACACATAACTTAAAGTAACAGTAACCAGAATTGTAGTGCAGCTGGAAATCAAGGGTAACATAACCAAACCGTACGGCAAGTTTGCGCATACAAGCATATTAAAAGAATGACGTTGAGGCACTGCTGCAACTAGCAACAAGGAAACAGGTACAAATGCACACGCTTGCATTTTACCTTTGTGTATGCCTTTTAAATTTTTCGTAGTCATTTTTACTTTCTTCCCAAAGATTTCATTCACAAGATGTCCTACCTGATAGCAGGGTCAGAAAATTAGCAGCTGCGCACGCAGCCAGAAGTGGCTTCTGTGGCACCACGGATGCATACAGAGGTGCTCCTCCCCTTTTCCAAGTTCCCCGAAGTGTTGGCTCTTCTCTGCTTGGCTTGCGTGGAGAACCTGTGGGGACAAGGGATCGTGCTGCTCAGAGCTCAATACAAGTTAACGCCTCTGCCAGTCCTGCTCACACAGAACAGCCTTGCGGAGTATAGCCTCAGAAAAGTTGGAAAAAGGTCCCTCCAGGCATTGATCACACTTTTCTGTGATCAGGTGGATAGCAATGCACAAGTTAGATGAGATAATTGGGCAGCTTCGGAAGTAAAATCTCAAAAGTAAAAGCTCCAAACCCCACAGGACAAATCAGAGACAGAAAGCACACCTAATTCATGTATTCTTTTGCTTTGTCCACACACGCTGTAGCCAGCAATCTTCCACTGTCTTCCCTCCCAGTCATTATGATAAGAGACAGCTGGTATCAAGACTAAACTGAAAAAGTTCCATGATAGTTTGTTAGTGCATGCAAGCAAACATATTTCCAAGATTGTGAAAAATAACGAATAACTTGGGGTTTGAGAATTTCAGTTTGGAATGCCTATCTAAATAGACCTTTTTTTTCTCAGAAGTGCACGTGGAACAGAGTGAACTGAACATCTATAAGTTTCTTACTGTAAACTACATAACTTACTGATTTCAATGCCATATCAAAAGAGTTCTGGCACTTAAGCAGACTCTAAAAGATTCCCACTAGTCTAATCTGTGGGGCATGTTACAGTTCTCAGCTGTCGACGGATACTTTCCCCAAGTGAACTAGATGACCTCCAGAGTCTCTTCCAACCTAAATTATTCTATGATTCTATAAGCATTTTGAATCATCGTTTTCCGTGCCCTATCACTGGTGCTAAGAATGCCGTTTAGCATGCTCAGAAATGAACTATGCAGCAACCAAAATGTAGTTAGAAGAATGCAATTTAAAATACATTTTCTTCACAGATAATATGATATGTGGTCTTCCCAGGAGTAACTCTCATGACCTATTCCAGTCACAACCCTTATTTATAGGTGGTGATGGAATGAATGAAACCTGCTGCTCCAGAGTGAGAAATTTTTGTGATGCAATAACCGAAGCAGCCATCACAGGAAATTAGGTCCCTGTATGATTGTGCATGAAAACGACTTGAGGATTCTCTCTGTACTAAGTGATTTACAGTAGAGAAATATTTCTTACTGCTACACAGAGGGCCCAAATTGAATCTTTGATGGAGCAGCTGTAATTCTGAAGGAGTGCAATGTGCCAGCCCACCACCTGACAAGAGTTAAGGTGGGGGAAGGAGCAACTCTTCAGAATTTCCCCTTTTCCTGCAGACTGGCACAAGAGCTACTGCATCAAGTTCAGGTCAGTCCAACCCCAGTACTTGTCTCCAACATTTATACCAGAAACTCAGGGGAAATGAAAGGAACAGCAGATAGTGAATAAGGATCCTCAACCTCCAGGAGCAAGTGTTCAGGGTCTTCTAAAGGCAGCAGTTACAGATGGATCAGTGTTTAACTGCCACTGGTGGAATGAACCTCCCTAAATTACCAAAGCAGAAAGATCAGGTGCACAAAACTTTTCGTGAAAAAACGGACCACTCACACTCCAAAGCTAACGGGAGATTCTAACTCTCCAGGCAAGGCCCAAGGTACATAATAAGAAAATCCAAGGTACAAACTGAGATAACAAATGACATAAACCATAAAAAGAAATCACTCCATAACTAATTTAGTGAAAGGAAGTCCAAGTGAAGTTGGATTGCACTAACTTTTCAACTTGCTTCAACTCAAAGAGGTGGAGGAAGCCGTTGGCAGGTGTCCTCAGGATAGCCTATATATTTTTTACTTTTTTGGGGGTGGGTTGCACTACGAAGACAGCGTCACCACAAGGCTGTAGTCTTTGATAAGAAAGGTTGGAAAATATTGGGACAATTTAGATCTTTTTGAATCATTTGCCTGCTTTGTAGTCCCGCCTACCTCATCCTCTGTTATTTAAAGGACTATAGCTCGGAAGTATTAATAGTTATTCTTGAGAAATATTGAAGAATGGGTGAAGTGACAAAACACAGAAGCCAAGGGAATGGGAAAAAGAACTAACTTGGAGATTATAAAGGAGTTCCTTCTTTTAAATTTCTGGGAAAACTCTGAAACAAATTATCTGCCTTCAGTGAAGACAACAAGGAGAAGGGTTTGACATTTTGTTCTTGAAGACTGGCTGTTGAACCAATCTAATTTTCTTCTACAAGGAAGGAGGTTTTCTGTCCAGAAAACAATAGATGTCATTAACTTGTAGAGAAATATCTGATTGCTATAAGATATCTTGTACTTAAGCTAAGGAAACATGGTTCAGATGAAACAATGATAGGGTAACAAAATCCGTTTCAGAACTGTACTCAGGGTATTTATCAAAGGTCCATAGCCAGAACGGGAGGCTGTACGAAGTGAGGTTCCACAGGGGACTGGGGTTGGTACTATTCAATATTTTCATTAGTGACCTCATTGATGGAATAGATTATGCTTATTACATCTGCAGACAGCAGCAAATTGTGAGTATGTTGGAAGACAAGATTAGAATTCAAAATGATCATGACAAATCGGAGAAGTAGTCTGAAAAATAGGATGCTGTTCAAAAGGGACAGGTGCATCAAATTTCATGGAGGCAGCAACAGTCAACAGTACATGATGAAGGAATAACTAGGTAAGTAACAATTCTATATAAAAGAATCCAGGGACTATAGCGGATCACGTACAGCTCCTACCAAAATTGGACATCAAATGTGAAAGAACAGGCAAGAAGCAGACCCATGTACTTCTGTTGCCTGAAGCTTTAGCTCACAGAAGAAAGTCCCATGTGAATACTACTAGATTATTAAAATAGCCTTTCATAGTCTGCTTAAAAATCCTTCTAGATGCAGACATCCAAAGCTTAACATTTCTGCAAAGGTGCAAGGCTACTGGAGAGATACCCAAAGTCTTGGTTTTGAATTTCTGGTACGAACAAGTTGCCGATGGGAAGAATTTTACCTCACTAATTCCAAACTACGGGTTACTTTAGGAAGAGGGTGACATGATCTGTTGCTTTGATGCACTTGAATGACAAGAGTTGCGTGAGCATGCATTGTGTCTGGTACTCCATTAAGCTGGCGAGTGGCACAGAAAGTCAAACACTAGTGTCTTTTAGATGGCTATAAATAATGGAATTCAAAGTAAAAATTGGGTAACAGGCCTCGTGCCAGACAAAGTCCATCTATGCTGAATCCACTGGGGAAAATTGCCTTAAAAAAACTTTATTTATATGAAAATATGATCATAGCACTGTTGTCAAGGTCAGTAAGACTTATGGTGATCTGCTGAGTAAGTCCTATTTGCGCAAGACTGATCTGCATAAGACAGGTACCTTGAGTTTACACAATAAGCCCATCCTTCCATGAATTCTTAGACAGATTAATAACCTTAGTCTGGAATCCGTTTCCACACTCATCTGTGAAAATATCTTGAATATTACTATATTTGCATATCTCAGGCATCTTTTAACATATCTATCTCATTCTATTTAGATACTGGTACAATGGTCTGATACAGATATCAGACAAGAACAGAGTTCAACCTTACAGCATCTTGTTACTGGGAAAAGAAACCACCTCTTATACTATCTGTGGTTGTTATCGATCTTTACCTTGTCTTTTTTATCCATTTTGATGCTGTCTATACCACATTAGAAACAAGTACCTGGCTCCAATTTGCACGAAGATGAATGACAAAAACCAGCAGGAAAACTCATTTCACACAGTTTCCAGTAACATGCTTTACTAAAACAGCATTAACAATTAAAATTATGTAAAACCACTATCACAACCAGAACCATGGAGAAGCAGTATGTAGGGCATAAGTAACAACCAGATAAGGCTGTTGCATATAGTACTTTCTCTCTGACCCCAGTTCATTAGAGAAAAAAGCAATGATTTAAACTACCTAGCTAACCTCTTCCAGAGCTGTAGTTTATAATCATAAATCAGGCATGTGACTACCTGGAGGCATCGGGGAGTTTGCTGCTACACTATGTTACAGAGCTAGGAGGGAAAGAAAGTTCCTATTATTGGATCATGCAGTAGACATTGGTGCTTGAAATTTCCACTTACACTACATTAGCTCGAGGCAGTTCATTTGCTAAAATAAAAGAAACAAAGTGTAAAATATTCACTGACTTGCTCAACAAAGCAATCAATGAAAGGGAGAAAGAGGGAGAGGGAGAGAGAGAGGGAGGGAGTGTGATTTTTTTTTTTTTCCCTACTATCGCACTGTTGATAAATACCATTAGTGTTTTAAAATTCTCACCCATTCAGTTTAAATTTAAAAGTATTAGTGGTATTATCAGTCTGTCTATCCATCTCCCTTTATTTTGTCTGTCTCCTGCTTCTATTTTGTGTGAAATTTCAAGAGATGAATCCCATTTTCTATTAATTCAATGGCTGTCATCTTGCATTGCATCATGTAGCCCAGATCACAACAATGAAATCTAAGGGTTTAAATTAATAATATTGCAACACACCACTTTGTAAAGCGTTGTACTCATCCATATCTAGCCCAGCTCAGGTACCTTGCCTCCAGTCTGATGCCTTTCACTGGTAGCTGTGGGTGGGATTACACCTGTACAGTTGCAAACAATCTATAATTGGTAACAGAATACTCAGACTTCATGGTGGATAACATTACTTTAATAGGGTGTTGAGATTTAACAAGATGTTTTTGCTTAAAAATAAAATAGTTGGGAAAAGCTTCAGGGAATATGAGATCTCTGTTCTCTGAGTGGCATTTTCCACACCTACAAATATATGCTGACAGGTAACTGTATTGCATTACAATTGCCTTACATACAATGTCAGCTAAAGCTACATGGAAAGTCAGCATCTTGGAGCACCATGAAATAGCTGATAGATTCGGTTAACTATTAGAAGTTCAGATATAATTTAATTATAGCCACTAATTCACAAACAGGAAAGAAAAAAAGCGCCAAGATTTCGTGCAAGTAAATCATCGGAACCACTAGAAATTCAGGATGGAATAAAACATTACGCCTAAAGGAAAATAACATGCGAGATCAAAAATACATCCTACCCAACATTTACTGTTGTTATTCAGGCATGTGTCCTTTTATGTTTTGTCATGTAGAAACAAATCCACTAGTGGGAATCTACTTTTTTAGCTTGTGAATGTTTCTAAAAGAAAGGATAAAAAAGAAACGTGACCATAAGTTCTTCAGTGGCCCACCCAAACTATAAGGAACAGATGTGCAGCTGGGAGTGCCTACCTTCTTCTCCCCTTTCCCCAGAGCATCCCTGAAGCTGTAAGAATATTCGTAAGACTTTATACACCGACAAACATATGAAGCACTTGGTGAGCAGATAGGCACAGAATTGTATGGGATTCATTAGATAGCTGCTAATCGTCAAATAAGTTCCAGGCCAACCTGCTGAGTGTAAATGCAAATTTACCACCTTTGGAGCTGCCTCATTGTACAGCTATTGATTTATGTTTGAATGGGAGTTCAAAAAAAAAGTTGTCTTTTGAAGCCTTACTATCTGAGCATGGCTCCTTTGTCCAGGTGTCTTGGGGATCTCTTGCTGCAATTTTGATCTCTGTATTCCAAAAGCCTTAGAGAGTCAATCCAGGTAACTTAAAAGTGAGATATAATCAGAAAGGATTTGGAAATAAAGTCTTTGCCTTGTCACATTAATGCGGCCCTATCAAGTGGCAGTTTATCAAGAGGCAGCTCACAAGGTTTTAATGAGCATGCTGCCTGTTCTTGTACAATACTAATTAATCCCATTTTTTCACACTGGTGTGATTGCTTCATGAAACCCGCATTGTTTTATGCTCAGCAGCAAAGCGGGCTCTCACTGATTAAATCTCCTTCCCAGAGCTGGAGCCTGACAACTGAATTATACCTTGCTCAAAATAATAATGGGTATCAGCTAATAAATACGGTTTAACACACACAAAACTATGCAGCCAAAATCACACCACAAAATAGGAGTTTGACTTATAGGCACAGCAGTGTTTCATTAAACATCTGTATTATAATTCACTGGTTTTCCAACTGATGTAATAACTTAATTGATGAGAACAAAGACAAGCTTATTTATTCACCCAATTGCTTGCTTCTTGACTAACGTTTTTCCTTGGTGTTATTGTGGAAATAAATATGCAATATTCTTTTTATAGAAGTCTAATTTAGGCCCTTTTTTTCCCCTATTGAGAAGTCAACATCACAATCTGTTTCTGACAAGTTCTTGCTGCAGTGAAGCAGACCGCATTATGATAAGACAGCAGTGTGTTGTTTACCCTAATGTTCAGACATTCCAGCAAAGGTGAGAGAGGTGTGATGCTTCAGGCAGTTAATAATGAATAATTGTCTGCAAATTTACATTACAGGGTTCAAAAAGCTTGTTTTCTCTCTTTTCCCTTCCCCGTTCTCCCACATGATTTAAAGCTTCTTCCACTTCAGCCAGGGAAGGGATAACTGCAAAGTACTCAGGAGAAGTATCGCACTTTTCTCTGCAAGACCAAGTCAAATTAGGGACGTTATAGATACAGAATAATTTGGGGGCAATAAAAAAGATTTTTCCTTTTCCAATTGACAAATACATTAAGATACATTTTACTCTCTTTTACAGTGCACTGGTCACATGTTGCAGACTAGGATGGTCAAAACTTAATGTCTCATTTTGCATAAGAACCTCCGAAGAAAGCTACTTTACCACTTAGACAGGATTTCCTTCAGAAAGTGCTTCCCGCAGCCAATAAGACAGAAAAGCAATCATTAACCTTGGATTTAATATAGATTTATATATGTAGCTTTGGATGCCCCGGGAGAAGCTGTTTATTATTTATCTCTCATTCATAATAATGCCAGAAAAGTACGAGGAATTTTACAGCCGGATCTAAAGAAATGAAGGGGTGGGATTTTCAAGGGAGAAAGAAGAGTCCTACCTCCATCCCCTCCAGTACCGTTAACTGAATTTTGCAGCTGAATTCAATGGGAGAAAAGGAGTAGAAATTTCAAAAATACATAGTATTTATCCCTAACATCACCTTTCTGAAATATTTACAGTCTAAAGAGTCCCTGGCAAGAGTTAGGCCAACAGAAAAAACACTTTCAGAATAAAAATATTTTTCACTAATTGCTGTCATACAAGTTTCTGCACTGGGCTTTTTTGTTGTTAAGAATATTGGTGCAACTAGAGCTTCTACAGTTTTAAGAATTACTCTGAATCCTTACGAAAAGATAACTCGAACAACAAATTGGAAGGCGTGCATTCAATTAGAAAGGATAGATGAGAAGGTGCTAACAGATAAGGCTTGGAATAAGATTAAAAAAATAGCAGTTTTTAAGTTGTGCTGCTTTTTGATAGAATTACCAAAACGAGGAACAAGACAGCTTAGAAAATATGAGGAAAGAAAAAAAAAAATCCCTTTCTTTTCAATTATTCCGATTTCATTCCAATTGTTGTGATATCCTTATTTAGCTAAGTCTCTCTAGTCCCCATTCACATCTTCAGCTCACGCAAGCTGCAACCGTCCCCGGAGGATCTCGCCCATGCAGTCTTCCAGATCTCCCCCACCAGACAAGATTAGCATTTCCACGTTATTCACAACGGCATGAAGCAAGCACATGGGCTGTGTATGGTTCTACCAGATCAGGATTCCTCATCCGTCTCTTCTGACTGTAGCACCACCTTATTATTTCNGATCATGACCTATGTCTGACATTAAAACTCAATTCATAGAATTGATGTGCCATATGAAATAGAAAGAATTAAAGAGAATAATTAATTTATATTAGAAAAACAATATTAACCATCTACAACAATAACTTCTGCATGCGCAAGTGACATACATATTGGCATAAAAATACCCAAACAACTCATTTATATTTTTGTATATAACTTTTGGGGCCCAGATTCAAACTATTTTTAAAAATTTGCTTGTAAGAGCAGAAGGATTTGAGCCTATCCCTAAATAAAATAGCTACTACATTATTTTCTAATAATTTTGTTCAGGAAAAAAAAAACTTTCCCTTCTTCTAGAGAATCTAATTATTCAGTGACAGCAGTTGGCTGACTTGGGCACAACACAACATGTCAATTTTCAGTTGCTTACACAGTATCACAGAAACTGTTAGAAATTGTTTTGAAATCTGGCATACTTTTCAGTCATCCTAATTCCTCCAAGTGAGCCAAACCTGATTACATTTGGCTCACCCACAAAAGATCTGCAAGATGGGGAGAAGAATGAGTAGGAGAAAG